>JARPMR010000025.1:1092500-1692500 GCA_029955525.1 Oeneis ivallda | reverse complement strand
AAATAGCAGTTATAGGCGTCCAACAGCTCGATTCCAATACTACTAAGTACATAATATAACATATTTCTATTTTCTCAGAGTTTCTACATGGCTCTACTCTTCAAGAACCTAGTAGGTGAGAGAGTCCTTAATGTTGACATCGAAGCGTCCCAAGCCATTTTATTTGCGCACTGTACATCGCTGCGGCGCAAGGCAGTGCCGGGCGCGGTGACCTTCTACGGAGCGAACATGGACGACGAACCGGCGAGGTTCTCCATCAAGATGTCCAAGAAGGAGCAGGGTGGGGACATTATGCAGTTCATTTTGGGACACGATCGAAACGGGTAAGACTGAGGGGACTTTTATATTAGCGTATATATATATAGCGTAGAACTTTTTGACGTGTTAACGTATAAATCGATAACACCGGCCGCACGCACGAAAAAGTGTCACGTTTCGCCTAGCCTGAGCGTGCAAGCGAGAGCGTGGAACAAGCGATAGAAAGGCACGATCGGCCCAAGCGTTAGCTTAGAGAGCGCCCGACGCAGGGCCCGTCAGTCATCGCGTGCGCGCTGTGGTTAGCGGTCATCAATGTTTCTTTATGACGTTATCACGTAAAACTATCGTCCATAAACCGACTTTAAAGACAACCATTTTTTCACCCTAATAACAAGTACCAAGTAGTGCTCAATGCAAATACAATGTAGCCTAGCTAGTTGGCGGATTAGTAATTTTAATTAAATTAAACTTGTAATTAAGTTGCGAACAATATAGTACAATATATGTCACAAACCGTACACAGATTGTCAACTCGTTGTCAAATTTATACAAAAACTGTCGAAAGTTATCTTTATTCGTCGCTTAAAGATTACTTGGATGTGGGGAAATAGGTCCTGCAATTCCTATCTTTCAATCTATGAGATTGCTGAACAGACTCAAGTCTTTAGCAAGAAAAGGTTAGAATTATTTTGCTATAATCCGCCAGCAGAAAAAATCTGTATGGTCAAACATGCAATTAAAAGCTAAGCACCGCTCACCTACCCAGCCAAGCAAAAAAGCCAAGTTCCCAAGCAAGCAATGCCACCACCACTCACATGCACCACCACACAAGACTTTTACACTACTCTCGACGCACGTTTCGCCCCGACACCGGAGCATCCTCAGGAGATGTCGACTTTACAATGCTGTATTGTCTAGTGAAGCTCGTGTCAAATGCGCGGTATTATAAAGCGCGGCATTGTAAAGTCGACATCTCCTGAGGATGCTCCGGTGTCGGGGCGAAACGTGCGTCGAGAGTAGTGTAAAAGTCTTGTGTGGTGGTGCATGTGAGTGGTGGTGGCATTGCTTGCTTGGGAACTTGGCTTTTTTGCTTGGCTGGGTAAGTGAGTGGTGCTTAGCTTTTAATTGGATGTTTGACCATACAGATTTTTTCTGTTGGCGGATTATAGCAAAATAATTCTAACCTTTTCTTGCTAATCATGAACTTCCGCAAAGTAACGCCTGCTTCTATCCAATATTCGAGTCTTTAGTACAAAAAAGCATCATCCAATTTTTCCTTAAGTCAACCATGTTCATATTTTGTTGAAGAATATTTTCGTTTACTTACTTTTTTTGTTACAGCAACATAGTAGTGAATGGCAGAGCCATGTATCACGAAGGTGATATTCGTCCAGTGGTCAAACGCGTTCGTCCGTACAAAACCCTACTTATCAATCTTCCGCCTAAATCATTCGGATTTTGGGTACTTGCAAATACTCAAGTTACAGCTTGTTTTGATGTCGATAACAAAGATAGTATAGAAAAGCCTGTCGCAAACATTTCTGTAATAGATGATGACGAAGAAGATAATTTAATTAAAACTAAACGTTCCCTAAGCCGAAAGATAAGAGATGCCCATGACTTAATAGGATATGAAGTATCTGTTGATGGGCACGAGGAAATTGAAAATGAAAACAAAGCTTTCAAAGAAGGGAGTGAGCAAATAAATACAGATCTGAAAGAAGTTATAAGACGAATGCAACATCTTCATACTAATAAGGCAACCTTAAAACGTTCTGTACGTCAAACTTCAGAAGAAGAATACAAAAAAACAATGAGACCTAAAAAATTCAAGCACAGATTTCGACACCGTTTTGATAATGAAGAGTTTAAAAACAAACTATTGAACACTTTTGCGAAAATTTCGAGAGATCATTTTCCAAAGTCTAGAAAATTTAATAGATTGCGAGGTTTAAAAAGAAGTTCTAGAATTAAGTCAAAAAGGAACTTAAATAGTGAAATTGTTAAGAAAGTACGCTACCCTGATGAAAACCGAGTAAAACTCAAAAATGACGAAAAACAAACAAACAAAAATATAGAAGTTAAGAAAGAAAATTTAGCAGAAGATAGTTTGGTAAGAAATCGTAGAAGCGTCGATCCTAAGAATAAAGTGAAATATGAAGAAGAGGAAACATCTGAAAATGAAATTGATGTAGATAATAAAGAATTATTTAAACTTGGTAAAATCTTATATAAACCAAAGAAATTAAGTGATTCACCATCAAAATTACATGAAAGTGATAAAAATGATGATTACGACACACAAGAATCTAACGAAGGGATAGTTTTGAAAACTAAAGTAATAGGTAATGGTGCTGTACTAGATATCAGTGAAAAATCTCATTCTGGGCTTCTGAAATCTACGCTTGAAGACATTTTGTCTCTGTTGGCAGATTTTAATAAAAATATCAATCGGTTTTGGGCAGCGATGACAATATTAGAATAAGTTTTTGTAAAATGTGAACAATTGGCAAAATTGAAACCATTTAAGAACAACCCCCTCGAATACCAGACCCCCCCAACCTCGAATACCAAAAAGCATTTTAAAAGTTAAAAGCATTTTTGGTTTTATTCGACTGTTTTTTGGAATTATTTATTAATATTATACCTATGACAAATTAAAAGAACACAATAAATAAGAATCGCTTAAGCTCTCAGAGGCGTTTCAGTATTCGATCGTTGGGAATAAAGTACAATATCATTTTGTGATTTTAAAACGTTAAAATGGCATTGTGTTTTAAGAACTGTCTTCAGTCTTCACCTATTTTTGTCAGTTAAACTTTTATTTTTTTAAGGGTAGTTAATAAGTATTTTAGTGATAATTTGTAAATAAATTTGTTATAAATAAAACGGCTATCGTTTAATATTTTTAATAAAATTTGCTTCCTCTTGCACGACCTGAGGCTAAGATCTATAGATCGTACTCTGGCTCTGCTCAAGACTTAATATACAGTTAAAATGAGACACAAATGTCTTGACATACATCTGTCTCATTTTAACTCAGTCTTGAGTCTGAGCTGAGTGAGAGTGCTATCTATAGATCTTAGTCTTTGACCCGGAGGGTGATGAAACTCAAATGAGATATAACTGATAAGTTGTTAGAGTAGTTAAGGAATTTCATCCCATAAACGGTATATTAAGTAGGTACTTATGTTTCATCCATAAATAGTTTTTTTAGATCCGTCATAATAATAATTTATTTTCGAGTCGGTTAAGCTTTTATTTTAATAGAGGCTATCAATGAAAACAACAAAATGGTGGTACAATGTAGTTTATTTATTATTTAACAACTTGGTAGATAAACCACTTTCACACACAATAAAGTTAATATGAAAATGGCTACCTCTAAACTTTTATACATAACTAATAAGGACCTCCGTAAATTATATTAACAATGCTCTGCAACAGTAAGACAGAAACAATCGATAGCGAACAAGCCTACCTTTACAACTACGTAAGTGATAGAGACTGTGAGAATAGAACCTAAACCTCGGGTGGATAAAGGTCAATATTGGATGGCAGTTAATATACAGCCTGCAAACGCAAGGTAACTCATCAATAACAATACAAGGTTCACGAAAGCTCAATCCGATATTATTTACCTAAAAACATTGTCAACAATAACCTCGATTTCGTTTTTCATCCATAATTCTAAGTTAAATGTAATCTTGGATAAACTTTTAACCTCTTTTTCTTCTTAATAACAATACAACATACGAGTCACGTCCATATCAAGTGATCACGAAGTTCCACTTTTTTCAACTTTTTTGCTTTACACGTCATTTTCAATATATATTTTTTTTAATTTTCGGTAAAATTGCAATTTTAACACTAGATGTCACTAATATTAAAAGCTAACGCACTATAATGTGTTCTTATATTAGCCAATGACTATCCTAACAAACAAACAAAAAAGTACAGACGAGGTAAAAGATCAAAGTCGAAAATCAAATTCTCTATGACATTGAATTGGCATCGTAAATAGACGCGTGTGAATTTTGAGACTTGACACCTCTTGATACTTGAAGACTGTCAAATTTGACACATTTTCGTACAAGAACTGCAAGATTTGAAGTCACAAAATTCAACTCGAAAGTGTTATGAATGTCATAGCGAGAAATAATTTACAGTTAAAGAGAAAAACTTATTTAATATAGAACTGAGAGAGTACTTTGATTTTTCCTCGAAAGTACTTCGTTTTAACAAAGAAACGTTCAACTATGAAGATTTGGTATAAACGAAATATGTATTGACTTTTACGTACAATATAGAAAAGATTTTGATCAACAAAATATGCAACTAAAATAGCGCAACAACTATCCGTGGCACTTATGTCAGTTCTTTTATACAAAATAATCTCTATACTATTCGGAAAAGTCTAAAATATAATATATCAATTCTGAAAATGATATACATATAATATATATATTTATCTGGCGTCAGTGTGTTGAAGCTCTTGTGATTTTGTGGTGTGTCGTTGTCTCTAAATAATTGTCTTTTGTAACAGTTAAGTACATTGATTAATTATTAAATCAAATCCCTTTGCCTCTCAATTTATATTAACTATTTCATAAAAATATAAATTTTCAATAGCACCCAAAGATTTTGTTAGATCATCCGACTCAACTTTTTCTTTTTCAATTAAGTTCATTTCTTTTGCATTGATTTTTTTAATCAATTCAGCTTAAAATAAAAATTGGAGTTACTTTTCCAAGGCAAAAGGATGTGGTTTTTTGCTAGATGCTTTTGCTACCAACTGTAAAATTGTTTATCTTTTTATTTATTTATTATTGTTTATTTATTTTAGTGTTGCTACATAGAAATTATCTTCTACCACAGTTGTAATTCTTTCGTTTATATCATTAGGTACTTCATTTTTAGATTTAGAAATAGCAAAAGCATCCAGTGTATCCTATTTTATAGTGATTTTACATGTAAAGGCTAATCTGCAAATATTTAACAAGTTATGTATAACATGCTGTAACCGATATTTCTGATAAGTAGATAAATATACATCCTCACAATAATTGATTTGATGCAACAATAACTTAGATATAACAAATAATACATTTATCTATCCACATTAATTCAAATATATTTTAAAAACCTCCAAAAATGTAGAGCCTACTTTTCAAGCAAATTAATGATTTTCTTTTACTATTAATAAATAATTCACTCCCATATATACAACTACATCAAAAGTGTATACTGATACATATCACTTCAGATTCACACCAAAATAATATTCGCATTCATATGCACATAAAAAAAACACACACACACACACACACACACACACACACACACACACACACACACATACATATTCACAAAACTAAGTACACGAATAATACTCCTAGGTCATTCATCCCATGAAAAAAGTTAAAGTTGCATCACATCAACACATCCCAATAAAACCAATGTAAGAGTTGTTTTCTACAAAGACATCAGTCAATACTTGACAAGAATAAAGAAGATAATCAAATCTAGTGCAGACATAAATAAATCAGTGATGAATGCCATCGCAGGCCAAAAAGTCATAGGTACTCTTCCACTAAATGTGCTTAATGAAATATATTACAAAAATACAACAATAGTACAATAAGTTACCCTGAGTGCAAAAGTCATAAGATCAATTTTTCAACTGAAATTATGTATAGGAGAAAAATTTAGAAATTGGTCAGTCACTTGGGAGCTTAAAAATTATTCTACTGTTTTGTTTGGATAATTTCGTAATTTTGTTCATATTTTTAATTAAATAATTTACAATTATTATTACTAAACTACATGTCTACCTTGTATAAACCTCTTCATAAATTCATTACAATTTATTAATAATAATAATAATAAACAAACGTTGCTGGTGTTACTAAAAGAAGTTCTAAACTTTCAGTATTTACTTTCTATAATTTATAAAAGTCTAGTGGATTTAAAGACCGTTATTGAATGTGGTTTCAATATAATAAATAAATATGTATACGAATTATTAATGTAATATCAATTAAACACAATTTTTTTGACTTGGATGCAGTTGGATGCATCCAAATGAAGTCACAAACCTTAGCAAAAACGATGATACTCATTTGATATCACCCAAATTCCTTCATAAACGCATTTAAGCATTCATTTTCTAATATTATACATCATAATAATAATATATAACAATAAGATATAACGACCCATATTCTATACATCGAACATTGAAAGCTTACATATAAGACGAAAAGCGTTCTGGCCCACGTAATCTTGATACTTGAAATATCAGGGACTAATGAAATTCTTTAGATTGTATTGACGCTATGTTACCTCATGTCTTGACAATTCCAAATGCAAACTAATATTATCGTGTTTTAGTAACTATATCAAATCTTCAGAATGTTTTGGCTTCATTTATATAAATTCTCTGTGCATTATTGTGTCTGACTGCATGTAATTTACAAAAGGATATAAAATGAAAGGAAGGAGGGATGTTCAATGGCTGTAGCACCACTACTAAATCGATGATGCTACAAGTATCAAGATTACTTAAGCCTTTCAATACATACATGTAAAGAGAAAATAAATAGATAGATGAATAGAGAAAACGACACCGATCACACTCCAAGAGCCACATTACGATATAACCTTCATGCAAAACGTTATCTTAACACCATCAAAACAAGGTCCATATTCGGTATGACATTCAAATCGTAATAAAGTCAAACTGCGAATTTGGACTTCCAATTTGACAGTATTTGTTTGAAGAAATGTCAATATTTGTCATAAAAAGTATTCCGCACGTATTTATGATTTAAATGTCAATGAAAATTAGGAGCGAGTGCCCTGATTTTTCTGTGGCATTGAAATAGTCACTGTGCGAGAAAAGAATTTAGATGTCAAATTCGACACCGATTCTTATACAACAACTGTCAAAATTGATTGCAAAATTACATTTCGAGTGTGTTACGATTTAAATAACATAGAAAATGAGGGCGCCGATAAAATCGCTTAACTTAAAATTAGTGACAGTTAGCGGATTTAATTTAAACGTTTAGTTACATCTAAACCTCGCTACGTACCAAAATAACTTTTCTAAATTACTATCAACTACGTGAGAGCCAACAACGAAGATTACAGTTACATCTACGATAGATTCAACGAGGAAGAGGATCTATAGAAATAGCGGAAATATCGAGGAATATAATAAGGAACCTGAACCTGATCATCTATGACATTGGAAACGCAATTTGAGAAATCAGTTTGTGACGTCATATTTGACACCTCTTCATACAAAAAATGTCAAATTCGACATCGAAACTTGAAGTTACTTTCTTTTGTATATCATAGAGAATCAAGGTGTGTAAAAGGTTTTAGAGATTATACAGGGTGGAAACAATAAATGTGTAATATAAGTTGCTGTATACGCAATATTTTGCTTATTTTTTAGATATTAAAATAATTAATACTGTTTTTAAAACTTCGTTGTCTGTTGAATATTATTAAATGTACAATACAATGTACTTTTATAAATAATTAATAAATAATAACTAATGCTTAAACATACATATTAATTTGTTATGCATTGTCAAGTTTTTTAATTTTAACAATTAATTTTACATTATGAATTTCATTTCAGTTATTCTGTTCATCAGTGAACGTTGTTTTAATAACAGTATCAAGTAATTTGATATCTCTTGGAACAACAAAATAGGCGTTAACAGATTCTTATGATTTCCATTGTACATAAGGAGCGGGAGACAGTGAAATTTTGGTCATGTCAACGTTAAAATTATATAAAAAACAGGTCCAAGAGTTTATCTTATAGCTATTATTGTTTATTTACTACGAACAACAATTTAGCTAGAACGCCATGCACATACATAGATACTATTTAATCGTAATATATGATAATCGGGCGGGCACACTTGTAATACACCACTTTACGGGACGACACGCCAACTATGTTGGTAATAAATGTTAAAGATAACCGCAAACATATTATTGCTTGATGGTAAGCTTTCTTTTATTTGACAGAACTTGTTATAAAATCGTAATAAGGTCGCACTGTGAATTGGGACGTCCAATTTGACAGTATTTGTATGAAGAAATGTCAAAATTTGTAATAAAAAGCGCCTTGCACGTAGTTATGATTATAACGTCCGTAAAACTTAGGAACCAGTGCCCTGATTTTATGGCATTGAAATCAACACAACAAATGCATTTGGATGTCACATCTGACACCGATTCATACAACAACTGTTAAAAATTGAATCAAAATTAAGTATAATTTGATCTTAGTACTCTGTCTTTAATTTGACATAAAATGCGTGGCGTAGCGTGATGTGGGTAGCGTATTGCAAGTGTGTTTCCGGGCTTAAACCTAGCCTAGACACACGTACACTGTGATTTTAATGTAATACCTTAATATTAAGACTGTGAAGGTTTGCTAGAAGACGGATAGGCTGAAACTCTTTCAGAGAAGGTTTACCTATTGCGAACTATCTTTATTGACCTTATCTAAAGGAGAGAATTTTCCAGTGACACTTTGCATACTACTACATATTTTATTATAATGATTTGAATTCGCAAAAGTTTGTACGCTTCTTTTAATACCAAGGTCAATAAATAATATGCGAAAAAGTTTCACGAAAAATTTAACCCTTTAGCCCTTTAATCAAGAATACATTAAAATCGTTACGGTTATTCATGTATTATTGGTGACGACGTCATCAAAATATTAAACATGTTTCGTTTTGTACTTTGTTCGGTTACCCGAAAGAGACAAGTGTCGACGAGGGAGCTCAGTTTCTGACTTTTACGTTTAGTTACGATTTCAATGACTTCTAAAGGTTCTGGGATAGGTCTCAGAGTTTAGTCTAATGCAGTTAGGCGTGCATAAAGTATAAGCCTATCGAAAGAAGCTATGAAAATATCATTTAATGTAGTACAGTGCAGGAAAATATGTGGTTTTCTTATACATCAGAAAATAGAGCAGGAATTCTCAGTAGATGAATATCTGTCGTATTTACAATAATGGAAAGGTTGAATTTAATTGAATTGTAAAAAAACTAAGCCTCGAGTGTAACTTTTTGCATGACTACGATATTAAAATTGTAACTATGCATCGTAATATATTTTATGGCGTCAAGTTTGATAGCTCTGTACAATTGTCAAGTTTGAGACTTCAAAAATTTCCGTAACGAATGGTATGTTATGGTCACCAGTTTAACGAGAAAATATGTTGTTTTTTTAAAATTATGATGGCATTTTTACATAAATTGACAGAATTCAATTTTGGAGAAGACTTAGTTTCAATCAAGGTTCAATCAAAAATTTACACTCAAGGTTTGGCCTACGATTTCAGACGTATGCATTATTTTAAACATATTCAATACAGGATACTTTTGGGTAAAATATATTTCCTTACAAATTAAATTTAACTAGCAAGCGGTATGTTTACAATATAATCAAATGAAAGTTAAACTAATGATTTGAGTTAAATACATGATGTGCTGACGTCGAAGATATCGCTGAAAAGTTTAAAACCTACTAGAAATTGTGGACATTCATTTTACCCGAGTGAAGTTAAGTTGATGAGATAATTAGAACTCCGAAAACAACAAACTTTTGATCAGCCATTAGTTTAATGCATTGTTTAATAATTAATATTTGAAGATTGAATTTGAATAAAGATTTTTTGATCTTCTTATATTGATTCAATGTAAAAGTTCAGCTAACTACTCTAGTGTCTGAAACATGGTAAACATCACTCAGCGTGCGATGGAAAGAGTTAGACTCGAATTATATCTCCTGATCAAATCAATGATAAATGCAGTAATCCGTAAAAGAATCGGAGTTACCACCTTCACCATGAATGGTGAAGAATCAATACAACGAGATGTGAAGAATCAACACAACGAATTGTGAAGAACCGACACAACGAATTGTGAAGAACCCACACAAATAATTGTGTCAGAATCAGGAGAAGTTGGGGTCGCAAGAATTTAATAGGGACTACGCATCCACATAGGGTTTGGAGATTCTTTTAAGATATAGTCACACGATAACAAGCGAGTTGCTGGGAGCCGTTGGAAACCAACGGAACAAGACCATGTTTGTAGCCACCCTGTGCATGAAACTTATTGTCCATTGTGGGCATCTATCAGTTGAAATGATTTGGCTAATTAGTGACGTCAATGAGATAGAGGATAAGATGCAAGAGGTCTAACTGCCAAAAGTTTGTTGTTTTAAGGAGCTATAGTGAAAGATATTTAAAGATTTGAAGAAGCTAAGTGAGAATGTCAGAGCGCGAGCGGTCGAGCCGCATCGGGCGCACGGCATTAGTTTATTTTATTTTTATATCACAGCTTTTGACGATAACAAATCTTTTGCATTTGCAGCTTAATACGTGGAGACAAACATTCGAACCATTAGCCCAGCACATACTTATTATTGCCTTCACATAGAACTGCTGATAGTCCTGCAAACGTCTTCTCTCTAGTATTTGCGTAAAATCTTTGCAAGACATAAGTGCACCTTAATCAAATTGTAAATATCAAATTTGAGGTCATAAAAAGTGCAGCGGCACATAATTGAAATTTTATTTCTTTTTGTAGTTGGTGGTTGTCCAAAAGAAATAGCTAGCGACGAAGGTTTAGGATTTGAAACTACCTAACTTGCTATATCACTGTATATTTTTAGTTGTATGCACACATTAAAAGTGAATTGTTTCGCAGAGAATTTCAATTCGTCAGTTAATTATTTCACTTTGATGATAGGGAGAATACGTTAGCAAAACTTATAGCAGTCTTTATCCGCATTACATTGAATCAAGGATGATTTGGTGTCACTTTGTGTATTTTGTTTATGGATTCAATCTACCCTGCGGACCCAATCATCAGCACTGTAGCATATGTATTATACTATTTTATGTCGTCTGATTACATAGTATTAGCGCTCCCTCCACGGGTTATAACAATCCTCTATAATTCTGATTGGGATTAGTGACATTTTTCCCGCAAAGTATTCTACCTTTACGCGACATACGTATCTTTCATGTCAGAGATTGAGATCGCAACCGATTAGAAAGGAATTTCTAAATTTTCGCTTACCTATTTTTGGACTATTTGCCAATCAGGGCACATGAGATCTAGACGACATAATATAGCTGCATTCACTACTTAATACTTAACGTTAATCGCTCGAAAGATTTGCTCGCACAAGTTACTTTAATCCTAAGCACAAAACATCGATAACGCATTACGAATCGCGTCAACTACTAACTTGATTCAACAGTTAATCGTAAAACAACAAAAGGACTCATTAATCTAACTATACATTACTCTAAACGAACATTGATCTTATATTATAAAGACATGCATGAACCAAATTACAACGATCAAGCACGAACTGCGACCGACATTATTGAGTCGTCGGTCAATAACAATATTGTACCTATTTTATTCGATGTGGGTATTAAGGCTAGGTCAATTACAGGTATAGTCCAAAACCTAGAAGAAAATTCACCAACATATTAGCACCATACAAGCTGAATTTGTAAAGTAGGTACTTACCTCTTTTACCCGGATACTTTTCTTACTAAACAATATACCTATTATTATGTAATTTGAGTCATTTAAGCATGAGAGAACTTTCAATTAGACGTCACACGGCAGTGTTGCAATTGCGATAGCATGTCGAAGACACTTACCCAGAAAAGTTACGCTGACAGGGCATTGTATTCATCATCAGCAACCCATCAACGGCTCACTACTGAGCGCAGGTCTCCTCTCAGAGAAGGGTTATAGGCCATAGTCCACCACGCTGGCCCAATGCGAATTGGTGGACTTCACACACCTCCGAGAACATTATGAAGAACTCTCAGATGTGCAGGTTTCCTCACGATGTTTTCCTTCACCGTTGAAGCAAGTAATAGTTAATTGCTTAAACGCACTTGACTCCGAAAAGTCTGAGGTGCGTACCCGGGATCGAACCTGCGACCCCCCGAATGGGAGACCACAGTCCTAACCACTAGGCTATCACTGCTTCAATTTTCTTCGGCACTGTATCTCATCTATCACTGCTTCGGCATTGTATTACTAAGGTTTAAAAATTTGTATAGCAGCTGGGCAGGTAAGAAAGAGGTAAAGTATACATAATGCAGCTTTCATGGGGAATGTTCTCAAAATTTTCCACAAGATCTCAGACCAGTATTTACACACCTAAACAAAATACACGGACACGATATCGAAACACTGCATAAGCACGCATGCAAAAGATTTCGAGGCAAAAGTTTTTGAAAAGTCGAAGGGAGCAGAGCAAGCCACAGTACACCAAGAGACACAATTAAGCCCAGTGGAATTTGGATGAAAACAAATATCAAGATTCAAGACAACAAGAATACATTGTTATTTCAATGTAATCGCTTGAATTACGAAGACGAAGATATAGGAATCGAGTAGGCTGAGCGTTTGCAGGCTATGCAGTTGGTATACAGCACAAGTTGAGCAGATTTCTTAAATATAAACAAACACTGCTTAGGCACAGACTTGTCGACTTTTTATTGATGTTTTGTCGTATGATTAGGAAAGAATTGGTATATATTTGCCGATACAATAAAATTTAAACAATGTAAAACATAATTATTTATTAAGACGAGGGTGTTACTCATTTAATGAATCTTTTAATGACAAAGTTGCATGGAAGCAACCTACTTTGCTTTAGCTGCCTATAAATAGTATAATAAATTATTCATAAAGCTACATAATATTAATGACTAGCTGATGCCCGCGACTTCGTCCGCGTGGATTTAGTTTTTAAAATCCCTCGTGAACAATTTGATTTTCCGGGATAAAAAGTAGCCTATGTCCTCAACTACAGTACCCATGCAAAAAATCACGTCGATCCGTGACTCTGTTGTGGCGTGATTGAAGGACAAACCAACAAACAAACACACTTTCGCATTTATAATATTAGTATGATTAGAATATTAAATTGCATAGGAAAACACCATAGCATTAAGTCCATACGATGTATTACATCCATACCTACTATGTAGTATGTAGGTATAATGATCGTTTGGTAAAATCTGACGCCTTTGGAGTAGTTTGACTTTGACAAAATAGGGCTATCCACGATGGCTATATACGATAAAGTACGCTTGCCAGCTTAAGATGACCCGTTCATTCAAAGTATCTTGTAGTTTCCGGGGTTCAAGTTATTTGGACCTTATACTGAAGATCGTGATGTCTATAATTTCTGAACTACGTAATTGACGACCTTGAAATAATTACAGGACAATCTCTAAAGAACCTGCTTTCTAACAAAAAAAGAATGGATTAAATCGGAATACGCCTTAATGAATTACAGCGAACAACACATTTTGACTTTCATCCCCTCTCCCAAGGGAACCGTGCTGAATTTCGGGATAAAAAGTATCCTATATTATACCTCGTAGTATTAACTTAAATCGTGCCAAGTTTCATTTAAATCCGTCCAGTAGTTTCGGCGTGATGCGCGGCCAAGATACAGACAGACAGACAGACAGACAGACAGACAGACAGACAGACAGACAGACAAAAAATTAAAAAAAAATTGTTTTTTCTTCAGTATCGATTATAGAGTGCCCTCAAACAAAAATTTTCAAAATATCTTCAATGTACAGAATTGGACCTGTTACAGTTTTATTATATTATAGATTGCAACACAATTGTTATAAAGAGCAACCGTCAAGTTTCTTGCCGGTTTCTCTCAACAGCATTTGCTTTCTGAACCAGTGGAAGAGTCTTGACTCGTCAACTTCACTTGAAGACTGACTGACTGAATAATTTATAATTTTGAATTTGAAAGTGTTACGATTTTAAGGATAATCAAGACCCTGTCATGCGGCCCGTATTTTGTGTAAATCGAAGTTGGACATTTTAAAATGACAGATTATTAATTTACATATTTTTTTGTGTATCCAGATAAAACTCTTTCTTTCTGAAATTCTGCGCTGCCTGCATAACAACATACGCTCAGCCTTATTAAGGCAGGTTCAGATTTAAACAGTTACCGGCGCTGCGGCTCTGTGTGAACAATTCATCTGGTTCGAAAAAATGTTCACACAACTCTAGTGCTGTCACCGGTCACTGTTCTGGTCTAAACCTTCAAGTGCCTTTAAGCCACTACACGCGTGCTAATCTTAATTTAATTATTCCTTCAATTTAATATTACACCGTTCTAGTTGTATTAAATTACTCATTTTACACTTAAATAACAATATATCACAAGCATCAACATATAAAACAGGTTGGTTTATACTGCCGCCCATCGATTAGAATGCAGCTAGGCCACACTTCTTCGTCATCTTTTTTAGGTAATAACGGCTTTTGGACCTTAATTTTGGTCAGTATCGATCTATTATTGTGATCGTCACTATTCATTGTTTCAGATCTATACCGCTTGACGTCAGGTGCAGCAGTAATTTCTAACTACGATTTGGTGCATTCACAGATGTAAATACTTGATGTCGTTATTTTCTGCAGTTCCTATTTCTTCCATTTTTGCGATATTTATCTACACTATTTTCACTTGAACTTTGTAGCAGGTAGCTTCGTTCTGATCAACGGACGTCAGCATTGTGGTTTTGTCACATTAAAATACAACTACAGCTGTGATGTGATCGCTCGGTTTCACGATGACTTTTTGACCTAACGTTAACGTTTTTCTAGACGACAGTTTACTCGTTGGTTCCGAGGGCCGCTCTTCCACGTTTTTATGAATGTATAAAAATATTATTGCTCATTATCAAAGCACCAACGCCATTAACTTGCCACCAGCCGTCTAATATTCCGAAAAAAATTTAGAATTCAAGTCTCTTCTACAATTTTTTTTTGAGCGCGGATGATACAATCTGAACCTTTTTGCTGAACGCACGCTAATCTACTCGCCCCGCGATTTTTTTATAATTCCTATGATACATTGATACATCGTTTATTAAGAGGACTATTACATTTCGCATCCCTAACTCTCGCACATTCTAATATTTTCAATGATTGTAAAATTCTAAGATACTTTTGATAAAATGGGGGTCTAATATCTTCGACAAATAAATTACATAATATTTCAGATATACTTTTATTATGATATACCTAGATTTTGATAGAGAAAAAGGGCGAAAACTACTATTAACTTTTATCGCTCTTATTCTCTATCAAAAACTAGGTATATGATAATAAAAATATGTCTAAAATATCCGTTATTTAATTGTCTAAGATAAATAATTGACCACATTTTGTCAAAAATATCTGAGAGTTTTACAATCATTGAAAATATTAAAACGTGCGAGAGAATGCAAAATGTAGTAGTCCTCTTAACACGTTAAGTGTAGTATTTTGACACTTATAAAGTTATAACAACATTTTTACATGCAAGTTTTATTAGAACCGGACGCACACAAGCATGTTTGGGGCGCGCGCGTCACGTGCGGTCAGCATTACAATTCCTGAACGAAATATCTGTTTGGGTTGGGGATGGGGGTGGTACTGGTGATGACTTAGCTCAGCTACATCATGTATTGGGGGCGTGGGAGCGCGGGACGGTCGCTGGCGCTCACTGCATCACGCACTTACTTTCGATCTGGGATTTCAGTTCGTTCACTTGCGTTTCGATGGTGTTTTTCAATTCTGTAACGAAATTTTTTTACTATTAGATAATAATATTATACATAAATTTACATAGATTTATGTGGAAACATAGTTGTCAACTGTAGGCCTAATAAGAAAGCTCAGGGTCACTCAGTGGGTAGTAGAGGGAGCTAAGTTTTGAGTATCTGCGACATCAAATCAGGAATGAAGAGATTCGTACAAGAGCCAGAGATACCGATATAGCTGATAAGTCGCAAGGCATAAGCAGTAATGGGCGGGGCATATAGGCCCTAAAGTGCTGGAGCGGTGACCTCTCACCGGAAAGCAGTGTTGGCAGACCCCCTACGAGTGAGCACAGGAGGTGGATGGAATAGGACGAAAGTGAGTAAAGTAGCTGGAGTGGAGAATCCGCACCGGGAAGCGCAGTGTTGGCAGACCCCACACTAGGTGGACCAACGACATCAAACGAGTCTTAGTAAGCCGCGGATTCAGGCGGCACAAGACCGAGACCTGTGGAATTCCATACAAAAAACCTTTGTCCAGCAGTGGACGTCTATCGGATGACAAGGAAGAAGAAGATTAAAGTAAAGAGGAATACGAGGAGATTGGTGATGAGAAGAGCAATGAGAAGGGAGAGGAAAACGAAGATGAGGAACGCAAAGAGGAGGAAGCATGAAAGCTCGACTGTAGCGGAGGTGCGAGTGAGTGCGTGTACAACACATACACGCATTCACTCGCACCTCGTCTGCACCAGAAAGAGGAGAAAGACATAAGGGACAAGGAGACACATAGAAAACTAGTTTTTGACCTCGCAACTTCGTCCGCAAGAAATTAGGCTTTTTCAAATACTGTGATACTATATCCAACATCGGGAGGAAACCTGCACACCTGAGAGTTCTCCATAATGTTTCTCAAAGGTTTGTGAAGTCTACCAATTCGCATTGGGGCAGCGTAGTGGACTAAAACCCTTCTCTGGGAGAAGACCTGCACTCAGCAGTGAGCTGTTGACGGGTTGCTAATGATGATGATGATGAATGAACAGCGTGAGGCAACCTGCACACCTGAGAGTTCTCCATAATGTTCTCAAAGGTTTGTGAAGTCCACCAATTCGCATTGGGCCAGCGTGGTGGACTATAACCCTTCTCTGGGAGAAGACCTGCGCTCAGTAGTGAGCCGTTGATGGGTTGCTAATGATGATGATGATGATGAATGAACATCGTGAGGCAACCTGTACACCTGAGAGTTCTCCATAATGTTCTCAAAGGTTTGTGAAGTCCACCAATTCGCATTGGGCCAGCGTGGTGGACTATAACCCTTCTCTGGGAGAAGACCTGCGCTCAGTAGTGAGCCGTTGATGGGTTGCTAATGATGATGATGATGATGAATGAACATCGTGAGGCAACCTGTACACCTGAGAGTTCTCCATAATGTTCTCAAAGGTTTGTGAAGTCTACCAATTCGCATTGGGCCAGCGTGGTGGACTATAACCCTTCTCTGGGAGAAGACCTGCGCTCAGTAGTGAGCCATTGACGGGTCGCTGATGATGATGATGATGAATGAACATCGTGAGGCAACCTGCACACCTGAGAGTTCTCCATAATGTTCTCAAAGGTTTGTGAAGTCTACCAAATCGCATTGGGCCAGCGTAGTGGACTATAACCCTTCTCTGGGAGGACCTGCGCTCAGTAGTGAGCCGTTGATGGGTTGCTGATGATGATGATGATGCTGATGCTACTAACTAGTAAACTCGTCCTGGTCCTCGAGCTCGGCCTCGGCCGCCAGTTCTTCGGGCGTCTTCTTCTTCCTCATGAGGGGGTTGTCGGGCTCCTGCTGCTGCTGCTCCGCAATCTCCTCCTTCTTGGGGATTTTGTACTGGAAATGGAGACAGAGACACGTTAGAGGGTCCGAAAGACATTTGTGGGAATGGGCGTGACGTTTTATAATAAAATTCCACAGTCGATCTTAGACTTGCCTTTACACAAGTTTAAGAAATCAGTTAAAACTAATTTCATTAAAAAAGCATATTATGCAATTGAAGACTATTTAGATGATAAAAAAGCGTGGACATAATTCGTTCCAGCGATTCATGAGACAGCAGGCGGTAATTGAACTGTATAACTATTCTATTGAATTGTAAACTTATTTTTAAAAGAGCAACTGCCGAGGTTCTTGCTGGTTCTTCTCGGCAGGAACGGCATTCCGAACCAGTGGTAGACTCATCGACGATTCAAAAGAACTTGTAAAAAAATTTATTTGAATAAAAAACATTTCTATTCTATTCTATTCATTGTGTTGATCACTCCGCTGTGGCGATCTGGCAGGCCCCAGGTTCGATTCACGGTCTTATTATATTAGCTGACCCAGCGAACTTCGTACCGCCAACAAAAATATTTAGGGGTGGGTCACCCTTATCATTTAGGGGTATGAGAAATAGATGTTGGCCGATTCTCAGACCTACCCGATATGCGCACAAAATTTCATAAACATCGGTCCAGCCGTTCCGGAGGAGTTTGGTAACAAACACCGCGACATGAGAATTTTATATATTAAAATAAATAATATAAAAAGTTCCTTTTGAAAAAACCTACTTCAAACGCCCGCGCCACTATGAAGTATATAATTTATTTACGCACGTTATTTAGGCACGTCTTGACGGCAGGGTGGTAAGTGGCAAAATTACGGTCAAAGCCTTCCACTAGACCTTTGTCGACTTCATATAATTTTACTATCTGTTACCTATACAGTTTTTTCTACACGAATAATAAAAAAATATTTGTGTCTAATCATACAACATTAATAATTATAAGTGTATATATATAATTAATAAATGTATAATAACTATATGTTACACGACGGACATATAAATGGCATTTCATTCCGCAAAATATCTATCCATTGCTAAATCTTGAGGGAAAACAATAAAGTTTTGAAAATGAATTCTACCCAAGATTTAAGTAACAAGGAAACTCCTAAGAATATATGGAATCTGTAATACGATTCGACAAGTTTGATATTATCGGCGATATTAAGATGTATCTGCACGCACAGTCTATAGAGAAATCGAATCGATACACGCGGGAGCAAGCGATGTTATGCTCTTTTAAACAGATTCTATTCGAAATAACAACAGCAATGATAGAGTATCGTAAAGAAAAATTGTGAGCGTTGGCATTGTTACGTGGTTGAAAATCCAACCGAGTTGGTTGCATTACAACGCCTTCAAGTTGCCTTTTACGATATCTTATTATTATTTATTTATTGAATAGCTAGAAACAGGTTGCAACCAAAACATGGTCAAAATACACTAACATCAGAATTAGGTTCCAAGTAACAACCTTTAATATGTGTACACAGTAATTATAAAATTTATGCATTGAGTCTATAGAAATCATTAACATAATTATACAGTTAACATAAATATTTAAAACTTACAAAATTTAAAATTGCAGTTCTGAACGGCTACGGCTATGCAACCTACATGCAAGAAACGCTTTAGTTCGACTGAAAACGTTCTGGCTTCCGTGTTTCCTGCTACGTAAACACAAGAATGAAAATTCACCTTCTAGGCAAGCGCGCCCCAAAGTAGACCTCCTCAGTGCTTTCCATTCTTGTCATCAAGCGCAAGCCTATCTTAAATATATAAAATGCAAAGGTGACTGACTAACTGACTCACTGATCTAGCAACACACAGCTCTAACCACTGGACGGATCGGGCTGAAATTTGCACATAGATAGTTATTATGACGTAGAAAGGATTTTTGAAAATTCCAACCCCAAGAGGGTTAAATGGGGGTTGAAAGTTTGTATAAAAGTCCGTCATTTATCAAATTATTATTCATGTAATATCCCTGAAACTTTCGATTAAAAATTAAGAAATACATGTTTCGCAAATTTAGAAAATTCCACCCCCAAAGACCTCAAAAATAGAGGATGATGTATAAAAGTCCTGAATTTTAAGTTAATTTTCAAGTAATATCCATCAAACTAGGTATTTTGGCTTTCAATTGAAAATAAAGAAGTACGCGTTTGGCAGTTTTTAAATGTTCAACTCCCAATGGAGTTAAATAGAGGGTGAATGATTGTTATTAAGTCTGTCGTTTTTCAACTTAAGTATAACCATGAAACTTGGTATGCTGGCTTTTTACGGAGATACGAATCGCGTTAAGTTGGATTATAATTAACAATAAAAATCTAACTTAACGTGAGCTAACCAACCGCTAAGAAACCATTTTTGAAAATTCAACCTCTAAGGGGGTAAAATAGGTGTTTGAAAAATCGAACTTAACGTGAGCGAAGCCGCGGACAAAAGCTAGTCTCGCAATAAAAAAAAACAACTTTCCTCCCAAGGCACAGATCCCCATGCGTAAATCCGACTCACACTTACTCGTATAATTTAACGCTTTAGCTCACCAGCGCTTTGTGCTGTTGTATGTTAATTAAATTCTGATAGGTACTTAAATAATTAAAATCAAACCCACAAAATCCTCTTTGCGATTAATCTCCAATGATTAATTAAAATAAGTTCTTACTCAGGGCTTAAAGAATTCATTTTGATTTTTATTGGAACCCCACGGGACCTTATTAGGGCTGTAATATATTGTTAACGAGGAAAACAACCAGTGTTTTTTTATCTTCGGTCAAAGTAATGACACTGCTGTGGGATTGGCTAAAATTATTGCTAGTGCAATAATTTTGTGACGTCATCCCCTCTGATCGGCTGAACTTATGGCGTTCTAGCTGCATCAATACATTTTGACCACTAGTGAGAGAGTACCTACTCGTACCAGCCAATCAGAGATGTTTGCGACCACACACTGCAGCAACGTAGCAGACAGGCAAACAGAACTGTTTGAAAATACTGTTTTGAGCTCCAGCTCAATTTACAGAAATCATTCAATTACAGCTTTAATATAAACTAGCTGATGCCCGCGACTTCGTCCGCGTGGATGTAGTTTTTAAAATCCGTCGGGAACTCTTTAATGTTCCGAGATAAAAAGGAGCCTATGTCACTCTCCAGGTCCCTTTAATGTTCCGAGATAAAAAGGAGCCTATGTCACTCTCCAGGTCCTCAACTATACCCATGCAAAAAATCACGTCGATCCGTAGCTCTGTTGCGGCGTGATTGAATATTATTATGACGTATTAGTAAAGAAGAATTAATACCACGATAATAAAGGCGATCTAATTAAATTTTAGAACACAAAAGCTACTATTGTGATTTAAACATTATGATAGATATATTCCCTCGGGAACTTTTTTGTAGAGAATAATGAGTACTTTAATCATGTAGTACATAATTTTTATGTATCATCAAAAGTTTTCTCAGCACACGCGAATTAATACATTTTATAGGCAAAATTTTCCTACTTTGAGTTACATTATTGCAATTTTCTTAAGGATATCTAATACTTCCTAATAATTTAGCTTTCTATTGGTGAAAAAATGGTTAAAATCGGTCCAGTAGTTACAGAGCCTATTCGGTACAAACAAACAAACAAACAAAAAAATCTTTCCTCTTTATAATATTAGTATAGATATAGATATTTATTCCTTCAATTCTGGGGCATTGTGATAATTGTTTTAATTTCCTTTGAACGTTGCGCTTTCGTTGCCTGGAAAAGATCGCTTATTAGCGATAGACGCCTATTGTACAGTTGTACGGTTGAATGCTCTGTGTTGTACTTGTGATGTTTCTTTTGTTTTTGTGGCATACAATAAAGAATATTTCATCCATTCAAACCCTCCTCCCTCCCTCGCATAAATCTAAGTAAAGATCGCCCTGTAAATAATAATTTAAAGGCATATTAATTAAATTTTAATTACATTATTAACGGTAATAAAATGAACTTTGCGTCGAGTGAGTAATAAATTAAAATATTTCGGTAGCAAAGAATAATTAAATGACTAAAACGTGAAATATGTCCTGATAAAATATATAACCTAACATACTACATTATATCACTTTTAATTTTACGTAAAAATACCGAAAATATGCTAAATATGTATTGGAATCAGTCACTATCTGATTCCTGAACCGGTGCACGTGGTAGAGTTTTGACTTGTCGTAGCAGCTACACATTGGCCACTAATTTATTATCCACAGTGGACCCACGTGAAATAAATAATTTTCTTAAATTCTTACATGTGTGCTACTTATACCTAAGTGAAAAACCAAACGCTAAAATGTCGTAAGCGCCTTGCAAAGGCCATCGTTTACGCGATTTGCCGAAAAATAGATTAAGTATAAATTATATACCCACTTAATAATATCTATTGGTAAAATAACGAGGTTGTGAGTAAAGAGTCATCATGAGGAACCCACCAACGGCTCATTACTGAGCGCAGGTCTCTCAGAGAAGGGTTAGGTATATAGGCTATAGTCTACCACGCTGGCCCATTGCGAATTGGCGGACTTCACACACCTTCGAGTACATTATGCAGAACTCTCAGGCGTACAGGTTTCCTCACGATGTTTTCCTTCACCGTTGAAGCATGTGATATTTAATTACACATAACATCACATAGTTACACATAACTTCGAAATGTCAGAGGTGCGTGCCCGGGATCGAACCTGCGACCACCCGAATAGGAGACCACAGTCCCAAGTTCCTATAACCACTAGGCTATCACTATGAAGTTAGAAGAAGGTGCACGATTGCGCCTGTTAGCATTTTTAATTGGGTAGTAAAAGTTAAAACTAATATTGCGGATTGATTTTTAAGCTAAAACAAAGTCCATAATCAAAACAAATAACATTTCTACTTCTGTAAAATTCTTCTAGGATCTTCTTTTTCTTCTGGTTATTTCCTCTTCTAAAAGTAGAGTGAGCCTCAAGGAAGTCAACCTGACTCGATTAGGGAGTCGCGTACGAAACGGACTCCCTACTAGAGTCAATTTCACATCCATGAGCTTAATTATCTTCTTCGATGTTCTGCTATCTTCTTAGTTATAAGACTTCTAAGTTATAAATGACTGAAATTGAATAAGATATTATTGTCTTAGACTAAAATAGTAAAGGCTGGGTAAATGCTATCTGATACTTAACTTCTTTCTTTCTGTGTATGTACTTAATCCTACATATATTCGATTTATAATATTGAAATGCGAAAGTTTGTGAGGATGGATGTATGGATGGATGGATGGATGGATGGATAGATGCATGGATATTTGTTACTTTTTCACGCCACAACGAATAAACCGATTTGGCTGAAATTTGGAATGCAGATAGCTCACACCCAGGATTAACACATAGACTTTATTTTATCCCGGAAAATTAAAGAGTTCCCGCGGGAATTAAAAAACCTTAATCCACGCGGACGAAATCGCGGGCATCATCTAGTAAATAAATAATTATTTATTCTATTTTTTCTTTTGAGTATCTATTCTTTGTATATTATTGCTATTATTATAATAATAGCAATTTAATATACAAAGAATAGAAACTCAACAGTTTGGTATTACTAAAAATTCAGTACGAAGTTCAAATTCAAAATTATTGATTTAATGTTGGCCAAATTTTGGCACGTATGACAATTCGTGAATCTACCACCGGTTCGGAAAGCGGATTCTGCTGAGAAGAGCCGGCAAGAAACTCAGCAGTTGCTCTTGCTAATGCAAATGTTAGATACAATATTTTGTAGTTTAACAATCTTATGGACAGCTGAAGCAAAACTGATGGCTACCAAGCAACATTTTCATTAAGAAATTCCTTAACTGTACCTATGGGTATGTATATTAGCCTCCACTTATTAAAATATGTGTCTTTACACACTATTTTCTTGGTGTAATTAACCGACTTCAAAAAAGGAGGAGGTTCTCAATTCGTCGGTTTTTTTAATGTATGTTCACTCGAAGATGAATGAACCATTTAAATTTTATCGAAATTGGTTGAGCGTTGTTTTTAAAAAATCAATAATAAATTAAATACTTTGTATTGGCGTAGGCGTTTGAAGTCGGTTTTTAAAAAATATTTTTATATTAAATTATGGTAGCTTTACAAATTCTTTCGGAATCAAGTTACAAAGAAGCGTAATATACACCCCCCAAACCCACAAAAGTGACCCCACAAAAGATTCTGCACTTTACGCAGACAGGCAGTTTATAATAAGTTACCTACCTCTACAAATAACTATGATTTAATTTACGATAAAGAATCTAATTCTAGATAATTATTCTAAAGATTTATTTCTAGATAGGTACATATAAAGGCGCAAGCAGAAAGCAGTTAATAATTCAAAATGGATCCAAATATAAATCGGAAAGCACTTATGGCTGTCTGTCGCGATACAACTTTAATGGCGGCCTACTTGCTCTGACGGGCAAGTCACGCGAGCGTTGTTACGCGATACCAACTGTCTCAGTTTTCAATCACGCCGCGTTTGAGCTACGGCATGAATTTTTGCATGGATATAGTTGAGGACCTGGAGAGTGACAGAGGCTTCACGCACTCTTTAAACATTTCTGAGGTGGTGTCGTGTGATGCGGGTTGTTACGTTCCCTCAAATATGGTTGAGCGAAGCAATGGCTGGGGTCATGCGTCATGCTCGTGAATGAGTTCCACCGGTGGGAATGGGGCTACTTTATGTCTGCCCATCTTAAGATAGAAGTTAGTCGGTATGCATTTTTGGAAACACTGCATATATAGAATAGTATTTACTGAATTGTAAATTTGTTTTGAAAAGAGCAACCGCCGAGTTTCTTGCTGGTTCTTCTCGGCAGGAAGGGCATTCCGAACCAGTGGTAGAGCCAGACGATCCAAAAGCACTTGTAAAAAGTTTATTTGAAAAAAAAAATCTATTCTATTCTATTTCATACCGGAAAATCAAAGACGTCCCGTGGGATTTTAAAAACTAATTCCACGCGGACGAATTCGCATGCATTGGCTAGTAAATAGTAATAATAAAAATACCTAGTATAAGCCCGTCCTCCACTATATCCATGCAAAACATATGTCGATCCGTTGCTTTGTTGAGGCGTGATTGAAGGACAAACCAGCAAACAAACAAACACTCGCATTATTTTTTATATGAACAGCGAGCAAACGAGCAGGTACCTGATGTTAAGTGATTACCGCCGCCCATGAATATTTGTAGCACCAGAGGCACTACAATGCGTTGGCAGCTTTTCAGGATTTTGTTGGTCCGCCCCTTGAATAACCCCATGTTGTAATTAAGCGCATTTATAATTAGATGTGAAAGAGAAAGAGAAAGTGTGTTTGTTTTTTACTTTGTCCTTCAATCACGCTGCAATAGATTTTTTGCATGGAAATATTTGAGGATCTAACATGGCTTCTTTTCATCCCGGAAAATCAGAGACTTCCCGTGGGGTTTTCAGAACGAAGTCCACGTGGACGTAGTTGCGGGCATCAGCTAGTCTTCTTCTTCTAAATATATAAAAGGAAAAAGATGACTGACTGACTTACTGACTGATCTATCAACGCACAGCTCAAACCACTGCACGGATCGAGCTGAAATTTGGCATACAGGATAGCTATTACAACATAGGCATTCGCTAACAAAGAATTTTAGAAAATTCAACCTCTAAGGGGTTTAAATCGAACTCAACGTGAGCGAAGCCACGGGCAAAAGGTAGCATATAATATTAATAAGGATAATTAAAACTGAGACAAAAAAGTCGTGTGGTGTCGTGGGACACCAGATAGGAACGAAGTTATTATTATAAAAATATTAATTTCAAGTTCTATTCGAGGTATAAAGAAAATAATTATTCGGGTATACATTTTTTATCATGATTTTTTTTATCGATAAAAATCAAAATGACCCCAGGGAAGCCTAAATATCGACTTTATAAAATATTAAAATTAAAAAAAATTATTTTATAAAATAAAAAATGAAAATAGGATTGCGCGCCCCCGAGTGGGCTCGAACCACCAGTCTTTCGGTTGGCGGCCGCGCGCGGGTCAATTGAGCCACGGGAGCGATGCACGACTTGTTGAAATTATTAGATAAGATATTTTTTAGGCCATCAAAAAGTGTCGAAAGTGAAGTGTCGGTGAAGAAAGTGTCGGTACAACTTTTGGTCTTAATATACGGATATTAGCCCCCTTTCGCAACGCGCCATAAGGAACTTCGTTCCAATGACACATCTATATAAATAAATTGAATGTTGGTAAGCGCATAACTCAAGAATGGATGGACCAATTCTGTTAATTTATTTTTTTGTATGTTCCTTAAGGTCCACGGAAGGTTTTAATAAAAAAAAAATTTTTTTACTTTTAACTTTTGACAGAACCAAGTCTGTCCGGGCAGCTAGTTATTTATAAACTCAAAATCTAAAATGTGCATAAACCCGTGTGCTGCGAGATAATTGCGTATTTAGCGCCACGGAAGGGTCGCCGGTCGGCGCGGCAGAGCCCCGAGATTGCAATAACGCGGTTACCGACTCATCAGCCCAGACTTGATGGAAACCACTTAATTGTGACCCGGATCATGCCCGGATCACTCAGCGGACACTTTTTTTTAAGCTATTGCATAGCTTTTATCGCGGGCTTTGAACTAGGACAAACAGTTTGAGCGCGGCGACCGAATCAAGAAATTCCGTAACGAAAATAAACCTAACACCGTCGTTCAGTAAGCGTTCAACATTTTAGACTTAGAGGTTCACAAGTAGCTCTGTTTGGCGCTGTGGGCGAGCGGCCGCTTTCTTTACCGTATGGTGTATGATGTCGCAGGTTCGAATCTCACTCGCGAAGTAGTGACGGTGCACTTTTCTTGTTTGTTTGTTTTTTAATTATTTTTTTTGCATAATTTTTATTATGCAAATAAATATTGCATAAATATTATAATTGCATAACTTGATAAAAAATGCTATGCAATAGCTTTACCGCGGCAGTCCCCGAGTGCCACTTAATTTTTTTTAATGAATGCACAACACATTTAACCTCAAAGTATAAAACCCATCCCGCCAAACTGCATAATATTATGCAGTTCCCTCACTCTCATAGTCCGATGGGACGGAAATCCGACACGACCGAAGAGAGATCAGGCGCAGGACCGACGGCTTTACGTGCTCTCCGAGGCACGGGGGTGACTCACCGCCAACTTCCTGACTCCGGGCTAGTACTGAGAATTTCTTTGGCAGAAAAACCCAATACATTTTTTAACGGCCCGACCCGGGAATCGAACCCGGGACCTCGTCATATGTAGTCGAACAAGCTAACCACTAGACCAACGAGGCAGATACTGAGTACCTATCGAATGTTGGTGTTATCTACTACTAGTAAATCCTATAGTATTACATCAGAAGTATCGATACCGTTAGAGTACTCAGTAGTATAGTTTCATCCCTAGTGTCTAACATATAACAACCGTTTTACACGTCGTAAAATTATTGTAAATCCTCGGGCGACCGTCGGCAAAATAAATCGAAGTCCCGTTCCATAAAACCCAAATACGTTGACAGAAATGAAGGATGTAAATCACATCAGTATCGGAGCGGCGCGTCGAAGCGCGTAATGGAGGCCGGGAAATTGCTATGGGGTTAAAACGTGTAGCGACAGCAAAAAAAGTGCAAACTGCTTTACTGTAAATTTTTCTTTTTTTTAGATTTGGGTTGTTCACGGTTGTTTTGGCATATGGCATTTGCATAAAAGTGAAATAATCTAATGTTATAAATGCGAAAATATGATGGTTTGTCCTTCAATCGCGCAGCAACTCTTATGCATGGGTATAGTTGAGGAATCCGAGAGTGACATAGACCTTAGCAAACCTTTCATCCCGGAAAAAGAGAGCTACCATGGGATTTTTAAAAATCTAACTTTACGCGGACGGAGTTACGGGCAAAAGCTAGTTTCTCTAAAGTAAAAAATTAGCTTGCATCAATCAGGGCATATAGATGTAATTTTTGGGTTTGGGCCACATATTAATTTAATATCTTTCGTATTAATGTTGCTTTCGTAATGGACTAAGCTTTATGAAACACTAGCTGAAGCCCGCTACTTCGTCCACGTGGATTTAGTTTTTAAAATCCCTCGGGAACTCTTTGATTTTCCGGGATAAAAAGCAGCCTATGTCACTCTCTAGGTACTCAACTATACCCTATGCAAAAAATCACGTCGATCCATAGCCCTGTTGCGGCGTGATTGAAGGACAAGCCAACAAACAAACACACTTTCGCATTTATAATATTATATAGTAAGGGTTAATACAATTTTTTTGTTTTATTCTGACTCATTTCGCTGCTAACCGTACAGCACATTTCAAGCGCAGTGTAGTGAGAAAATCCTGGCACCATTACTATACACAATATTCCTTGGTGTAAATTTATGAGGCGGGCTAAATCGATGGGCGTACTCTGTCTGTTGATTAATGTGTTACACTGCATCTACTCAACTGAACTTTAGCCTTCATAGCTTAACGGTTAAAGGTGCGGACTAAAAACTGAAAAGTTGACGGTTCGATCCCCATTGCATTATAATTGTCGTACCCAATCATAATACAAACTTTCATTTGCAGGGAAAAGGAGAATAATGTGTCAGTTTGGCTGTCAGCTTTTGAAAAAATATTATTAGAAAGCTAGATTTTTCTGGCTTTTGACGTGATAAAGTCTTATAAATCGATGAACACCGGCTGCACGCACGAAAAAGTGTCACGTTCCGCCTGAGCCTGAGCGTACAAGCGAGAACGCGGAACAAGCGATAGAGAGGCACGATCGGCCCAAGCGTTGGCTTAGAGAGCGCGCGGCCGCCCGCCAGTCATTGTCAATGTTTCTTTATGACGTTATCACGTAAAATTATCGTCCGTAAACCGACTTTACAGACAACCAATTTTTTTAAGAGAGCTATGCTCGTAGTATCTTTGCAAAATCAAATCAGGAATGAGACTGCCTTGGAAGGTAAAACAACAATAACATAATAACAAGAAATAAATAGCTAATTTGTATATCCCCTTCCAAGTTAGCCCGCTACCATCTTAGACTGCATCGTCATTTACTATCAGGCGAAAATGCAATCAAGATATTCTTGTCATTGACTAACAAGTGTAAATTAAAATTTTTATTTTTAAATACAACCTTAGTAATACAAGCGTAGCTACATCATTAGACTCTAGATATCATCTAGGATCAGAGTTCTTATCATGACGAATCAAACGAGCCCAAACTCGATGGGGTTACATCGTTTTATTACAGAGTTCCGTTAGCCATCTTCCGTCTCCATCATCAGATCAGCTCCATGTCACAATAATATTGCATTGTTATCCGATTTACACATACATGCAAAATTTCAGCTCAATCGGAAACCGGGAAGTGGTTCTAATTCATCTTGCAAGATTTGACCCAAACAAACAAACAAATAAATAAACTGGTCAAGCTAAATAAAAGCTTGTAAAAACAAACCATCCATAGTCCGAAAAATTGTACATAATAATATTAATCTTATAACTAGCCATACAAGAACCGAGCATAGTTCAATATTATATTAACCAACACAACAATAATAATTAAATTTTAAGCTTACCAAACACAATTAATATTAATATAATATTCAATTTCGCTGGCAATCACCGAATATTCGAATTGCACTGAAAGCAATATTCACATTCGTTGTTGACATTTGATCATCTGTGGTGGGTTGATAAGATAATCGATTACATCATTATTATCGTTGTTATGATTAATTACATTAAAAAAATTAATTATTTCTGATGATTATTATTAAAAATTGTTAGTCAGTAAATAATTTATTCAGATGTTTTTTAACTCTTGCATATTAATGGCATTTCGTTAATTAGCCGATTTTCTAGACGAGTTTATCTAAAAATTTATGCTATTATAGGAAATGGGCCTAGAGCTCATTTTTGGAAAACCATGGCCATAGTAAATTATACCGGAATATTCTGACTAATATTATAAATGTTTAAGTATGTTTGTTTGTTGGTTTGTCTGCAAAAAGAACAACCGCCGAGTTTCTTGCTGGTTCTTCTCGGTAGGAAGGGCATTCCGAACCAGTGGAAGACTCATCGACGATTCAAAAGTACTTGTAAAAGTTTATTTGAATAAAAAATATTTCTATTCTATTTTATTCTTCAATCACGCCGCAATAGAGCTACGGATCGACATAATTTTTGCATGGGTATAGTTGAGGAGCTGAAGAGTGACATAGGCGACTTTTTATCCCGGAAAATCAGACTGTTCCCGCGAGATTAAAAAAAAATAAATCCATGCGGACGAAGTCTTTACCACATAAAGGCCTCTGCTAGTAATAGGTATTATATTATAAATATAATATAAATAATATAAATCAATTGCTGCTCGTTAGTCTGGTTAAAACTCAAAAACGGCCAGACCGATTTGAATTATTTTTTTTTTAAACAGGGAAAAACTTAAATTTTTTTGGATAGGAATCACCACTTCGGATTACTTCGATGACGGGTGCGAAGCCGTGGGTAAAAAAAACCTAGTGTGAACCTATAAGTGACAAAGGACTAAATCGTCATAGCGAAATTGACATCACATAAAGAGTTAGGTACACTAAAGTGTATAACTATCCGCAATCCATTTCGTACACCCCGCGTGAACCAGTTCGCACCAGCCTGCCCCGGCTCCATTAGTCGAACAAACACTGTTAGAGCTCGCAAACACTACAGATAAACCTTTTTCTGCAAGAAGCGGGCGTCCGATTGTTAAACACTCTTATTGTATTGAATTGGCTTTAAATCCCAACTTAATGCTTTTTTTACCCACCCCTAGTTTTCTAAATATATAAAAAGACTAGTAGGGCGCGTGGGTGCGCGGCCCGCAAGCGGACCGCGGTTTTTCTACTCGTCACGTAGACTTTCAGGTCCTGATCATTTTCTATCTAAAAACCACTCTTCCATCTTTTATACTCCCCGAGATAGACACCGACGAAATTTGTATGGCGGCCATCTTTTTTCCGCCATTTTGAATTTTTTTTCAGCTCACTGCGAATTGAATGAGGTTTCGAATGGCATTTGTTCGAGCACCCCCCACCTATCTTCGATACCCTGGCCGTGCTCTTCACCCGTCTCCGAAATCCTCAATCATCAGCTCTCTCCATATTTTTCCTCCGAATGAATTTTTGTCCTCTATACGAAACCATCGGTGAAAAAAAAACTTTTCATACAAAATTTTACAGGAGAGGTGATCAATGAGTGAGTGAGTGAATCAGTGAATCAGTCAATCAGCCCCAGCAGCTATATATATATTATTAAAAAGGTGACTGACTGATATATCGACACACAGCTCAAACCACTAGACGGATCGGGCTGAAATTTGGCATATCAGTACTTAGTAAGCTTTTTTGACGTAGGCATCCACTAAGAAAGGATTTTCAAAAATTCAACCCTTAAGGGGGTAAAATAGGGGGTTGAAAAATCTAACTTAACGTGTGGGAAACCACGGGCAAAAGCTAGTTAAGTTATAAATGTGTTCGTCTTTTTTATTTCAAATCTGTGATTCGGTTTGAGTCCTGAAAAAAAGATTTTTTTTTTTTTTATACATCATCAAACCATGGACTTAATCCTTATTTTTTATTCGTTGACGGTTTCTTCACACCATCGTACAGGAACGCTAAAAACTTGGCGGTTCGTCCTTGACAGTAGGGCGGTAACAAGCCACGGCCAAAGCCTCCCACCAGAGATCAGAGACAATTTAAAATATCAAATTCCCAAATTGCCTCCGCCGGGAATGGAATGCGAGACCTTTCCATTATAAGAACACAACACTCACCTTATGCAAGCTTTTGCCTTCGACTTCATCCGCGTGGAGTACTTTTTAAAAACCGCAGGAACCCTCTGTTTTTCGGGGATTAAAGGTAGTCTTTGTCACTGTCCAAGCCCACTCCTATGCAAAAAATTAAGTCAATTCGTTGCTCTGTTATTGAAGGATAAACCAACAAACAAAAAACACACTTTCACATCATACTAATATTATAAATCAAAATCAGAGCTCCCGAGGGATTTTAAAAATTAAATCCACGCGGTCGAAGTCGCAGGCATCAGCTAGTTTACAATAATAGTTGTATTATTAAACGTTTCTGACTATCTCCCTGGCGCAGTGGTGAGCGCTGTGGTCTTATAACTGGGAAGTCTCGGGTTCGACTCCCGGCGGAAGCAATTTGGGAATTTATAATTTCTGAATTGTCTCTGGTCTGGTCTGGTGGGAGGCTTTGGCCGAGGCTAGTTACCACACTACAGTCAAAGACGTGCCGCCAAGCGATTTAGCGTTCCGGCACGATGATGGCGTGTAGCAACCGATTAGGGGTATGGGTTGAATGTTCACTGCCATACCCCTTCCAAGTTATCCGCTACCATCTTAGACAACATCGTCACTAACCATCAGGTGAGATCGCAGTCAAGGACTATATCTTGTCATCGGAAAAAGTTTTAATCTATAAAGACGACTCCACGCAATCATTTGACGATATAAAACTCGTGTAACAAAGATAGTTGTTTTGTAATTAATTGGTGGGCCGAGACGAGGCAGGCCCCGCGCCCCACAATTAAAACTTTACTTGTGAATGCTGGAACTTTTACAACTTGTAGGGCAGTCGGAGGGCGGAGCTTACAAGTGCTTACGAATAGGCGTCATGGAAATCGGAAAAATGTTGTCTTTGAAATAAACTTTCATGATAGAAGCAGTGATAGCCTAGTAAAAGCAGTAATAGTCCAGTAGATGCAGTGATAGCCTAGTAAAAGCAGTAATAGTCTAGTAGAAGCAGTGATAGCCTAGTAAAATCAGTAATAGTCTAGTAGAAGTAGTGTTAGGACTCCGGTCTACTCTATACTCTGCGGTCTAGGACTATTCAGGGGGTCACAGGTTTGATCTCGGTTCTAATTTTCCGAAGTATCTAATTAAATCGTACTGACCCTACTTAAGTGGTCTCCTATTCGGGGGGGTCGCAGGTTCGATCTCCCGAAGGAAATATCACATGCTTTAACGGTGAAGGAAAACATCGTGAGGAAACCTATACACCTGAGAGTTCTGCATAATGTACTCGAAGGTGTGTGAAGTCCGCCAATTCGCATTGGGCCAGCGTGGTGGACTATGGCCTTCTCTGAGAGGAGACCTGCGCTCAGTAGTGAGCCGATGATGGGTTCATAATGATGATGATGAACTCTACTTAATATTATACATGCGAAAGTTTGTGAAGATGGATGGATGTTCGTTACTCCTTCACGCAACAACGATTGAACCAATTTGACTGAAATTTGGAATGGAGATAACTCATATCCAGGATTAACACAAAGGCTAAATTTTAGCTCGGAAAATTGAAAAACTTTAATGCACGTGAACGAAGTCGCGGGCATCAACTATAGTATCACAATAAATGATTCAACGGTGAAGGAAAATATTGTGAAGAAACCTTCACGCCTGACAGTTCTCCATAATGTTCTCGAAGGTCAAATCAAATCAAATCAAATCAAATCATTTATTTGCATAGATTGAGTAGTACAATGGTGTTACATTATAATAAAGATGCTGGCAATCTGCCGGATAGGCATGCAAATTAATATTTAATAATTCTTATTCTAAGTTTATGTGTAGAAATAAAGAGCTTTACTATAACAAAATTTCATAAAAGTAAGTGCTCAGTGGAATTTCGAGGATGTACTCTATTGATTTATTTTATTTAGAATGTCAAACATAAAATTTATTTGATTAAAAACGTCAACCTTATTCTAAGGTGTGCGACTATGGCCTATAGCTCTTCTCTGACCTCTCAGAGGTCTTCTCAGACCTGCGGTTAGTAGTTAGCCGTTTATGGGCTGCTGACTTTGATTAATTATAATTAATCAAAGGCTGCTGGTAATAATAGTGTTCCGAACTTGAAATGAAACAAGAAAATCTACTAAAAGCTAATTGCAATCTGATTTTCTTTTATAAAATTTTAGTGAATCGTTATTCGTAAATCACTTAGCAAAACCTAACCTGTAACCTTTTTAATTTAACGACAAGACTAGTTATATTGCTTGACTATAAAAATTTATTAGTAACCAATGTCGACCTTAAGATAACTACATAAAGGCCACAATCCCTTGTCGTATGTGATGCGTGATCGACTGAACTTGGGTGAGTTTGGAAGTAATAGACCGATCTAATAAAATTCCTTTTAGCCAAGTTTGTGGGAACGAATTTCATAATAAAGAGGTCAGCCTGATAATAGTTTTTTGTGTTATATGGGGCCAAAGAAATTTTTTGTTCCCCGAGGGCGTTATTTTGAATCCTGAGCGTAGCGAGGATTCTAAAGTAGAATCCTGAGCGTAGCGAGGAATTCAATATACGCCGCCCGAGAACAAAATATTTTGGCCCCGCATGACACACAGTATTTTTCATCATTACCTATGAGAAAAGCTAGGAGTATCAACCTACTATTTATAGACATCGTATATTGAAAGTTTAAATAAAACACAAATAAATGTGTTGGATACAGTAGGTATGGGCGTATATATCTGATCGACAAATTTGATCACGTGACTTATCGAAGATAACAGCTTCTCAAACATTTTTGAATTTCGACACATACTAAAGCACGAACGCGGACCAATCAGAAGAGAGAAATGAAAAGTCCCATGGGGTTAAAATTAAATTTTGCTCCCGCTATCCTATTCGTTTTTCGAATAGGTATGATGAAAATATCTTTATAATTATATACTGTGTGAACAGAAATTATTTTTTGTAACAGTTATTGTATTTTTGGTCCAGTAAATAGCGCTCGGAGTTTGGAAGTTCATTCATGTAGGCCAACTTGTGACTTTTATGAAGAGTCAAGACTTGTCAAGTCTTGACAAGGACTGGTTCGGAAAGCATTCTGCTTAGAAGAGACGAAGAGGTAATAAACTCATCAGTTGCTCTTAAAACGAAATTGTTAAGTACAACAACATAATATTATGTAGCTTACATGTTGTACGTAACAATTTTGTTCTGAAGTACAAATGCTGAGTTTCTTGCCGGCTCTTCTCGGGAAAAATCTGCTTTCCGAACCAGTGGTAGAGCCTTGACTTGCCATAAGAGCCACAAGTTTGCCTACATGAAATAAATAAAGATCTGAGAAAACAGACAGACAGAGGAACATCATCGGAGCGAGCCTGTAAGGGACTCGTTTTTTTCGGAACCTTGAAAAATGCGGCATGGTAAATCAATCAATTCTATCATGTAATTCATGTGAATAAACAGGCACACCCACTCTATGCATTTCAAAAATTTCCAAAATTGTATTCTGCAAATGAGGGTACCGTACCCTCTTTTACAATTTTGGAAATTTGAAATGAAATTCTCTGAAATTCCATTTAAGAGTAGGCGCCGACGTTCTTTCCAAGTTATTTAACGTGAAATGTAATTCAAAACCGGGTCGGGCGTCTTGGCAATAATAAGATCACGAATGTATGGCCGCGAGCCGGGAATTGAGTAGCAACGCGTTTATTGGTTTTACATATGTAAAACAGCTCGTATACGTACGAGTACGTTGCGTAGAATACGCGATATGACGTGTCCCTGTGATGGACCAAAAACCTTTTTAAGTTGGTAAGAACTTAGAAGGATCCCTAAAGCACTCTTATTTGCTTAACAGGTGGGTATGTAGCTATACCTATTCTATGTTTTTTTATGCACAAGCTTTTACCCGTGGCTTCGCTCCCGCCATCTATTAAACGTAATCCGAAGTGGTGGTCCTATTCAAAATTAGCAATTTTGATTTTATTTTCGATTTTTGTTTTTGCATTGTTAGTAACAAAAGGACTAACATTAAAATTTTAAAGGAGATTGGCGAATTCCATAGAGTTTCTGACCCAGACGAACTGAACCGTGGGCCTCAAGTCCACATTCACTAATCAAACTTCTCATGCTTGTTCTAGTAAACCAGTCTAACAAAAAAGTTCATCAAAGTCTATCAAATAAAGTTGGGAGAAAAAAGATATTCACTTGTATTACCATGTAACGAATATTTATAATGTGTTCTTGTAAATAATTATATTTTTGATCCCCATCTTCTAAAAATATCGGATTTACACAGAAAAATACTCTGAAAAATATTAATTAAAATTAAATGATTTCTGAATCTGATCGGTTTTTAAAAATGCTGGGTCTAAATTCGCCATCCTCCTTTAAATTATTGTACTTGCGCTATGGGTGTTTTAATCGGAAATAAACGCTATTATTAATATTGGTATTTAATATCCAAATTCTAAAAACTCTACAATCCCCTATATCTACTCGTAAAGTGGGAGAGGGGGGGGGTCGTCTTCTAATAGGCCATTAACCGGCACTGGAGCTTCAAACGATATCTAATACAATTAGCGCTGGAGCGGCGCGTCAAAGGCTCCGATACTTTCATAGTTCTCGCAGTGAGCGCCGCGCTGTCAGTTCACAACTCGCAACTCTGTGGACTGTGGCTTTCATGTAGCGACCATCATTTTCACTTAGTTTGTAAAGCAGAAGAAACTTTCTCATTCCTATTTTGGATACAGGGAGGCGTTACTTTGCGGAATTCCATTACACAAGGATGATGTTGGGCCACTACTCAAGTATTCCAAATTTCATGTCGACAGCTTTAATAGTTACTAAAATAATCGACTGTGACAGACGGACGGACGGAAGGACGGAGAAATTCTCACCATAAGGGTTCCATTTCTACCATTTTGGTACGGAACCCCAAAAACAAAGGATACTCGCAGGATTTTTAAAAGCCTAACTCCACGCCGTTCGAAGTCGCGAGTAAAACAGAAGCTATTAACATTATAATTGCTAGCTATTAACATTAACCGTCTTTGACATGAATTGAATTGTACTTAGTACGTTTTGTGGAAATGTCATATTCTATTCTAACAAAGATGCACGGGTTAAATCAGCTTGGCATCCAGCTGCCCACAAGATAGTATAAAAACTTATTACAATGTAATAGCTACTTATTAATATTGTAAAATGATTATTTTGAAAAGAGCAACTGCTGAGTTTCTTGCCGGCTCTTCTCAGCAGAATCCGCTTTCCGAACCGGTGGTAGAGTCTTGACGTGTCATAAGAGCCACAGGTTGGCCTACATGAAATAAATAATTTTGAACTTTGAATTTTTTTTTGAATTTTATAGAGTGTACTTCAGCTGTGTACCTATATCTCACTGAGGTAACGTTGTTTGTTTACTTTATGTATGTAAGTATAGTCAGTTTGTTTGTCGGGGCGTGTGTAACTGCATTTCCCTGATTGCGCAAACAGTCGCCCATTCAGGCCGTGTTAAGTAGAAAGCTGCGCCCCGATTGTCTAAAAGTTGTCGATCAAAATCGTATTCATTTGATGGCATTAACGTCAAAGCAGTGGTAGCCGAGTGGTTAGGACAGTGGTCTCCTATTCGGGGGGTCGCAGGTTCAATCCCGGGTACGCACCACTGACTTTTCGGAGTCCAGTGCGTTTAAGCAATTAAATATCACTTGCTTCAACGGTGAAGGAAAACATTGTTAGGAAACCTGCACATCTGAGAGTTCTTCATAATGTTCTTGAAGGTGTGTGAAGTCCGCCAATTCGCATTGGGCCAGCGTGGTGGACTATGGCCTATAACTCTTCTCTGAGAGGAGACCTGCGCTCAGTAGTGAGCCGGTGATGGGTCGATAATGATGATGATGAAAAACGTCAAAGTAAAATATTCCTTAACTGAATTGATTTAAAGTCATAAATTCATTGGTCCGCACTTTTTACCTTTGGGCTATTGAGGCTATGAAGTGCCAAGAATGTGAATGGATAGTTAGTGGGAACGAGTACAGAGGCAGCCATCTTTTTGCAAATTACCCGACAACGCCTAAGATGGCGTCGAGAGCGCGTTACGTAAGAAATTACTCTCAAGTATGCCTTTGCATGGCCTCTACCTAACTAGAGCTCTATTTTTGAGCTGCAGCTTTAGCTAGAGCACTAGAAATAATGCTCGCTTTGAAACTGCGCGGAGCTGCAATTGTTTAAGACTAATTAAAGCTGCATCGCTTTTGAATTTTTTGTATTTAGCTACCTGTATTTATGAATGAATGAATGAATTAATATGCTTTTGTTGTCCAGGACATAATATTATAGAGGATGAAATTATAACAATGAAACTAATTAAAAAGTATAAAATCCTACTTTCCTACTATTAATATTATAAATGCGAAAGTTTGTGAGGATGGATGGATGGATATATTATGTTACTCTTTCACGCCACAACCAATAAACCGATTTGACTGAAATTTGGAATAGTGATAGCTCATAACCAGGATTAACACATAGGCTAGGCATTTTCTTCCAGAAAATTAAGGAGTTCCCGCAGGAATTAAAAACCTTAATCCACGCGGACGAAGTCGCCGGCATCATCTAGTGAATTTTTAATTAGCTAGGAGCTACGTAGCTCCTAGCTCATCTCTTCTATTGATCCATTTTCTCCTCCTTTTCCTCCTTCACCTCAGTTTCCCCATCTTCTAAAATAGCCACTACGATAAGCTTAATCAGCTTATTTACTTTATTATGCTGGCTGTTTGTCCATCTCGCAAATCACCACTCACTTATGAACTGTACTCGAACAAACTGTGAAAGATTTTTGGGCAGTAGCGAATATTTTAGCTACTACTATACTTTCCGCTTGACTAAATACTTAATAGAATAGAATAGAATAGAAAAGAAATATTTTTTATTCAAATAAACTTTTTACAAGTGCTTTTAAAAATGCATACCGACTAACTTCTATCCTAAGATGGGCAGACATAAAGTAGTCCCATTCCCACCGGTGGCACCCATTCACGAGCATGACGCATGACCCAGCCGTTGCTTCGCTCAACCATATTTAATTGGTTAATAACATATTTAATGTAGTCTGAACTAGGCTTTAGGACATAATTATACCTACTCGTAAACAATCGATATGATAGCAAAGATTAGGTTTCAATTGGATACATAAATCGGAAGTTAGTTTGAGATAACAGTTGCTTTATGAGCGTGTGTATGAATCGATGTATCGTGCTCTGCATCGATTCTGTATCGCCCGGCGCCCGTTCGTTAGCCCACATTCAATTCGGTAAATGTATTACCTACCGAGCTTCGATTTACATACGCGAGTTATGTGGACTTACATCACATAGTACGGGGTTACAGGAATATTATGGGTTATACTAAATCAATTTAGATCAAATCCTTTATTTGCATAGATTGAGTAGGTTTATTGATGTTATATATTATAAAGGAGCTAATTTACATTTAGTTAGGTACAAATCACAAACAGCTTTACAAAATATAAAAATGCTAAAATATTTTATTATAAATTCAATTAAACTAGCTTTTGCTCGTGATTTCATTTGGAGTTCCACGTGGAGTTATTTTTCCGGGTTAAGAGGTAGCCTATGTCACTCCAAGTCTTCAACTACATGTAAAAAATCATATCGATCTGTCCGTCCATCCGTCCATCTGTCAGAGACTTATCTTATTGTACGTAACTAATTACGTTCAATAATTGAGAAGTTATAAGCCTCTGAAAGGTGGTGGTACTTCAAATTAAAACATGCAAACCGATGGCCTTCAGTCGAATATTGCTTAAAAATTTATAAAAATATTTATATAAGGGAATTTATATCAAGGGGATCTCATAGAAGCGAATGTGAAGTAAAATATTTTTTGTGGCGTTACATATGTTTGTGGCGTATTTTTTCAAAGATAATTCGGAACCGAGTATTTCCCTCAAAAATTGACGAAATGAGGGGCTTTCAAAGTGGAAATTGATGTCAAGGCTCTATTTTAAAATCTTATTTTATATAGTTCCTGTAGTTGAACAAGCTATAAATGCAATAATGAGCAATGAGCATCAGTATACAAATATTTAGTTTGAAATTCGAAAATAGATGGCGCTGTTTGAATATAAAAAAACTGACTGAACATCTGCGAACTTACAGAATCACTAGTATTACTTATAAAGATTTAAATTAAAGTAAAAGTTCATAACAAAATATAGGTCAACTTTTGTTCAAAAATAAAAACTAGCTTTATATTCATGGTATCTGGACAGGCGCGAGTTCAACTGTACTTTCATTGTAAAACGTTTCTTTTATCTCTGTTCTTATTTTTATGTATTTTTATAACGAGCTCACTTTGCATACATTCACAGTTCCCGCTGCCATGTTGTTACATAAGGCTTAGATTAGAAGGTCGAATTAAGCGGAGTATTTTCTTTTGTTACTACCTAGCGACCCTGGCTTCGCACGGGTGGTTAGGACACGAAGAAGTGATTTTAACAAGTACGTAGCAAATAGCCATTGCATACTGTATGAAAACTACATTAGTTGAAAAGTAAACCTATATAAGTTGTTTACTATTCTAAAATTTTCAAAGCACACCCATTTGGAATCTTTTTACATTTTATGAAAAAAATCGGGAATTTTGAGATGAAGCATCGCTATCCGCTATTTTAGCCCGGAAAAAACGACAGAAATAATATTATAATATTAGCCAGGTAGAATTTTACTAATATTCTCCTTTCCCTTCCAAATGAGTATAAAGCTTGTATTAGGTTAGTGAATTATGTGGATGGTTCTGGGAACCTACCGCATTATTATCCGAAGAAAACTACTACCATTATGAGTAATGGTAAGAGGTCGCAGCCCTCAGCAATGAGGAACCCGATGTAGACAGAGAGAGGCAGGAAAGGGTACGACATTAGTGCAACGGGTGGGGTTCGAACCGTCGACCTTTCAGTTTTCAGTCCGCAACTTTAAACGTTGGGCTATTGAGGCTTTTTTCTTTTGAAGCTTTATAAAAGTTTACTAAAAAGCAGTATTATCCTAGTGGACTGTGGTCTCCTAAACGGGAGTCGCAGGTTCGATCCCGGGCACGCGCCTCTGACTTTTCAGAGTTATGTGCGTTTAAGCAATTGAATATCACATGCTTCAACGTTGAAGGAAAACATCGCGAGGAAACCTGCACGCCTGAGAGTTCTCCATAATGTTCTCGAAGGTGTGTGAAGTCCGACAATTCGCATTGGGCCAGCGCAGCGTGGTGGCCTATGGCCTATAACCCTTCTCTGAGAGGAGACCTGCGCTCAGTAGTGAGCCGTTGATGGGTTGATGATGATGAAAAGTTTATTTAAACAAAAACTATTCTGTTAAAAACTGCTCGGTGAAGGGAAATACGTCATTCACAGACAGTCAATACGACGCCGCGTTTGAACAATTAATTGGGCGAAACGGGTCAAGGGTGCTTGTGTTTCACGCGGCGGGCAATTCGCCCCGTCTGAAGAGCCTTTACAGCGCTCCATATGCGAACCCGAGTGTTGTAGGTACGTGTTTAATATGTGTACGAACAAAATATATTATTATGAAAAATTTAAAAAAATAATGACTTGATTACTATAGTAGGTGTTAAAACCAGAGAGAATGTTTTGATTACGATTCACGAGTTTGTTAGTAAAAGAAAAAATCGGCCAAGTGCGAGTCGGGCCTCGCTCTTTTAGGGTTCCGTTAAAAAAAATTAAATTAAAAGATTTCCATCTACCCACCTACCCATTTTAATTTAATTTTTTTAATTTAATTTAATTTTTATTATTTGTTGTTATAGCGGCAATAGAAATACATAATATGTGAAAATTTCATCTGTCTATCTATTACGGTTTACGAGATACAGCCCGCTGACAGACGGACGGACGGACGGACGGACGGACGGACGGACAGCGTAGGCTTAGTAATAGGGTCCCGTTGGTACCCTTTGGGTACGGAACCCTAAAAATTTCCAAAATTAAAGGTTCTGAATTTTGACGAATACATTTTATACCTCTTCTTTTACATCTTTAACCAGATAATTATGATATGATTGTTAAATTAGCAAAAACAAAGTCTCTTGCCGTCTTGTCTAACTTACCAAATGAATACATATTAAAAATTGCAGGGCTGGCGAGAAATGAACCCGGATCTTTTGGGTATCGCTCTGAGTGTGTTGAACAGTTTATTCTAAGGTCACGAACAAACTACCCATTGGCGATGAAATTAGTGAAAATATGTTAGATAAATACTTTCCTTTCGCTGACTTTTCAATCAGTGGAAGGAACTGTTAGTAACTTTTATTCAAGTTGACGTCTTGCCTTTCCTTTCTCAACAATGTTCGCTTCATCTTAATGACTCAAAAGACGTCTACTACTGCATAAAGGGCCTCTTGCACCATCATGGACCAAAGTCTTCGAACAGTGCGTGTTGCCAGTGATGACTTATGAATCTGAAATATGCTCGCTAACTATACTAACGGGCCTCATAAGAAGGCTCAGCGTTAGAGAGAGCTATGTTCCGAGTAAACCTGCGAGATTAAATCAGAAAAGAGGAGATTCGTAGGAATACCGAGACCGAGGCCTGTGGGAGTCTATGGAAGAGACGTCGCCTCTTACTCCTAGACCTCCTCGCTTCTCCTCGGCTTCACGGATGTCCTTTTCCCGCTCACGTTCCTCCTCTAACTCCCACAACACAACGCTAGTAACACTGACCTCGTCCCTCCTGATCTCCTGACGCATCTTCTCTCGCTCCTCCTCCATCTTGCGATGCTTCTCCTTGCGCCTCTCCTCAGCTTCAGGGATGTCCTCTTCCCGCTCAAATTCCTCCTCCAACTCCTACGTCGCAACGCGAATTACACTGACCTTGTCCCTTATCTCCTGGCGCATCTTCTCTCGCTCCTCCTCCATCTTGCGATGCTTCTCCTTGCGCCTCTCCTCGGCTTCACGGATGGCCTCTTGCCGCTCACGTTCCGCCTCTTCCTCCTTTTCCTTGTCGTCGCTATCATCGCCGTCACCGCCTACTGCACCTGTAACAAACAGAGAATTCAGTTAGTTCATCATTTTCCTCTTTTACTTCCTCATTTTCCTTTTTTACCCGACTACGGCAAAACCATAAAAATTTAGCAGTCCATGTATGTATGGCTGGGTCATGCGTCATGCTCGTGAATTGGTTCCACCGGCGGGAATGGTGCTGCTTTCTGTCTGCCCGTCTTAACATGTGTTGAATTATAATTATGTAGTATGCTTTTGTGGAACTTCCACTCACTGTGGAAATACTGCATACATAGCATAGTATCTATTGAATTGTAAACTTGTTTTGAAAAGAGCAACCGCCGAGTTTCTTGCTGGTTCTTCTCGGCAGGAAGGGCATTCCGAACCAGTGGTAGACTCATCGACGATTAAAAAGCACTTGTAAAAAAGTTTATTTGAATAAAAAACATTTATATTCTATTCTATTCTGTCTCTATCCTACTTCCTACTTATATTAAAAAAGTTTTTGAGGATTGATGGATGGATGTATGTTTGTTTCTTCTTCACGCCACAACGAATGAACCGTTTCGGCTGTTTGTAATGGACAGAGCTCATACCCAGGATTAATAAATCGCTTACATTTTATCTCGGATAACTAAAGAGTTCCCGTGGGAATCAAAATTACTTTAATCTCCCCCGAAGTCGCAGGTTTCATCTAGTTTACGTAATGCCTCAACTACTAAGCTGATTTTCTAAGTCATGAGCTTAGCTTAGCTGAACTAGTTTCAGGCTATGGCCAAATATCGCATCTCCCAATATTTCCGGTTAACATTGTCAAATTTTCCAGGAGTGGCTGGTACAAATGCGTCCTCTAATTTCGCAGCTCGAACTCAAATTGTCGCTGCAATCAAGTTAGCAGGCGGTCCGGCCGTCACCCGGACAGCTTCCATTGACTCACGCAGATGGAAGCTTCAAATTGACTTGAGTTGCTTAAATGAGGAAATAAAATACTGCCTTTACAATTACGAGTAGGTATTTTTTGTATATTAGCAGTGATACCCTCGTGGTTAGGACTGTGGTCTCCCATTCGGGGGGTCGCAGGTTCGATCCCGGGTACGCAGACTTTTCGGAGACAAGTGCGTTTAAGCAATTAAATATCACTTGCTTCAACGGTGAAGGAAAACATCGCGAGGAAACCTGCACACCTGAGAGTTCTTCATAATGTTCTTGAAGGTGTGTGAAGTCCGCCAATTCGCATTGGGCCAGCGTGGTGGACTATGGCATATACCCTTCTCTGAGAGGAGACCTGCGCTCAGTAGTGAGCCGTTGATGGGTTGCTAATGATGATGATGATGATTTTTTGTATTACTGCTTGTATGAAGCAGTGGTAGCCTAGAGGCAAGTAGTGCGGTCTCTTATTTCGGCGGGTCACAGGTTTGATCCCAGACAAGCACTCCTTTTCAGGCTTTCCTAAGTTATGTTCGTTTAAGAAATTAAATATCACAAGCTTCAACGGTGAAGGAAAATATCGTGAAGAAACCTGCACATCTGAGAATTCTCCATAATGTTTGCATTGAGCCAGCGTGGTGGACTATGGTCTATAACCATTATCTGAGAGGAAACCTGCGCTCAGTAGTAAGCCGTTGATGGGTTGTTGAAAGGTTGCAGATGATGATGATTTTTTGTAAACAGAGCAGTGATAGCTTAGTGGTTCGGACTGCGATCCCCTATTCGTGGAGTGGCAGGTTTGATCCTGGACATACACCTTTGAATTTTCAGAGTTATACAGTGCTTTTTAAGCAATTACGAGTAATATCACTTGCTTTAACGATTTATTGTAAGCATTCTTGTTCCTTTAATCGTTGCGTACAATGCCTCAATAGCTCAACGGTAAAAGGTGCGGCCTTAAAACTGAAAGGTCACAGGTTTGATCCCCACTTGTTGCACTATTGTCGTAACCACTCCTAACACGAGCTTTCCGCTTATTTGGAGGGGAGAGGGGAATCATATAAAATCAGTTTTGTTCAGTTTTGCTAATATTCATTAAAAAAAACGCATTAAACTTAATTAAGTGAATCGGACATAAGTGTAGCTTATCTCTATAATAGTCCCATCTCTCAAAGAATGTTTATATAGGCCATAGTCCCAATAAAAATTGGCAGAATTTACATATCTTTAAGCACATGGAGAAATCTCAGGTGTGTAGGTTTCCTAGTGGTTTCCTCACAATGATCGCATCTCTATAATAGAAAAAAAAGTATTGATCAGTTCTTTACCGCTGCGAGCCGGTCCAAGCCGGTTCTAACCGACCAATTGGAATCCATCACGCCAGCATCCGTTCAAAAATCCATTACACGTCAATATAAGCATTTGCGTCGGGACTCGGGTCGCCCGCACGGACGCCTTGGCATCCCGCACCCCTATTTTCCAACAGGGTGACTTTAAAAGGTTTATCGGTTCGGCTTCGCTGCTCTTGCTTGTGTGGACATGAGAATAAAAATCAAATAAGTAGCAGCATTATCACGTCAATACATCCATAAAAAATATTAGCTTTTGCCAACCCGCTAAGCCCGCTAAATGTTGAATAAATAAATTGCGAAATGTTAAGTTTTAAGATATGCAAACTCTTCTTTGTTTGTTTTTAGGGTTCCGTACTCCGTACTAAAAAAACCCTTATAGGATCAATTCGTTGTCCGTCTGTCTGTCTGTCTATCCGTCTGTCAAGACCCTTTTTCTCGGGAACGCGTGGAGCTATCAAGTTGAATTTAATATCAAATACTCAGGTCTGCAATCCGCAGTGAAAAAATCAAACTTCTAAGTCGACGCAATCAAAAGATACGGCCTTTTATGTTCCGTTTATGCCGTATATTTTGACACTCGCAAGGGAATTAAAACCTATAGGGTACTTCTTGTTGACCTATGTTCCTATTGATCATGAACAAAATGATATTGCTTCATGCCGTTGAAGTGAAAAAAAGTGAAGTGAAGGAAAAAATCTGAAAACCGTAAATTTGTAGTTGAAACTGTAAAAATCACAATTTTTTTTGCGATTATAAACTTATTTGCAGTTGGTAAACTAACCATGACCTAAAAGTTTGTACGGAACCCTCGGTGCTCGATTTTGATTCGCCTTGGCCGGTATTGTTTTGGTATAAAAGTAGCCTATTTCACTCGCCAAGTCCAATGCAACAAACAACACCAAACAAGAAAAAGTATTAAAACTACTGTTTAAAATTACTGGTTAAAATTACTGTTTAAAATTACTGTTTAAAACTATAATCCGACTATGGAATAATGGATCATCCATCATATTGATTTCGTTCGTACAAAATAAAACCTATGTCACCTGGACCACACTTAGTGCCGATTTCACCAATGGCGAATGAAGTTCATCCGAGGAATAAATTGGGAGTTCCGACAGTTTTTGCATTGAAAATACTGTCAAAATATTAAATTTACGCTCGGATAAGACTTATTTTACATTGGTGAAATTGGCCCTTAATAGTTTGGATGTCAGTAATCACATACACACATCAAAGTGACTATTAAAATCATAACACTTCCTTTTGGTCAGTCGGGTAAAAAAGGGGAAAAGGCGATCGTCGTTTGAATAAAATCCGAAAGACATAAATAATGTAATCCCAACCAGTCCACGGAAATGAAGAGTCGTAAGTTTTAATCAATATTAGTCCACCATTTGAAGTTCGCCGATGCCATAATAATATTCAAAGTTAAAGGAATCCATTTCTTCTGAGCATTCAAAAAATTCATTATTATTCAAATTCCCGGATGAATATTCAGGGTCTTATATTTAATTAAGCAGCCAAGTCTCCCCGACCCAATGCGAGAGAATTCTATATATTTTTTTTCGTAGCGACAGCAGAAAAATTACAAACGTCAAACAAAAGATTAAATTTCTTTCATTTTATCCCGTTTCGTATTTTTCTGTTACTGAATAATTATATTCGCGGGTTAAAAAACAATTTTGATTGGAGCTTAAATAAGAACGCTACTTAGTCCGATGCTAGAGAACTTAAGTGGCAATGAACGCGCCAGATTGGTCAAATAACTGATTGTGGGGATGGTTGGGGTCTTAATCCCAGCATGGATGTGTCCAGCACTGGACAACCAACTGGACTCCAACATACTCTTTTGTCTGGTGGGAGGCTTTCGTTGGCCGTGGCTAGTTACCACCCTACCGTCAAAGACGTACCGCCAAGCGATTCAGCGTTCAGGCACGACGGCGTGTAGAAACCGATTAGGGGTATGGGTTGAATTTTCACTGCCATATCCCTTCCAAGTTAGTCCGCTACCATCTTAGACTGCATCGTCACTTACCATCAGGTGAGATCGCAGTCAAGGTCTATCTTGTCATCGAATAAAAAAAAGATTCTAGTTTAACGACGACGGAATATTTAGAAGGATACGAAAATTGCATTATTATCTCTACCTCAGATAGGTTTTTGACGACCTAACTTACGCAAGGAGTATAAGGATCCCAGGTTCGATTCCCGGCAGGGTTAATCATTTTTATACCATTTAAATTTTCTCTGGTTTGGTCTGATTCAAGGATTCGGCCTTGGAAAATATTTGCTACCCTAACAACAAAGCGATTGAAGTCGTGTCAATGGCACCATCATGTTACAATCGTACAAAATATACCAGTTGATACTGTCCAACATTTAAAATTAAATGTAAATATAAATGTAAAATAAAAATCACTGTCATTCACGGTTCACGGTTATTTCCAAACAAGACTATAAAGAGCTCGTAATTACAGTCTTTAATAGTTGCAACGTTGCAAATGAGTGCAAATCCATAAACAAAAGTTAATTTTAAACCTTAGTGGGTTTGACCTACTTTAAAAAGAAACATTTAAAATATACATCCTTTTACTGGATTTTGCCTGCAACTTCGTTCGCACTTCGCATGGAGTTAGTTTTTTTTAATCTCGCGAGAAACATTTGTTGCCCTATTATAAAATTATCTTATGTCACTCTCTAGGTCTTTCATATGCGTGATTGAAGGACAAACCAACAAAAAAGCAGTTTCCTAGGTGCCAATATAATAAATTAGTGCGATACTTCCATTTTCGTAATGCTTTAATAGGATTTCTATTATGAGTTAATAATATGTTATAAAGACTTTAAATTATTACCATAATAATGCGCCAAAAATTTTCCATAAATATAAGTTCAATTTAATTTTATTCCACTTTTATTTCAATTGTAATTTGATACCTACCTATGGACCACTGTCTGAAAAATATTTTTTTTTAATTTTGCAAAAACATTTACTTATTAAATTCTATGAAAGTAATCAAATATGGCGGAAGTATGTGTCGCATGGTACAGGCCGAGGGTCGCTGTAAGGGGTAAGTGCTAGGCGGTAGGGGGTAGGGGGTGGGGACAGGGGGACGGAATGTCAGCCACATCTTGATCACTTGGTAATGGCGGAGTGTTAATGGCGGTTATTGAATGCGTACAATAAATTGGATCTCATACTTGAGGAATTCGTTTAATAAAGCCTTGTACCGACAGCGGAAAAAGCTTTTTGCGGGAAAAACAGAATGGGTGAATTATTTATTATTTTCATTTTCGAAAAACGATTTTGGGTTATTTAATATAAATCTTCTAAATCTAAATATATAAAAGAAAAAGTTTACTGACTGGTCTATCTACGCACAGCTCAAACCACTGGACGAATCGGCCTGAAAGGCATACAGATAGGTATTATGACGTATTAGTACATAGATAGCTATTACATCCCTGGACGACCTACCTGGCTCAGTGGTGAGAGCTGTTGCCTTATAACTGGGAGGTCTCGGGTTCGATTCCCGGCGGGGTCAATTTGGGAAATTATAATTTCTGAATTGTCTCTGGTCTGGTCTGGTGGGAGGCTTTGGCCGTGGCTAGTTACCACACTACCGTCAAAGACGTGCCGCCAAGCGATTTAGCGTTCCGGCACGGTGGCGTGTAGAAACCAATTAAGGGTATCGGTTGAATGTTCACTGCCATACTCCTTCCAAGTTAGCCCGCTACCATCTTAGACTGCATCGTCACTTACCATCAGTCGCAGATCGCAGTCAAGGACTAGCTTGTCATCGAAAAAAAAACATTTATAACGTAGGCATCTACTACAAAAGGATTTTTGAAAATTCAACTAAGGGGTTAAAATAGGGGTTTGAAATACTAACTTAACATGAGCGAAACCACTGGCAAAAGCTAGTTGGTCTATAAATCGTATGAGATTTCGCATTATTTTCCTTTAAATTCTACTTTTATTTTTTTGGTAATATGATCAACATTGTTGCCGACCGTACAGCAGCTAGGTTCATCCACGTTCAACTCTGGACGTGCCTATGGTAATGTGTAATAATGGAGGATTCCCGCACGGAGAGGCGACGAGCGCAATAAAACGTTTATGTGAATTTTATACGCACAATGCAGCCTCGCGGGACGTATCGCAATTTCATTCGATTTTTATTCTTGGATTTTGATGTGATAACGTCTCATAAATCGATGCACACCGGCTGCACGCACGAAAAAGTGTCACGTTCCGCCTGAGCCGCGTGCAAGCGAGAGCGCGGAACAAGCGATAGAGAGGCACGATCGGCCCAAGCGTTGGTTTGTAACTAGAGAAAACTGTAATTTTCAACTAACTCCTTCTTTGTATTATACAAAATTATGATAATTCAGTGATAATAATTCAATTCAATTCATAAAAGTATGCAATTTTTCATCAATGTTTCTTTATGACGTTATCACGTAAAACTATCGTCCGTAAACCGACTTTACAGACCTATTGCATAGCTTTTATCGCGGGCTTTGAACTAGGACAAACAGTTTGAGCGCGGCGACCGAATCAAGAAATTCCGTAACGAAAATAAACCTAACACCGTCGTTCAGTAAGCGTTCAACATTTTAGAGGTTCACAAGTAGCTCTGTTTGGCGCAGTGGGCGAGCGGCCGCTTTCTTTACCGTATAGTGTAAGATGTCGCAGGTTCGAATCTCACTCGCGAAGTAGTGACAGTGTGCTTTTCTTGTTTGTTTGTTTTTTAATTATTTTTTTGCATAATTTTTATTATGCAAAAAAAATATTGCTAAAAAAATATTAATATTTAAATATTATAATTGCATAAGTTGATAAAAAATGCTATGCAATAGCTTAACCGCGGCAGTCCCCGAGTGCCACTTAATTTTTTGACGTGAAAGCTTTGGACTACCTTAAAAAGATTGTCATCACTGTCAAAGTGCAAGGAAAAAGACCAAGGGGCCGCATTCCAATGCGTTGGTCGGATCAAATCCGCACCGCTCTCGACACCAAGGTCCACGAAGCCCTGCATGTCGCAGAGAACCGGAACCACATGGTGCGACATCGTCCATAGGAAGATTATTGTTTAAAAGGGTCACGACCCTCAGTAGTGGGGAACACGACGCAAGGAGAAGGAGCTTTGGACTGCGATCTTACCTGATGGTAAGTGACGATGCAGTATAAGACGGTATGGCGCGAACTTGGATTTGAAATGATTCATGCTCCCACTCATAAGACTAAAGCGTACACTACGCAAATTCTCAATAGAATTAATATTTCATCGATTGATTTTCAAACAAAGATTAAGTCTAGATTAATCTGAAGCTCAGAGATCTTTGAATATTAAATTGGTTTAATACTCAAGGTCGAAGATAGAAAGCTGTTGTCAAAATAAATCCATTTATTTGTTCTAAACACAGAGTTTATCTAACAAGATTTGATTCCAATTATTGCCTTCACAATCAGGTTAGCAGTTCGTTTGTGTTTAGATCAAAGTTGTCTAGTCCGGGGTTCAGGGTTCAGGGGTCAGGGGGTAAGGGGTCAGGGGTAAGGAGTCCGGGCGTCAGGGTGCAACTCAATTATAACTGGAGTCTTATTGAGTTGCCTGCGGGGAGCTCTCTGTTTGCTTTGTATCACTAGATAGAAGCAGTGCAAGCCTAGTGGTTAGGACTGTGGTCTCCTATTCGGGGGGTCGCAGGTTCGATCCAGGGTACGCACCTCTGACTTTTAGGAGTCAAGTGCGTTTAAGCAATTAAGTAACTATCACTTGCTTCAACGGTGAAGGAAAACAACGTGAGGAAACCTGCACATCTGAGAGTTCTTCATAATGTTCTTGAAGGTGTGTGAAGTCCGCCAATTCGCATTGGGCCAGCGTGGTGGACGATGGCCTATAACCCTTCTCTGAGAGGAGACCTGCGCTCAGTAGTGAGCCGTTGATGGGTTGCTAATGATGATGATGATGATGATGACTAGATATTACTGTGTGCATGCTGGTAATTATGTTATTCTAGTAACCTCATTGGTCTAGTAGTTAGCTTGTTCGGCTGCGGTCAGTGTATTATTAAAATATTTCTACAGGACTCCTTTGGTCTTCACTCACTCAAAACTCAGCTTCAATAGCCCAACGTTTAAAGGTTCGAGCTGAAAACTGAAAGGTCGCAGGTTCGAATCCCTATTTTCGTACCCACTCCTAACACAAGCTTTCCGCTTATTTGTAGCGGATAGGAGAATATTAGTCAACTTTAGCTTGGCTAATATTTTTTATTAAAAAGGGTGTTATTTACAAAAAGTTTCACACTTTGATATTCAAATCATACGTACACTATTTGTTTAAATTAATCAATGTGTCCATTAAGTATCTTTTTAATATATTCTTAATATTCTATTATAATAATATATTCTTTCTTATCAGCTGCAATTCAAGACTTTGTGTCATCATCGAAAATATCCAAAATAAGTTGCTCTGTCAAGTTTTCAATGTTAACTATTCTATTTAACTTTTCTCCCTTACTAAGTATTGACAGTCAAAAATGTTATCTTGAAAAAAAATTGCTTCAATTTGTAACATATTTCGTCATGACGTTTATTAGCCAATCAGAGCTAAAATTGAACAATCTCTACGCAAGGCTTAAACCATTAACTCGCAGCCGGAAAATTCCATAACATAGACTTTAACGGCCCCTGAGTGTGAAATAGGGCACGCATAATTTGTTTACAAAAACGTATTACGAAATCATAAATATGTTATTACTGTTACGGCGTAAACAGACTCGTAAAATCGCTCCGACGAGATCCCTTAATAGCCAGGGATGAGATGCTGTTACTAGGAGGGTACTCTGGTCAAAGATCACTGACCTCATAATTAATCTATGATTAACACTGAGCAGGCCGCTGTCACAATATTTTTTGGACCCAATTGATTGACGCCATGTTGGCGCTGTAAGCAGTTACGAGTGTCAAAGGAACTAAAATTAGTGAGGGCACTAATTTTTTGTGTTTGTGTTTTGGGTTGACAACTGATAGCTAGTAAATAGTTATTTGTGTTATATGGGGCCAAAGGAATTTTTTGTTCCCCAAGGGCGTTATTTTGAATTCAGAGCGAAGTGAAGGAAGCGATAGTAGACTCCCGAGCGCAGCGAGGGATTTTAAAGTAGAATCCTGAGCGTAGCGAGGAATTCAATATACGCCGCCCGAGAACAAAAAATTTTGGCCCCGAATGACACACACTATTTTTCATCATTACCTATGAGAAAAAGCTAGGAGTATCAACCTACTATGTATAGAGTATAGACATTACCAATACGTATATAGAAAGTTTAAATAAAACACAAATATTTTTTTACGAAATAATTAAACATTAATATTTATGTTGGGACTTGGGAGTATGGGCGTATATATCTAATCGACAAAGATCACGTGACTTATCGAAGACAACAGCTTCTCAAACATTTTTGAATTCTCTCTTCTGATTGGTCCGCGTTAGTGCTTTAGTATGCTAAAGCAATAACGCGGACCAATCAAAAGAGAGAAATGAAAAGTCCCATGGGGTTAAAATTAAATTTTGCTCCCGGTATCCTCTGAAGCCAATATTCGTTTTTCGAATAGGTATGATGAAAAATATATTTTGGTATTTCCTGCATCCCTATATTAATTAGTTCCAGAGACACTCGTATGTCAAATGTTGCGCTTCAAATTGATTCATAATTTAAACTGTCATTTGTTTAAAGGAACAGCCAGTCCAGTTTTAATCATAGATTAATAGAGGTCAGTGCCGAAGATTGATTTAATATGGCACTGTGCTTACATTGCCAAAATAAATAAATTTGAGTTTCAGTTGTCAAAAATAACAACAGTATTTTTATTTTATTACTAGCTTAAATTGCCAGCGATTTTATTCGCTTGGAAGTTGTATTTCGACACTGCCGTAGAACAACAAAATTACTTCTACAAAATTGCTACTTACTTTACAGGAGAGCAGTTTAAAGTTTTGAACTTGGTTTTTTCGGCATTCCGTAGAACAATGTTGGTTCATATTATACCTACGACATGGTTTTTGAGTATTTCTTAATTATAATTAAAATTAAAACATACGAAACGCGACGGCTTTCCAACGAACAACATCGCAAGTGACAATCAACTGTCGGCCGCCGGCATTTGACAAATTAGCGACAGCAGCGCTTCTGTACAAGTGATGTTTTTCTTCGGAATGAGTTTCAGATACGACTTTGTCCGATTGAATATCTCCAAAACTACTGAATATATTTTTTTTCGTACTACTTGCTCAAAAAAGTGACATTCTGTGCCACAAAAAGCGAACATAACAATAGTCATTTTTAATCTGTTAAAAACAGGGAAAGAAAATTGTACTGAATTCTATTCATCCTCTAGGGGGAGAATGTGATTTAAATTTGGAATACTTACCGAAAATACTGAACTACATCTGTGTTTACACCATTGAGTTTGTATATAAAGCATTATACATCTTTTTGAAAAAGGAATACGCATTTATTATGCAGTTATGATTATTAAATAAAATTACGAAAACCGACGAGGCCGTATGAGCTTGATGCCTTTGCTTTTTCGACAAAAAAATTTTAGTCTAGGAATTTGCCGCGTTTTTGTTTTCTTCAAATACATAAACGTTAAGTTTATTTTAATTTTCATTATTTTTAATAAATGCTTATCTCATATTATTATTGTGTTAATTTTTTCGCAAATGGTACGAAAAGTAGAGTATTTTCCTCGGTGATAAAGCTGTCTTAGTCTTGGGTGAACTTAAATCCCTCGCTACACTCAGGACTCATCTTAAATCCCTCGATTCGCTTGTGATTTAAGTTTTTAACACCCTCGCTACGCTCGGGAGTAAACCTCGAGTCCTTCGTTACGCTCGCGATTTAAATCGTCACCCGCGACAGAAGACACTGCTTTATCCCCTTGGTTAATAATCTACTATTTCTTTTGGTGAAGTGTTAAGCATAGTTTATAAAAGCCGTGTCCTGAATATATCCAAAACTACTGAATATTTTTTTCCTTTTGCTAAGGTGTTAAGCATAGTTTAAGCGTTAGTTTAAAAATCAAGATTTCGCTGTATATTCATATGCGACAGTGTTCTACGACAGTGTCGATTTCTAAAAATCCCACGGGAACCTTGCTTTTGTAAAAAGTCTATGTCACTCTCCAGGTCCTCAACTATACCCATTAAAAATACTACTATCTACGTGACTGAAAGAGAAACCAACAAACAAACACACTTTCGCATTGATTATATTAGGGATTCCTAAGGATATAAGGAAAGATAACACGTATCATAAGTTTGGACTTAACAGCTGAAACTAGGTTGTATTTCAAGTTATTTCATTCGTTTTCTTTATAAATCCACGCTGCTTGGTGATGTGTAAGGCAAACAAATTGCGGTAGACTCGAGCCGGTGCAGTAGGCTCTATTAATAGACCAATCGATATTCGCGTCTGTAGCAGGCCTACCCGGTCACCATGCGAAGCCTTCGCAGCTGTCTACCGCTACACGAACTTTAAGTAACCGAATTACATACTTTTTTTTTTTTTTTTTGCCAAATTGAAGTTGACTAATATCCTCCTATCCCCTCCAACTAAGCGGAAAGCTTGTGCTAGGAGTGGGTACGACTATAGTGCAACGGGTGGGATTCGAACCTGCGACCTTTCACTTTTCAGTCCGCACCTTTAACCGTTGGGCTATTAAGGCTCTAAAATTGTAAAGAATCTAACATTGTAAAGAAATACTACAAATACTTTCCAATCCATCAAAGAAGGCAGTGATATCCTAGTGGTTAGGACTGCAGTCTCCTCTTCATAGGGGGGTTACGGGTTCGATCCCGAGTCCCCCTCTGACTTTTCGGAGTTATGTGCGTTTAAGCAATTAAACATACATTTAGGCTTGGTAGTCGCTATGCACCAACTAGATACCGCCCTTCCTAATAACAATAGCAATATCATAGTGTGTATTGACTATTTAAAAACGTCAAATATTGGTTGCTACGAGACTGACACGGGTACGCCAGTTCAGGCGTAATATGAATTGCGGAAATTATCGGTATCTAGTAAGTACGCGACCATAAAACTTTCTTTATGGTTGACAGATCACGTTCAAATTAAAATTTTAGGGTTGCTAGTTTCGTCGGAATCGATTGTGTCCACAGGTACAAGCGTTCGTGGTACAGCACTTGGCCCTACCTATTAAACGAGTTTACAAGACAGTACGTAAAGTACAATATAATTAGTAATTATAATAATGGGGTATATGTTTATTTGTAAAAGAGTAATTTCACACATCGATTCACTGGTAACTTTAACTGTCATTTTCATTTCAAATAACTTCCGAAACTTCCGAAATGAACTCGACGTGAACTCCACTACTTTAAGACTTATTACCTTATTAGTCGTGAACTTTGCGAACAGTTAAAATAACTGTAATTACGGCGGAGCCTTTGTCTGGGGGCGCCACTTTGTGTCATTTCTTGTTACTTAACGAAATTCCTGTTCTTTTGTTCGGAATACAATAAAAGATTTTTAAAGGTGATGAAAGAAAATTAGAAGTGAGAACTCCAATTTCGAAAATTCATCATTTATTTTTTTTGTAAATAATTTTTGCTCTAAGATTTTGTTGGTGCGAAATTCGGGCAAATTTATTTCGGAAGCAACGGTTTTGATTATATTAAGAGTAAAAGAGAGTACATCGAGAGCGCGTAGAAGCGCAACAGTCGAACCATGTTTAGTAAGCCTTTTAAGGCTGACTGCGCAGTATCGTCGCTTCAGTACGACGAGCTCGCAGAAAATTATTAAAAAATGACACACTATGCTGTGAGAGAGTGTCATATTATTTCATCACAATAACCATCAAAAACGTAATTAACAGTACCAGTAGCAGAAAATAATTACAGGGCACACACACACACAACACATTCATTGTTTGTTTTGAGCCTACGTTTGGAGCGGAACTTTGTAAGAAACTTCTGTTCTAATCGTTATATTCGATTTTTGGCGGATTGAAGCAAATTAGTTTTTATTCCTTGTGCATCATGGATCCAACAAAGAAACGCTCTTTTCTATCCAACAGTTTTTATTTTCTATACAAAAATAATATTCATGTGAATGACTGAATGATATGATCGTATAAAAAATTAAAATTCTAAACAGTTTCTGTCAGACAACTCAATTGTAAGCCCCAAGACAATAATTCTAAGCTCTTTCGTAGTGCGCGCTACGTGCCAGTTGCTACGTCGTAGCGACGTGTAGCCGAGTCACGTAGCATCTACGTGATGCTCGAGATACTAGTTTCTTTTATTCTCCTTGCAATGATTTGTTTTGTAATCCTTCTCCGATAGAGTGTAAATCTTCGCCTTAAAAATAAATAATAGTTAAAAAAAATCGGCCAAGTGCGAGTCGGGCCTCGCTCTTTTAGGGTTCCGTTAAAATCATAAAAATATTTCCATGTACCCATGGAAATATTTTATTTAATTTTTTTTATTTAATTTAATTTTTATTATTTGTTGTTGTAGCGGCAATAGAAATACACAATCTGTGAAAATTTCAACTGTCTACCTATTACGGTTACCGAGATACAGCCCGCTGACAGACGGACGGACGGACCGACGGACGGACGGACGGACAGCGTAGGCTTAGTAATAGGGTCCCGTTGGTACCCTTTGGGTACGGAACCCTAAAAACTAAAAAACACGCTTTTGTAGATAACTGAACTAAAAAGTACCAAAATAATTTTCGATAAGTTTAGAGTAAGAATAGAGTAATTAACAAAAAAAAAAGTAAGTGGCACTCGGGGACTGCCGCGGTAAAGCTATTGCATAGCATTTTTTATCAACTTATGTAATTATAATATTTATGCAATATTTTATTTGTATAATAAAAATTATGCAAAAAAACATTAAAAAACAAACAAACAAGAAAAGCGAACTGTCACTACTTCGCGAGTGAGATTCGAACCTGCGACATCGGCGCTCGAAAGCGGCCGCTCGCCCACTGCGCCAAATAGAGCTACTTGAGAACCTCTAAAATGTTGAACGCTTACTGAACGACGGTGTTAGGTTTATTTTCGTTACGGAATTTCTTGATTCGGTCGCCGCGCTCAAACTGTTTGTCCTAGTTCAAAGCCCGCGATGCAATGTAGTTCAAAGCAAGCTATGCAAAAGCTTAAAAACAATTATTGTAATAAAAGCGTGGGGTGCTTGATGTCAATTGTTATAAATCTTTTTGTGAATATTTGTAATCTTTTTCATCGTGAAAATATCTAATAAAGCACCCCGAATAAAGAATAAATAATAATAAAGGAGACTATTATTATTTGACACTTACAATAATAACTTTCAACAGTTTTCTTAGACTTGCCAATAGGACACAAGTTTACGAAATCTATTAAAAGTTTGCTCATGAAAAAAGCATTGTATTATTATCATATTATTCATATTATTCAATTGAAAATATTTAATGATAAAAAAGCGTGGATATGACTCGCTCCAACAATTTATGAGAAGGAAATAATTACTGCACCACAGAATACATAATATAGTCTGTACAAAAAATAATATTATTTAGTGTTTAAGTTTTGTCATTTTATATTTTGTTTGTTCTATTGTTAAAAGCTGAATAAATGTTTATTTATTATTATTTATTTATAACATATCAAAACAATACTGAAAATTTATACTACATTAAGCATATGACTGTAGGCTCCCAGCTATAATATAAATATCTGTGTTATTATACAAATCTCAACACGTAACATACGCAAGCAACATCGCACTCATTATTACTGATTACTGACTGAAAGAATAAAAATATCCTAATTATTTTTATTAAAAAATCTAGTTCACAAAATTGAAGCCAAGTAAAAAGAAATCTGTAATTACTTTTAAAGAATATCTTGGAGTTAATTAAAAACGGCGAAACTCTCGCGGGAGGATCTGAGCCATCGCACTCCAAGCAATTTTTATTGACTTTAATCAAATTAATCTTGTCACTCAAGCGTGGAAGGGGTCAATTACAATTTTGTTCAATAAATTTTATTTAGGTCGTCGATGTTATTTATTTCGACTTCCAGTCATTTTCTACGCCTACGTTAAGTGCTCTCTCATTACTGAGGGTCGTGGTTCCTCGAAATAACCTTTCTGATGGCATGTTTCTACTTCTACTGGTTTCTACACTACTGAGCGCAGGTCTCCTCTCAGAGAAGGGTTTAGGGTATATTTTAGGTTATAGTCCACCACGCTGGCTTAATGTAAATTAGCAGATTTTGTACACCTTCGAGAACATTATAGAGAGCTCTCAGGCGTGCAGGTTTCGTCGCAATGTTTTCTTTCACCGTTGAAGCTTGTGATATTTAATTACTTAAAGGCACATAACTCCGAAAAGTGAGTGTGCTCAGGAACTTTTCACCTTGGTTCCACCATCACCATTCTACCATCGAAATGCAAGGCATCGAATGGGTTTGCACCGCTATGTGGTTGAAATCCAATGGCTATTCCTTCTTTATTCGTGATACGTAAAAAATAAAAAAGATTCCGACATATTGAAAACCTCCCCCTTTTTTGAAGTCGGTTAAAAATAGAACTTACGTGAGCGAAGGCGCGGGCAAAAAAAAAAAAGTGAAAGGTCGAACTCGCTACCCACCGAAAAGAGACCCTTGTCCAACTAGGCTATCCCTGCCCTCATTTGTGAAATAATAGTTGTTATTATACCGCTTGACCGCGGCCATAACAGCCGACATGTTTCACGGGCGACGGGGTCGACGCCGTAGCTCACGGGGCCGATACAATCACGTAGCGCGGTCGAGGGGGTCGAGGGGTCACCGTGATATGCTCAATATTGTAAACAAATATTTACTACATGGAGCGATTTACGTGCGAGGTTATATGAGCTGTATATTTATCAGCCACGAAGGGTAATGCGTATTGCTCCTACAGGCATATAATCTGGATTATAACCACTATATACCTATATGAAGCAGTGATAGCCTAGTGGTTAGGATTGTGGTCTCCTATTCGGGGGGTTGCAGGTTCGATTCCGGGTCGACCTCTGACTTTTCGGAGTCAAGTGCGTTTAAGCAATTAAATATCACTTGCTTCAACGGTGAATGAAAACATCGTGAGGAAACCTGCACATCTGAGAGTTCTTCATAATATGTTCTCGAAGGTGTGTGAAGTCCGCCAATTCGCAATGGGCCAGCGTGGACTATGGCCTATAACCCTTCTCTGAGAGGAGACCTGCGCTCAGTAGTGAGCCGATGATGGGTTGCTAATGATGATGATACCTAATATCCTATCCTAAGGACAAACCAACAAACCGGCAATGTTAATAACATTGACGGTTTGTTGGTTTGTCCTTCAATCACGCAGCAACGTAGCAACGATATAGTTGGGTATTTGGAGAATGTATATCAGTCTACAAATCCCCAACTAGTCCTTACTAATAGGCTAGTCCTTACTAATATTATAAATGTAAAAGTGCGATTTTTGGTTTGTCCTTCAATCACATAGCAACGCAGCAAGTATCGACATAATTTTTTGCATGATTATAGCCGTGGACTTCGAGAGTTACATAGGCTCTCTTTTATCCTGGAAAACCGTGGAAAAACAGAAGGTAACTTATATTATAAATTTGAAAGCCTATTTGTTTGTTGGTTTGTCTTTCAATCTCCTTATCCTTATGATTTTTTCCATAGTTACAAGTATATTTGAAGATCTGGAGAATAACATAGACTACTCCGAAAAATCAGTTTCTACAAATTTTTTAAAAAATTAATTCATGATGACGATGTCGTGAGCAAACGCTAGTCATATTAATATTAGGTATAAATGCGAAAGTGTGTTTGTTGGTTTGTTGATTTGTCCTTCAATCACGCCGCATCAAAGCTACGGATCAACGTGATTTTTTGCTTAGGTATAGTTGAGGACCTGGAGAGTGATATAGGCTACTTTTTCTGCCGGTAAATCAAAGATTTCCCGAGGGATTTTAAAAACTAAATGCGGATGAAGTCGTCAGCTAATGTTAAATAAAAAAAAATAGTCTGCGTTAGCATACAATAAAAAGAAAAATGAATAAAAGTAATAATAGGATTAAAAGGCCATTACTCTGTCTAGATTTCTTTATATGTGAATCCATCTTTTATTTCATTAAAAGTTGCCAGCTGCGCCGCAACCGTCGCCTTTTATTTTGTTTCTTTTCTTTCTTTCCATTTGCGCCAGATTGTTCCCAATCGTTTCACCGACTGTGCGGAAGATGGATTTGTGTTAATTGAAACTGGCCCACGTGGCCGCGATATTGGGTTTGAATGAAACGTTTTTTGTGTTTCCGCTTGGATCGGACTGAATATCTGTTTCAGGGGTTAAATGTTTCGCGTGGATGGGTTTTAAATAAGTTTGTTTTGTAAAACATTGCTGACGTGAAAAGGTGTACTGGGTAACTTTTTAATAACTATTGCAATGTGTATTATATTGTTATTTAATGATTTTTTTTGCGCAAGGATTACTATAACTGTACTACCATTATAAGTTAATGGAAAGGAGTCACAACCCTCAGCGTATGAGGAATACGATGCAGACAGGGAGGTTATTTAAAAAAAACTTTTATACTTTACTAAGCTCAGGTTTGGGTCTGTAATCCAGAAATATTGTTAGTGAAAAAAGAATACACAAACAGAAAATATTTGCTGAATTTTAATGCACAGTGCATAATTTTAATTGAATATTTTCAAATAAATCTTAAATCCACTTATGTTATAGGTAAATAGTAATAGTACTAATATATACCCATTTGATATTAATTTATTTAAGCCTTAAGACTAGACTTAGACTTAAGCCTCTTGTACCCCGCGATTCGCTTGAGATCGTCCAGGGGGTCTTCGAACTCTACGTTTTCCGTTGCGAGGTCGCTATTTTATTACCTTAGCACTTCAAAGTATCTAGTTCTCCTAAGAATCTCCTCTTCTGATTTGATCTTACAGGGTTACTCCAAACATACGAGTAGCTGTCTTCATCGCCCGCTGAGTGACCCTTCTTATGAAGCCAACAAATTTAAGTAAGTAAGCGAATAAGTTTCGAATACGAATAAAATTCAGCATTGGAAACACGCAATGTTCGAAGAATTTCGTTTTATTTCGATCTTATTCATACTCTCTAATAGCCTTATTTTGATAATAATCAGATAAAACATGATTTGCTCGTAAGTTCTGAGTCACTAAATTATATTAAAATAAAAGGAAAACCTTTATAAATGTCGCGCGGTTCGCAAAAATATCTGTTTACTTTTCCTTTCACGTTGTTTGTGTATTTTTACGGCATTTTCTCACATCAGGGATTTTCTCAGACGAGGTTGAATGATTAAAAATAAGCTTATTTTGTGTTTTTGTATCTACATACAATGAGAATTTTATCTAAAATAAAACCGACCAAGTGCGTGTCGGGCCACGCGCAGTGTAGGGTTCCGTAGTTGAAAGTCTCAACATACATTTTGAGTTCCATGGTTTAAATACTATAATATACTACAAAATATGCAACTTACACTACGTGTAATATCTAACTTAGAAAAACCGATATAACTCCTTCACTACACTAGCGGCACGCTATGATGGCCGGTTTGACGTTTGTCCGCTCATGAAGTTCCGTATTAATTGATAACGACTTTGAAGGAAATAATTGTATTACTTTATTGACGATAGTGATGTGCAGAGATTCATAAATTTTATCGAATGTAGTTTTAGGTTTAGGACTCAAAATTTATTTATTAAATTGATTTCTAAAATGTATACAAGTGTAGAAAAATCAGTTTGCACCATTTAAGGGGTGAATGTACTTGTGAATATGAACAATTTTCACTATGTGGACAAACCTCTGAAATCGCAAAAAAATATCAGCTGTTTCATACAAAAGGTAAAATTTTTATTTTTATATGATACCACAACTCGGCATTTGGTTTTCTAAATTGAAAATTTTTAAAAATGGAATCTAATACGATCGTCACATAGGATCGCTGGCTAGCACAACTACTACCTCCGGCAAACTCGCGTCAATGCTCAATGCAAAACAAAGCAGTTTCGAATTGACGTTGCTTCGAAAAGTATAAACTGTCAGTGCAATGCGATTGTGATATAGTTTTGACCTGGCTTTGGATTTCAAATATTGATACTGCATTACTGTTGACCCTTGCTCGTTAATTTGGACTCTGTTCAAGCCCTTTGTTGTGGATTTCGTCGATATGACCGAACGTACGCAGAGAACTGTTCTAAATAGTCAGACACGTGAGTTCGTAATACGCCTTCGTAACTATTTATCATTCAAATATTCAGTTCGTTCAAATAAATTAAATAAACATATACATTTTTGTTTTATTAAACCTATTTAATCAGGTACAAAAACAAAACTTAATTGTTTTTTGTTCGAGAATAAATTGACATTCCACATCACTATTGTAATGTGTCAAACCGGCCATCATAGCGTGCCGCTAGTTTAATGAACCCTACTTAGCCGTGATAGTTTTCCTTTAAAGTTCACCTTCATTATATACTGTGTGAATTACTACTGCTGTGAATTTTTTCTTGTATCCTATATACAACCATTTAGCTGGCAGAGGGGGGGGGGGGGGACACTTGACTCTAATCAAATTTAGCACTTTAAAATATCATATTTCACAAACGGATCCCTGAATTGAAAAATGGTGTTCCCACACCCACAACGTTTTTGAAAGACCTATTCAACGACACCCCACACTATGGGATAGATGAGAAAAAAAAATTTATTCCCACTTTACATGTAGGGGAGGTACCTTAAAAAAATATTTTTCACAATTTTATTTCACCACTTTGTCGGCGTGATTGATATTTATACCCTTGTCAAATTACAGATTTCTAGTATCTCTGAGCTAAACCGCGGACAAACAGACAGACAGACAGACAGACGGACGTACATGGCGAAACTATAAGGGTTCCTTGTTTACTACGGAACCCTAAAAAGCATGAAGTTTTCTAATTTTATGTGGATACAAAAGATTTTGTTACATATCTACTAGCTTGAACGTTATAAACCAATATTGGGGAAATTTGGCACAGAGATAGTTTACGTTCTGGAGACAAAAATTCTACGGCTACATTTAAAAACCGGGAAATCAACGAGTATCCAAACAACAGCGTGTCGCGAATCTGAAGTGGAAATAGACGGGGCACATAGTTCGAAGAGCTGATGGTCGTTGGGGTCCCAAGGTGCTGGAGTGCCGACCCCGCACCGGGAAACGCAGTGTTGGCAGATCCCCATTAGTTGGACCGACGACATCAAACTAGTTGCAGGGAGCCGCTGAATTCAGGTGGCGCAAGACCGAGACCTGTGGCAGTCCATGCAGGAGACCTTTGTCCAGCAGTGGACGTCTATAGGTTGACAAAGAAGAAAGAAGAAGAAGCAGAAACAGCAATTGATTTTTATATATGTATAGATAGATATTATTAGATATAAAGCAGTGATAGCCTAGTGGTTCGGGCTGTGGTCTCCTATTCGGGGGTCGCAGGTTCGATCCCGGGTACGCACTTCTGACTTTTCGGAGTCAAGTGCGTTTAAGCAATTAAATATCACTTGCTTCAACGGTGAAGGAAAACATCGTGAGGAAACCTGCACATCTGAGAGTTCTTCATAATGTTCTCGAAGATGTGTGAAGTCCGCCAATTCGCATTGGGCCAGCGTGGTGGACTATGGCCTATAACCCTTCTCTGAGAGGAGACCTGCGCTCAGTAGTGAGCCGTTGATGGGTTGTTAATGATGATGATGTTGATGAATAGATAGATATTAGTAGTAATTATTTGATCGACACATAGAACGAATGGAAAGTATCCAAGAAACCTATTAACCAATTACATAGCAAAGGGGTAATGCGTGCTGAAGCCGTATAGTGCGCCGCCACTCGCCGGCCACGCGATCCCCGTGTACATTACGTAGCCACACATACGGTTCGAGTTACGAGACCTTAACAAAACATAACTTTATAACATAGCTTTTGCTAAAAACTTCGTTCGCGTGAAGTTACATCAAAAAGTTGAAAAATTAAAAGTTGGAAAATAAAAAAATGGCAGTCATAGGGACTGCCGATAGAAGTGAAAACTAGATTTGCTAATAATTAAAAACAAATGTTTGAACTGAGAATCTTTAAAATGTTGAACGCTTACTGAAATCTCCGGGTGAGTGTGACGATGGTGACGGTGACGATTTCGCAAAATCAATGTTTTTTGCTCGCCCAAAAAAGTGCTCAACGTGCTCAACAGCTAAGATAACTCGCAGCATCCCAAACAAGCAATCTTCCTATCCTCCATCCTTCCTAATATTATAAACTAGATGATGCTCGCGACTTCGTCCGCGTGGATTAAGTTTTTTTAATTCCCAATTTATATTATATATCCCCGGGATAAAATGTAGCCTATATGTTAATCCTGGGTATGAGCTATTTTCATTTTAAATTTCTACCAAAATCGATTCATACGTTGTGGCTTGAAGGGGTAACAAACATCTATTCATCCATCCATCCATCTATCCTCACAAACTTTTTCATAGGATAGGATAGTAGGATGCCAAAATGCTTTTCATCATACCTATTCGAAAAACGAATATTGGCTTCAGAGGATAGCGGGAGCAAAATTTAATTTTAACCCCATGGGACTTTTCATTTCTCTTTTCTGATTGGTCCGCGTTCGTGCTTTAGCTTACTAAAGCACTAACGCGGACCAATCAGAAGAGAGAATTCAAAAATGTATCGAAATTCAAAAATGTTTGAGAAGCTGTTGTCTTCGATAAGTCACGTGATCAAATTTGTAGATTAGATATTACGCCCATACTTTCAACATAAATTTTAATGTTTAATTATTTCATACAAAATTATTTGTGTTTTATTTAAACTTTCAATATACGTATTGGTAATGTCTATACTCTATACATAGTAGGTTGATACTCCTAGCTTTTTCTCATAGGTAATGATGAAAAATAGTGTGTGTCATTCGGGGCCAAAATTTTTTGTTCTCGGGCGGTGTATATTGAATTCCTCGCTACGCTCAGGATTCTACTTTAGAATCCCTCGCTGCGCTCGGGAGTCTACTATAGAATCCTTCGCTTCGCTCTGAATTCAAAATAACGCCCTCGGGGAACAAAAAATTCCTTTGGCCCCATATAACACAAATAACTATATCTTTATTACTTGAAGAGTGACATAGGCTACCTTTGATCCCGGAAAAGCAGAGGGTATCCGCGGGATTTTCAGAAACCTTACACGCGGAAGAAATCGCGAGTAAAAGCTAGCTAACTTGTATTAAAGTAAAACCCGCTTAGGTTTACAACTTGTCCCATCGTCCCAAAGGCAACGTTCGCAACAAATCGTGACCTAAATATTGATTCAGCCGCTGGCGGCTCGTAGTTCCGTAAAAACGTAACAACGTAACAACGTTGATTTGTGATCCGCCCGCCCGCCCGCCCTCCCGCCCGCCGCCCTACGGCTGTTATTTATCATCGCACTGCTTTAGCATAGTATATACATACGAACCACGTCAACCACGCGAAGGTAGAGAACCGAGTTTATTTTAAGACGGAAAAATAGGCATTATTGCGTCGAAGTTTTTATGCCACTATAGAATTTCCCATGCATGTAAGAGATTGACTTTGCTTTGCTTCAACTGGAAGATATCCTTACTTAATATAATAATATTATAAATGCAAGTGTGTTTGTTGGTTTGTCCTTCAATCACGCTGAAATGGAGCTAAGGGTCGACGCGACTTTTTACATGGGTATAGTTGAGGGCATTGAACTATAACGCTTAGAAGAGAAATTTCTAACAAAATTCCGTTCCAAACTTAGGCTCAAAACAATCAATGAATGTGTAAGTGGCATGGTACTGGTAATTATAATTACGTTTTTGTTGGTTATTGTGATGTATAATGAAGCCTTTTGAAAGCAAAGTATGTCATTTTTAGTAATATTCTGCGAGCTCATCGCACGACGATACTGCGTAGGCGGCTTTTAAGAGCGCGTGTAACCCAAAAAAATCAGATTTCGCGATGAGATAAAACATAGCCACAACCTTATGTGAGGCGCGACAAAAGAAAGCGTTTTGCGCGGAATAGGAGTGTAGTAAGCGCCAAATACTTTGTAACTCGTAAAATATTCATTTTCTTTTCAATTCACTAGGCTACTCTCTTGATAATATCAATCGGAATTTAATGTAAAAATTTAGTCTCTGTAATATGCAACATATTGAAAATAAATGAATATTGGTTAAAAATTAGACCTAACTTCGCGATTTTTATTATCGAACAAATTTCATCATTTTATGTTTTTGCCCAAACACGTCCCTTGGCAGTATGATGTAATTCTTGCGTGTATTTTTTCGGATACTTGAAACTTGATCTACTACTGTAAAAATCAAATCTGTTTACTGTTAACGAGCGCACACCCACTCTTAAAGGCTTACCAAAATGGCTTATCACCGCGTCGACTATTGCGCTTCTAAGCGCTTATAGTTCGATGATTGAGGACTCTGAGAGTGACATAGGCTACCTTTTATCATGAAAAAAAAAAAAACAAACGTTTCCCGCTAGATTTTTAAAAACCTATTATAAATATCCGTAGATATATATGTCCAGAGTTATCCAAGCCTATGTCGGAGGCTTTTCACCATGGTAATACGATATTGGAAGCTCGGGTAATAGAGAACCTTTCACTGAAGCCTTCGAAATTATTTGATTAGAAAACTCACGGACCTCTGCCATTTCGGGCTCTGTTTCCCATTTTCACTGTTATTATTATTTGTTTTTTGTGCGAAACACGGAAGTGATATCGGAAATGTTATCTAGAACGTAATATTATTATTAGAGGTTATTGTTATAAAAGTCCGAATATAAGTATTAACAGGTTTACATAAAGGTTATCATGGGAAACACCCATAAAGGGTTTCCTTTAAATGAGACAATTGCAATTTTTAATATTATTTTCTTACTGATATTATAAATGTGAAAGTGTTTGTTTGGTGATTTTTCCTTCAATCACGCCGCAACAGAGCTATGGATTGACGTGATTAGAGAGTGGCATAGGCTACTTTTAATTCCGGAAAATCAAAAGTTTCTGCCGAATTTTTCAAAACTAAATCCACCCGGACGAAGACGCGGGTGTCAGCTAGTCACACTGTCCTAAAAGTGTTATAAATGTGAAAGTTTGTGAGGATGGATGGATGTTTGGATGGATGGATGTTTTGAAGAATGGATGTTTGGATGGATGTTTGTTACTCTATAACTCTACAACGATTAAACCGATTTGGCTGAAATTTGGAATGGAGATAGCTCATACCCAGGCTTAAAACAAAGGCTACTTTTCATCCCGGAAAACTACAGAGTTCCCACGGGAATTAAAAACCTTAATCCACAGGGACAAAGTCGCGGGCATCATCTAGTATCTAGTAATATTATAAAGGCTAATGTTTGTGTGTATGTATGTTTGTTACTCTTTCACACAAAAATTACTGCACGGATTTGGCTGAAATTTGAAATGGAGATAGATTGTACCCTGGATTAACACATAGGCTACAGGTTTATACCGGAAAATTAAAGGGTTCCCCCGGGAATCAAAAAACCTTAATTCACGCGGATGAAGTCGTGGACATCATCTAAATACTACGATACTAAATAAGCTTTATTGTTAGTGGGTGCTAAAACTTCAATTCAAGGAACGTTGTGACGTTAGTTTCCGTGATAGGTATTTACACGGTTGCGCGGGATTAAAGCAAAATCCCGCCGACGTGGTACCCTCACAAATCCCTCCATGGAGACTCATTTTACCGGAAGTGGAACCACTACTTTGAAGAGCTACTTTTTGTTGGTGCAAACTTTCAACAAGTATTCTTGATATATAGAAGTAATATACTGCCAACCTTTAGGATGCCCTTAGGTGAAAGAGAGTTTCCTAAAAGACTTAGCTTTTGAGGCATTTGTTTTTTATTTTATTTATTGAGGAAAACCCACAGTTACTAGTCTACAAATTCTATAAAATATATTTGTCAAACGACGTATACTACTCATATATTGCCACAAAAAGTCTAGTGAACAGAGCGCAGAAGGCAAGAAGCCTTTTAGACAATAATGCATTGTAAAGTCGACATCTCCTGAGGATGCTCCGGTGTCGGGGCGAAACGTGCGTCGAGAGTAGTGTAAAAGTCTTGTGTGGTGGTGCATGTGAGTGGCGGTGGCATTGCTTGCTTGGGAACTTGGCTTACTTGCTTGCTTGGGAATGTGAGCGAGCTTGTTATTGCATGTTTGACCATACAGATTTTTTCTGTTGGCGGATTATAGCAAATTAATTCTAACCTTTTCTTGCTGAAGAAGCCTTTTGTTTAGACTGTTAATAATATGCAGTTGTAAGTTGTGTTCAGAATTCAAGCAAATGTAACTGCAAGGCAACACTAAATCCCAATACCGGATTTGCAGGTATAAATCTAGACTACGAGCTGAGGTGGTGCGGAGTGAGCTAATGATCTAGATTTACGGTTATTGTTCTAGTGCTTTGTGATTCACTGAATTTTCGCCTTGTTTGTCTATGGCTGAATAATTTGGCAACAGCATCGCATTTATAAAAAGGTTGTAACTCGAATGAGATTGTTTTAGTTAAAATAAATAGTGATGTTATTGGCATAGATTTAGGGTTGGTAGCTTAATCGCTACTACATACCGCCCTTCCTAAAAAACAATAGCTCCATAAATGCGGCAATGTAATATCATAGTTTGTTTGAAAACTTCAAACTTTGGTTGCTACGAGACTATCTGGGGTACACCTGTTCAGGCGTACTATGAATTGCCGCAATTTACTTGTAAGCTGACGGTTATGTTATATCTAGTAGGGACTAAACTACCAATGCTAAATAAATAAATAAAATAAATAAATAAACATTTATTCAGCTTTTAACAAAAAGGTCTTTAAGAATAATGATATACAGACAAAAACTTAATCACTAAATAATTTAACAATAAATTGTTCCTTAATGTTAAAGCTGAAAAGGCTACTGCCTCAGCATAATGCTGCAACATTAAAATGCTGAGCGCTGATTTTCAGGCATAGCCTCAAATGAAATCGCGAGCCAACCTCGAGATCACCACCAAATCTATGGCTATTGATATGAATGTAAACTGCATTAGTTTAATATAGTAATAGAATAAATAAAACAAAATAAGTGTTATTCGGTTTTTATGATTTAAATGATGCGACAATTAATGCAAGTAGTTAATAGAATAGATAACAAAAGTTTTTTATTCGAATAAACTTTGAAAACGTTCTTTTTGAATCATCAAGTTAATCTATATTCGGAATGCCGTTTTTAACAAAAAAAAAACAGCAAGACACTCGGCGGTTGCTCATTAAAAAATAACATAAACCAAAAATTCAGTAAGTAATAAGTTGTGTACAGTTATAACCGTCTCACGAATTCCCAGGTAGCAGACTGACGTCAGAAACGTATAGGTGACGTCATTCATAGGTCAGTTTAAGGTCAGCCAGTTTTTCGTCAAGAGCGGACGCTACGGGGACGTCTTGCGAACGTCAATTTAAGGTCAGCATCTGGACGTAACATATTGGTCGAAAATAGGACGTTCCGCTAACGTCACTTTAGGGTCAGCATCTGGACGTACCACATTGGTCGTAAAGAGGACGTTTCGCTATCGTCACTTTAGGGTCAGCATCTGGACGTACCATATTGGTCGTAAAGAGGACGTTTCGCTAACGTCACTTTAGGGTCAGCATCTGGACGTACCATATTGGTCGTAAAGAGGACGTTTCGCTAACGTCACTTTAGGGTCAGCATTTGGACGTACCATATTGGTCGTAAAGAGGACGTTTCGCTAACGTTACTTTAGGGTCAGCATCTGCACGTACTATATTCGTCGTAAAGAGGACGTTTCACTAACGTCACTTTAGGGTCAGCATCTGGACGTACCACATTGGTCGTAAAGAGGAAGTTTCGCTATCGTCACTTTAGGTTCAGCATCTGGACGTACCATATTGGTCGTAAAGAGGACGTTTCGCTAACGTCACTTTAGGGTCAGCATCTGGACGTACCATTTTGGTCGTAAAGAGGACGTTTCGCTAACGTCACTATAGGGTCAGCAACTGGACGTAACATATTGGTCGTAAAGAGGACGTTTCGCTAACGTCACTATAGGGTCAGCATCTGGACGTACCATATTGGTCGTAAAGAGGACTTTTCAATAACGTCACTTTAGGGTCAGCATCTGGACGTGTGTTATTCGTCGTAAAGAGGACGTTTCACTTACTTCACTTTAGGGTCAGCATCTGGACGTACTATATTCGTCGTAAAGAGGACGTTTCACTAACGTCACTTTAGGGACAGCATCTGGACGTACCATATTGGTCGTAAAGAGGACGTTTCACTGACGTCACTTTAGGGACAGCAACTGGACATACTATATTCGTCGTAAAGGGGACGTTTCACTAACGTCACTTTAGGGACAGCATCTGGACACACTAAATTCCTCGTAAAGAGGGCGTATCACTACCGTCACTTTAGGGTCTGCATCTGGACGTACTATATTCGTCGTAAAGAGGTTGTTACACTAACGCCACTTTAGGGTCAGCATCTGGACTTACTACCTATGTTCGTCTTAAAGAGGACGTTTCACTAACGTCACTTTAGGGTAAGCATCTGGACTTACTATATTCATCGTAAACATTTTTGAAATTTAAAATGATTTTTGGGGGAGAATTTGTTAATTTTTTTTTTTCTTTATCCAAACCATTGAATTATTATGTTGATCCAAACTCCAAAATTTAGTATCCGGGCTAAATTGGGTGATTGTTTTGTAAAGGAAAGTTAAAAAAATAACAAAATTTATTCTAATTCTAGCTATAATTCGACGCGTTTTTTTTTATTTTTTACTGTTTTTTGGAACGGGTTCCTTATGGGGCGTTGCGGAGGGGTACCCTAGCCGGCAAAAAACGTCCGTAAAGTTAGAAAATAAAAGCGTAAGATTTTTTCGTCCCAGTGCTTGTAGTCTTCGTTTATTTTAGACATTCCATCAATGCTTCGATGGTGCAGCGGTAAAAAGAAGGAGTGATACTATCGGTTCAGAGGTTCGAATCCTGACTTCAGATAATTATTATTTATTTTATTTTTATTATTGTAACACCGATTAGTTTCCCACCCGAGAACTAGACGGCGCTGCACAACGGTTAACTCGCGGGATCGAAGACACGGCGCCCAGATCGTATATAGGCTGACTAACCGATGTTAATTCGCGGAGTTGCCCAGCTGCCGTCGCGTGCAACCGTTTGCACCGGCGCTCGGGCCCCTAACAGTGTTTCGGTCATCAGTGCGACTGCCTACTGAAACCTTTGCGTCCACGGTGGTGTTGGGTCAACACGACACCCCCGCCGGTCAAGGCTCGGTCTGCCACCAGCGGCAAGCCCCGGGTTCGAGGCCGGTGGGGTGCTGGCGTGCCAGCACCTCCGCCTGGGTCGCGCCTTAGGCAGCAACGCCTCCCTCCGCGTCCGTTTGATGCGACCTCACACGCCCGCATCCTCGCGTTACCGCGTCCGCGTCGCCCGCGCCGGTACCGCCAATGCCGCCGCCTAGCCTACCGCCGATGCCGCAGCGGCGCGCGACCCGTCCGCGCGCGCTGCGCCGCAAGGTTTTTGTGCGGTCGGCAATCGCCGGTCTTGAAGCCGGCCTAGACGCCCTCGCCGCATCTGGCCAGGCCACCCTCGTCGGCCGCTCAACTTCAAAGACGAGGAAAAACCAAGACCCCGATGCGGGTCCTTCGACGGGAGCCGGCGAGGTCTCATTCGTCGCGAGCCCGCTGACGTTGTCGCCGGCCCCGTCCATCGAGTCCGTCGCGTCCGTCGTCCGCCCGGCGACGCCCAGACGACGACCGACGCCCACCCGTGCCGCAACGCCGGCACCGACACCAGCCGTACGAGCGGCTACGCCTGCTGCGCATACCGCGCAGGCGCCACTCCCACGCACGCCGCGTTTTCCCGCCGCTCAGCCGGGTATCCCTGTGGGGCGCTTCCCCTCGCCGCCGCACAGAGGACCGCCGCCGCCGAACATGCCGACCCTATCGCCGGACTCACCGATGGAAACCGCGACCAGCCCGACATACGCAGCGACAGCCGCGTTCAAAAAGACGCCGGCGCCGGGCGATGCATCCGCCCCCGCCGCTTCCACCAGCGCTACCGCGGCGCCCACTACCGCCTCCACTATCACTACTACCGCTGCCGCTGCCGCCGCCGCAGCTTCAACCTCGGCCACACCACCCGCCAAAACAGCCAGCCGCTACCCGCCGCTGATCGTGGAGGTGCTGCCGGACTGGCCGACGCACTTCCGAGAGCTCAAAAAGCTGCTCGGCCACACCCCCAACGGACGTCCATTTGGCAAGGGCGTCCGATTCATCCCGCGATCGGACCAGGAGTTCCGCGTGACCCAGCGCTACCTCACGCAGCTGGAGGGCAGCACCGGACTCTCCTGGTTCTGCTACTCGCTCCCCGCGGAGAGGAGCGTAAAAGTCGCCATCCGAGGCCTGCCGGCGAACACAGAGCCGGCACTAGTGGAGGCGGAGCTGCGCGAGCTCGGGTACGTCCCCGAGCACGTGCGCACGATCCCAGCTCGCCCGGGCAGACCTGGCTGCCTGATGTTCGCGCAGCTGCAGCGGACCAAGGACCTCACCCCGGGCATCTATGAGGTGCACGAGTTGCTGTGCATGCCCGGGGTCACTATAGAGCCATGGCGCGGAAGGAGGGGCCCAGCACAGTGCCACCGATGCCAGCAGTTTCGGCACTCGTCCCATAACTGCCACCGGCCTATTGCCTGTGTGCGGTGTGGGGGCGACCATCCAGCCCGAGACTGCCAGCGCCCCAGGGAGGACCCGCCGACGTGCGCCAACTGTGGCGGCGCACACACGGCGAATAACGCCACCTGCCCGGTTTTCCGAAAGGAAACGCGCAACCGCCGGGCAGGCACCACCGCGCGCACCGCCACATCTGCGCGCGCGCCATCCGCTACCGCCACCGCCCACGCATCGGAGGCCAACGCGCCCGGCTCGCTCATGGCTGCCGCCAACCAGCCAGGGCAGACGGGCAAACGCCGCCGCAAGCGCGGCAAGCGCGCTCAAGCGCGCAAAGACGCGCCGCCCGCCGCACAGCCCAACGTGCCGCCCACCGCACCGCGTGACGCGCCATCTATCGCGCTGCGCACAGCTCCGCCCGCCGCGCCGAAACCTACTCAGCGCAGCAAGACGTCTAAGCCCACCGTGGTCGCCGCCCCAGCAGAGGGGACGAAGGCGAAGCGAGTAGCGCCGCTGGACCCAAGACTTACCAAGGTCATCAGCACACTCAACCAGGTGCTGGTGGCCATCCAGGAGCAGCGAGACCCTATCCCGCTGATCCTGGGCTGCATCGCGGAGCTCTGTGCCTTTTATGGCTGAGCTCCGCATCGCGTTTTGGAACGCCGACGGGCTTTCACCTCAAAAAGCCCGTCTCTTCAAGACCGTGCTCTCACAGCGTCGAGTGGACATCGGCCTGATCAGCGAGACTCACCTCAGACCAGTGGACAAGTTGAAGGTTTCCGGATACTATGTCTACCGGGAGGACCACACCTCGCCGGCCGGGATTGCTTATAGGGGCTTAGCAGTCCTGGTCCGTCGGAACATCATCCACCAACGGCTGCCAGTACCACAATTGCAGTCATCGTACGCCCTTGGCGTCGAGATCTGCATCGACCGCCAGCCCACCCGCGTGTTCGCCTTCTACAAGCCGCCGCAGAATCGACTTGCAGTGGCTGACGTCCGCACCTTGCTGGACTCGCCGCTGCCCACGATCCTAGCGGGCGACTTCAACGCGAAACACACGGCGTGGAACTCGAACACCGTGAGCCCGGATGGCAGACGCCTCCTGGACGACGCAGACCGCCACGGCTACGAGGTGCTAGGACCAGAGGTCCCAACGCACTACCCGTACGTCGCAGCCCACATGCCCGACGTCATCGACATAGCAGTCGCTCGCGGCCTAGTCGCCGCACCGTCGCTTGACGTCCTGGATGATCATCTCATTTCCGACCACCAAGCTGTCCTCTTGACGCTGAAGATGACCCCGATGACGACATCGATGCCTTCTCCGAAACATCGCCAGGACTGGCGAATCTTCGCCGAACACATGGCCGAACATTCGCCGTCCTTCAGAGTAGAGAGCCCTGCAGACGTCGACCGACTCGCCACGGACCTCAGCGCAGTAATGTCCAATGCGCTTCGAGAGTCCAGACTCGACGCTGCATCTACTCGCAGACAACCCCAGCTCCCTGCCTACATTCAAGCGATGATAGAGGAGAAGAGGAAGCTGCGAAGGCAATGGCAACACCTGCGGTGCCCGACCATGAAGACGCGGCTCAACGCTCTGGCCGCTAGGATCTCTGACGCACTGGAGACAGTCGCAGTCGAGTCTTGGCACTCCGCCATCGAGCGAGCCGGCGACGACTGGTCCGGCATGCACCGCCTCTGCCGCCAACTCTCCGGGAAGCCGCCTCCGATTAGACCCCTCATGGCCAGTGACGGTTCCCCACGTTACCGCGCCGAGGATCGAGCGGAGATCTTTGCGGATCACCTGGAGACGCAGTTTACACCCAATCCGACTGCGGATGTGCAGCACGTAGAGACCATCGAGCGACATGTGAAGGACTACTTCGAGTCGCCGATACCTCCGACAGAAGACCCCGTCGTGTTCTCCCCCGGACAAGTCCAAAGGATGATTCGACGAACTAGACTGCGCAAAGCCCCCGGCCCCGACCGAGTCACCAACGAAGCCCTGCGTCACCTACCCCCGCGAGCAATCGCGACGCTGACGCGGCTCTTCAATGGAATCCTCCGTACCGGGCACTTCCCATCGTCGTGGAAGCTCGGCCGAGTCATCCTGATTCCCAAGCCTGGCAAGAACATCATGCTGCCTGGGAGTTACCGTCCCATCACTCTTCTGTCGTGCACCTCGAAAGTCTTCGAGAAGCTACTGCTGCTGCACATCACGCCCCATCTTCAGCCACGCGACGAACAGTTCGGTTTCCGTGCCGAACACTCCACCACTTTACAAGTGGCGAGGGTACTGCATCACCTCGCGGCCGCCTACAACAAGCGAGAGCAGTCAGTCGCAGTATTCCTCGACATGGAGAAGGCGTTCGACCGCGTTTGGCACACCGGCCTCGTGTACAAGCTGTCCACGTCTACTACTCCGCGCCGAGTAGTCAAGACTGTGGCCACCTTCCTGCAAGACAGACGTTTTCAAGTGGCGGTTGAAGACGCCCTGTCCACGGAGCGCACCATCCGAGCCGGTGTACCTCAGGGAAGCTGCCTGTCGCCCGTCTGCTACAGCAGATACACGGACGACATCCCAGTCGCTGACGGCGCCATGTTAGCGCTGTATGCCGACGACGCGGCCTTCATTACCTCCTCGCTGAATGCCCCGCATGCAGCGCTGAAGATGCAGCGAACACTGGACGCGCTTCCCACATGGCTGGAGAACTGGAGACTCAAGGTCAACGTGGCGAAGACTCAGGCGATCTCCATCGGGCGGGCGCGACTACTACCGCCCCCGATGTCACTTATGGGCGAGACCATTGAGTGGTCCCCGAAGGCCAAATACCTCGGCGTGACCGTCGACAAGACCCTCTCGATGCGGCCCCACGTGAAGAACGTAGTCAACCAGACGCGCGCCGCACGGAACCTCCTTCGACCCGTGCTGGCGTCCCACCTGCCTCTCCGTACGAAGCTGTACATCTACAAGGTGTACGTTCGCACGCGACTCACCTACGCGGCCCCCGCGTGGTTCGCGCTGACCAGCGAGACGGACCGCAAGTCGCTACGAGCACAGCAGTCGCTGTCACTCCGCACCATCTCCGGAGCACCACGCTTCGTACGGAATCAGGTCATCTCCAGGGACCTGCGCATGGAGAACCTGGACGACTTCGTTCACCGCCTGAGTGCCTCTATGTTTGCACGCGCCGACGGAGCGCGATCCCAGCATCTGCATGGCATCGCGCCATACCATCGACGACCGCCGGACATAAGAGGCCTGCCACGCGACCTAGTCACATAGGACACGACTGCTTCCTCGCCGCTGGCTGATGGGCGCTCACCGGTACACTACCGGCGGGCTCGACCTCGCTGAGCGGCGGGCGAAGCCCACCACGGACATACCACCCTGCCGCAGTCCGCAGATCGCCCGCGACACTACGCGGGCTCGATCGCACTGCAGCAGGATAACACCGGATTGACACCCCGGATTTGACACCACGGACCAACCGGTCCCACCCAGTGCCCCGCCTGTAGCTGCAGGCGGCGTTGACACCACTGAAGGGGGCCATCGCCCTGAACAGTTACCCCGAGGCCTGTGAAGGCCTACGCGGAAGACCCCGGGGGGGGATGTTAATTCGCGTTCTCTCGCACTACTGCAATACCGTGGCAAGTGCTGCTTCTACCTTGATGGGACGTAACTTAACGTTATTGCCCATTGAACGATATTTGACGGTAAGATGACTTCCTCTCAAAGTCTGCAGAAACGTCCTACTGACGTCTTTAGAAGACGTCCATATTACGGTTCTACAAGACGTCCTACTAACGCCTCCAGCAGGCGTCCTATTGACATCTTCAGAAGACGTCCTGATAACGATTTCAGGACGTCTTAATAACGACCTCAAAAGACGTCTTACTAACGCCTCCAGCAGAAGTCCTATTGACGTCTTCAGAAGACGTCCTGATAACGACCTCAAAAGACGCCCTACTAACGCTTCCAGCAGACGTCCTACTGACGTCTTCAGAAGGCGTCCTGCTAACGACCTCAGAAGACGTTCATATTACGTTATATTTGTAGTTCTATATGACGTTCATATTACGTTTTAATTATAGTTCTATATGACGTTCTACTGACGTCTTATCGTCGACGTCCAATAAACGTCATTTAGAGACGTCCTGAGGGATATGACATATGTTGGTCATTTCGTACGTCCGTGCGACGAAGATTACGACGTCATTTACGTCGGAAATGACTGTGAATGGACGTCGTGATGACGAAAAATTGCTACCTGGGTTATTGCTAGAGAGAGTCATATCTACGCTTTTTTATCATTTATATATATAATCTTCAATTGTATAATAATATTCCAATAGCAAGAATAATATTTATCATGCTTTCATGAGCATATTTTATTTAACTTGTATAAGCAAGTCTAAAATTAACTGTGGAATTTTATTATACAACGTCAAGCCATTTCTCACAAAATACTCTCGAACTTGTGGTTGACTTATTTGACGAATCAAAAGCACTTTGTGAAAGTTTATTTAAAAAAAAACTTTCTGTTCTATTCTAATACAGTGTCAAAGGGAACTAAAAGTGTTTTAAAGTAAAGATAACTGAATTGTCGGCTGCGAACACCATGTGCTGCAAAATTTCATTAAAATGTGCCTCTGGGGGCTCGAGCGACTAACACAATCAAAGTTGAACGCAAAAACTATGTAGTCGGTAATATTAATAAAGTTGCCAAGTGCTACGGAGCTCCCGCGCTCCAGAACCACTTAATTACAGGCCAATCACTCGGTGGGGTTTGTTAATTCTTTGTCAGACAAAACAATTTGAGCAATAAACAAGAATAAAAGTTTAAATAATTTAATATAAAAAATCTTTTTAAAAAACCGACTTCAAACTCCCGCGCCCACTACAAAGTATATGACTTATTGTTGATTTTTTTAAAAACCGCTTGACCGATTTTGATAAAATTTAAATGGGAACATCTGTGGAGTTATAACCTTTCAAACAAAAAAAAAAGAATTTTCCAAATCGATTCAGGCGTCTTTGAGTAATCAGTGAACATACATAAAAAAAAAAAGTTTCCGACGAATTGAGAACCTCTTCCTTTTTGAATTCGGTTAAAAAGATCATTTCCAGAAGGTTGCAATTTAATATTTTTTATACGTTAAGATTTTTTTAAATTATTGACCAGTTTAATGATCCAAATAAAAAACTGTAGATAACCCGATTACGGAAAATTGAATGTTACATCACATCTGTCATTTTGATTTTATTCATATTTGTGTGGTTTGCGCTGTGGTCTTATAACTCGGATGTCTCGGGTTCGATTCCTGGCGAGAGCAATTTGGGAATGTATAATTTCTGAATTGTCTCTGGTCTGGTCTGGCGGGAGGCTTTGGCCGTGGCTAGTTACCACCCTACCGTCAAAGACGTGCCGCCAAGCGATTTAGCGTTCGCGCTCGATGGCGTGTAGAAACCGATTAGTGGTACGCGTTGAATGTACACTGCCGTTTCCCTTCCAATTTAGCCCGCTACCATCTTAGACTGCATAGTCACTTACCATCAGGTGAGATCGCAGTCACGACTATCTTTTCATCGAATAAAAAAAATAGTACGCTGCAATATTAATGAAGTTCGTAAATGCTTCAGAGCACTCGTGCTCCAGAACCACTTAATTAGAGCGCAATCACTCTATTTTATGACGGCCATATTGTTTATAACACTCTATCGAATTTGAATTCAATTTCGTATTAACTGTTAGCTATAAATCCGTTTTAATTGTTATGTGCGAGTAGGCTTATTACCCGAGAACAGCAAAGTTAAAAGGAGTATGATTTTAGCAGTCAATGCATGTATGTATTTATTACTAGCTGATGCCCGCGACTTCGTCCGCATGGATTTAGTTTTTAAAAATCCCGCGGGAACTCTTTCATTATCCGAGATAAAAAGTAGCTCTCCCGGTCTGAGGAACCACTACTACATCCATTACTATACCCATGCAAAAATCGCATCAATCCGCTGTTCTGTTGCGACGTGATTGAAGGACAACCCAACAAACAAACACACTTTCGCATTTATAATATCAGTAATGCTTTATTATAACACTTTTTATAATTGTCAAATTTTTTACCATACTTAACCAAAGACAAAATTACGTTTAGCTGTCATTTACGTTTTGTTATTCCACTGTCATTTGCGTTTTGTTATTCCATGTCAGATGCGTTATTGTTATACCACGTTTTATAGTGACTTGACGGAAACGCGGTCGAACGGGATAAAAAGTATCCTATGTCCGTCTCCTGGTTCTAAGCTACCTCTCCACCAATTTTCAGCCAAAGCGGTTCATCCGTTCTTGAGTTATAAATAGTGTAACTAACACCACTTTTTTTTATATATATATAGATTATTATTATTTATAATAGGCTACGCAGCTGTTGCTGATGCGCCTATATCACTTGCTGTGCCTGGAGTTTCCAATATTATAGTGGTCTAATTAACTGACTGTGACGTCACTATTTCTTTAGGCAACTTATTCCATACATTCACCACTCTGTTTGTTAGATAGTGTTTATAGGGATTGGACGATGCTATTCGACGCCGTAATTTCACGCCCCCTTAGCCCGGGGTTGCTCTTTATTAAAAACAAATTTTCGAAATTAGGGATGTTGTAAAACTTGTTTAAGATTTTATATGTTTCAATAAGATGTATGTATGTGAATATTAGACTTAGAAATTCTTTATTTGCTTAATGTGTGTTTACAAAGGATGTTAATTGCTAAAAAAAGTTCAACACATTAGCCATGTTAATCCTTTTTATCTTTAAGCATCTCTATCTTTTTAATTAGAGCTACTTTTTATCCCGGAAAATTACAGAGTTCCCGAATCCCGTGGGAATCAAAACCTTAATCCACGCGGACGAAGCCGCGTGTATCATCTAGTTACGTTATATTCGTAAGGAATCTCTTCAATGTTATTGTTTGTTTTTCATTTATTGAATCAATAATACATATTTTGAACGAAATAATATTTCCTTATTTATAAGTATAAATAGTAAATACATAAACGCGAAAGTGACATAAAGTCTGTAATCTGTATGTCTGTTATCTACCTTTTTACGCTAAAAACGCAAAATTGATTTCGACGGAATTCGGCAAGAATATGAAGAACTGCTGGCTGGTGAAGTCTTGACTTTTCATAAAAACCACAAGTTGGCTTAGACGAAATATTTTTTTAATAGGTTAGCTAAAGACAAATAAACTATCAGACACTATTGGATTAATATTATTAGTGTGCAAGTGAGGAAAGGACAACGACCATCAGCGATGAGAAATAGAACGTTAAAGGAGAGCGAGAGTGATAACAATGACTTCCACTTTATAAAGCGCAATAAGACACACACAAATAACACAAACGGCGTACTAGCTCTGCGGGCCACTTACTCTGCGCCACTCCCGTATACACTTATATAGAACTTAATCCCTACTCGTTGCCCCTCTAAAAGCATACCGATGTAGTCCAGAGAATGTGTGCTTAGGGCGCGGACACACGGACGACTTCCGCGCCGAAGAAGTCTCCTCAAGACTCTATGGAAGTCGCTTCGCTATGTGTACTTTTAAAGAAACCTAAGGCAAGTAACAACCAATGGGTTAGAGTTTTTTCCACATTCACTTAATAATAATCTATAGAATCTAATAAATCTAAACGAGAAAATTCGCTATAATTAGCGAAATGTCATTGTTATGAATGGGTTAAACAACAGCATCGGAATTGTATATAAATTGATTGATATTTTTTTAGTATAAATTTATAAACACATATCAAAAACAGTTGTTGATCTACTTTTTTCCAAGGCCCCATATTACAATGGAGCTCTTTAGAAACTAGAGATGCCACATTGCTTTTTATTATTTTTTAAGAGATGTGGGTTCGAATCCCGCTGGCCTCGGAATTTTTGATATGTGTTTATAAAATTCTGATATTTCCTTAAGTGTAGGTTAGCAGTTTAATAAAATAAAAATAATATTTTTTTATTTATTTAAAATAACGTTTTTAAATATAATAACAAAATGCAATTTTTCTTTTTTAAATATCTTAACTAGTCTCGGAAATATAGAGTTTTAAAGTTTCCGGATAGCCAGTGAGAGCGCTACTGAAGTGTGATGTAACACGTCAGCAGCTCCATACACGCTCACAATAAATCAGCTTATAACTTGTTTGTTTTTTGACCGATTTATTTTCTGTTTTCACAAAAGTTATTGTTACATGTATAATAATATGTGAATAACTTTTGCAAAAACAGAAAATAAATAGGTCAAAAAATAAATGGGGAAAACCCAACAGAACAGCTGAAAAATCAAAAAAATCAAAACTGGTGATTTTTTATGGGAATGACCACTTTGAATTACTTTTAGTAGATGGATAACATAGAATATAAAATATGTAGTTGCTTATTGGTAGAGTTAATCGAGGTTTCCGATAGTAGTTTCGTTTTATGATAGGGAAAATATTACGGGTCCGCTAACGACTTGACCGATTTTAGAAAATTTAAAAGAGAGCTATTAAAATATTGTACTTAAAAGCTAGTGACAGATAGTTGACCATTTACAAATTTTCTCAAAAACTTTCGTAAATACAATACTTGCTCATGTGTAGCCCTCCTAATTGCACCTCCCTTTCTTACTTATTACACCTCTCTTTACACTGACAAAGAGGCCGCCTGGCCAGTACAGGGCCATCCTTTTCCTCGAGTTAAAAAGTTGCATCTAAGAAGTCACGCAAGTCTTATATTATGGTTTTGAGGGAGATGTTTTATGGGATATTTTAGATCCATTTTTTAATAGTGTAGCTATTTGTTGTAGATATTTAAGATCTATTTTTTAATAGCTATACTACAAAAAAATGGATCTAAAATATCCCAAACCTAACTCTACGAAAACGAAATTATTTCCACTTAATCTTATTATTAACTAGCTATTGCTCGCGACTTCGTCCGTCGTTAAATCTTATGCGACTGACCTTTTTGTTAAAAATTGGACAACACTTACCTTTAATTAATTATTAAGTTAATTAATGCATAATTATACCTATACAGTTTCTATTAAAAAAATAATTATCAAAATTGGTTCAGGTTTGAAGAAGTTATGAAGTAAAATCGACTAAAACTATCACCCCTATTTCACTCCCTTTAAGTTTTATTTTTGCGACAAATGGTAACCTATGTCCTTTCCTAAAGTTTAATCTATGTCTATAACAAAATTCATCAAAATTGGTTCTGTGGTTTAGGCGTGAAAGCGTAACAGATAGACAGATAGACATGCTGAGTTCCTTTCGCATGTATAATTTTAGTAAGGATTTTAATACAATACACTCAAATAATATGAGTCAAGTTTTACGTTAGTTATCGGAAAGTTAGGGGACGCTTCTTGTAGAAAGTATAAAATCTTAGTAGTAAGTATTCTAGGATGTTTTATCTATCAGGCGAACAGCCTAGATGTAGCTTTATATGGATAGCCTAGGGAATAGTCTATATGTCTAGATTTGGCTTGCAGCCAGTGTCTAAATTACTGACTTCCGTCGCATAATCTATCCAGGAATATATTAAAGCTGTATATTTTTATTGCCAACACATTTACCAAGATTGCCAAACTACAGCTTAGTAAGAATTAAACAAAAACGCAGAACTTGACTAATATTGTCCTCTCCCCTCCAAATAAGCGGAAAGCTTGAGTTAGGGGTGGGTACGACAATGTGCAATGGGTGGGGATCGAACCAGCGACCTTTCAGTTTTCTGCCCGTACTTTTAACCGGTGTGCGATAAGGTTTCTATTGTGTTAGCATTAAGCCGCGTTCAGAGTAGCTCAAATCATTGATCTAAGCTACTCATTGGAGTAAAAGCCTATGTTATATTCATGGAGAACTATACCTATTTATTTATACGAGCACATTTAATTGACATTAAATTGAAATTCAAAACTATTTTTTCATGCAGGTCAACCTGTGGCTCTTATGATACGTCGAGACTCCCACCGGTTCGGAATGCAGATTCTGCTGAGAAGAGCCGGCAAGAAACTCAGCAGTTGCTCTTTTCAAAACAATATCAATGTATAGCTAAAAAATAAATTAAATACGTAATATACAATTAGATTCATTTTAAAATCAATCCAGACCGAAATACAAAAAAAAATAAAAAAAAAATTGAAAGGTGTCAAGGGACACCCGGATGGAACGAAGTTCCTTTCGATTAATTTGGCATTATGTTCATTATTTTCAGGGTACAATATAAGATCTCGGTAGCCTTGTGTTCGGTTTCGACAATCGCTAAACAGTTAAAAGTCGTTGGTTCGAACCCCAGCTCGACAGACTGAATTTTCTATTTTCAATTTTATATGAATAATTTCTACATGTGGAATTTTTCCCTAATTTTTTATAACTTATTTTTAAGTTGAAAATAGAAAATTCAGTGTCGAGCTGGGATTCGAACCATCGACTTTTAACTGTTTAGCGACTGTCGAAACCACAAGGCTACCGAGATTTTATATTGTACTCTGAAAATAATGAACACAATGCCAAATTCACATTCAAAAAAGTGTCGGTTTTCAAAAAGTCTCGGTTCAATTTTGTCTTAATTTTTTCCGTATAGCCCCCTTCCGCACCGCGCGATAAGGAACTACGTTCCAAAAATTTTTTGGCAATGAAGAACTTCTTTCGTCATAACTAACCCGTAGATGTGAACAAAGGAATATAAGAGACGACAATGCGTCTGGCTGTTGGAGGGTTTTGTTGCGAATCTAGGTTTTGGTAAAAAATATTTTGATTGTCGAGTGTCGACCTTTCTCTTTGCTATCCAATTTGCAGCTTTTACATACAACTATATTTAGGTTCGGAGCAGTAATAGCTTAGTGTGTATTGATAGCTTTTTTGGTTAGGACTGCGGCATACTATTCGGGGGGTCGCAGGTTCAATTCCGGACATGCACCTCTATAACTTTTCGGAATTAAGTATGTGCGCAAATTCTGCAAAGGCGAAGGTGGTAGGAAGGTAAAAAATCGTGATTCGTGAGGAAACCTGCACGTCTGAGAGTTCTCCATAATGTTCTCAAAGGTGTGTGAAGTCCGCCAATTCGCATTGGGCCAGCGTCGTGGAGTATGGCCTATAACCCTTCTCTGAGAGGAGACCTGCGCTAAGTAGTGAGCCGATGAAAGGTTAGACGGGCAGCCCACTTGACCAGAGATATTACAGTGCGCTCTACATATTCACATTCACAAAAAGTTTAAAAGCCGTAACCTGACCACGGAGAATTGGATGTAGCAGCCATTACATTGATTGTGTTCAAATAAAACGCAGCCATTGAGACCCGGACAATCATAACGGATCGAGTGACACCTCATTCATCAAAACCGGCTCAGTAGTTTATGCACTACAGTGGAACAAACATACATACATACATAGACTGCTAAATTAATAACCCTTTTGGCTTTACCGTATTTGGGTAAAAATAAACTACAACCAATCCCCTAACTATTAATTTTTATAATTAACGTATTTTTATCACGCCCAAATTACTTCAGATTAGATAAAGATCTCTTGAACAAGGTATAAAAACATAATACGAACACTTTTACGATTTTACATTGTACAAAAGAAGTTTAACGATTTGCGACTTTCAGAATTTCCAGCACTCAAAGTTGGTAGGCGTAGGATTAAAGTTTAAACAGCTTATAAAAGATTACTCGAAGATAAAAGTTTTCTTGACCTCAATTTGTCCTGTACTAGCTAACTTAATCGGTTACTTTATCGCTCTTGTAGCGATTTATAGGTGCAGCCTTATTTATAGCCGATTAAGGCAAAGCTAAAGTTCAGCTGTCTTATAGTAAAGCTCTTTGGTAGTCTGCTTAATTTTTGGTACGCATTGATTTCATAAACTACTGTAAAGATTTTTGACGTGATTACGTCTTATAAATCGATGAACACCGGGTGCACGCACGAAAAAGTGTCACGTTCCACCTGAGCCTGCGCGTGCAAGCGAGAGCGCGGAACAAGCGATAGAGAGGCACGATCGGCCCAAGCGTTGGCTTGTGACTAGAGAAAATTGTAAATTTCAATTAACTCCTTCTTTGTATTATACAATATAATGATAATTCAGTGATAATAATTCAATTCAATTTTTCATCAATGTTTCTTTATGACGTTATCACGTAACTATCGTACGTAAACCGACTTTACAGACACCCAATTTTTATTCTTCTTCTTTGTCAACCGATAGACGTCCACAGCTGGACAAAAGTCTCTTGCATGGACTTCCAGAGCTCTCGGTCTTGCGCCGCCAGAATCCAGCGGCTCCTTGCGACTCGTTTGATGTCGTCGGTCCACGTAGTGGGTTCCGCCAACACTGCGTTTCCCGGTGCGGGGTCGCCACTCCAGCACCTTGGGACCCCAACGACCATCAGCTCTTCGGACTATGTGCCCGCCCTCATATACTCATTATATACTCTTGATAAAATTCGCCTTATATACTCATTATATACTCTTGATAAAATTCGCCTTATATAGTCATTATATACTCTTGATAAAATTCGCCTTATATAGTCATTATATATACTCTTGATAAAATTCGCGACTCGCGATTTTTATCAAGCAGGCTGGCGATAGATTGAGATGACGATGCATCTGTCAGTTTCATCTCACTGCTACGATTTCCTACCTTATAAAAGGCCTACATGTTTTAATTTTGAAGCAAAAAATCATTTTTCAAAAGTACAGGAACACACTACGGGCATTCGATTACATATCATCCCAAACCAATTACTTTAATTACACCAACATATTATACATTACAAGCCGTTACAGCCTCTAAGTGAATACAGCTAAGGGTTGTACTCCCGTGGCAGAATACATTGCGTACCGCATACTCTAGAGGTCGACCCTTCTGGCGCAGCGCCAAGTAGGGTGCCTACATGCTCGCTAGTAGGCCAAACCCTGGCACGGTAAATGAAGTGGGTCTTTATTTAACAGACTAAAAATGTCTGCTTTTCAAATAAACCTTGAGATTTTCGCTGGCTTTGTTAGGTAAGAAATTAAAAGATTTTACGAAACTCTTACTTATATTGAAATCTACAAATTTGCGATCCAAAATATAATCCAGATTTACAGTTAAGTGTAAAATGCAAAGCGTAGATTGATTTATAACATTATTTTATTGACACGCCCATAATTATTATCAGGATTAAATTTTTAATCTTCAATCCGTTATATTTGATTAGTTATTAATTTCGACTGATGAAGTTTGAAATAACGTCAGACAATTCGTGATGATAATGAATGTTTATTGTAAGATTAAAAGGCCTCTTTTGTTTGATTGTAATAAAATTCTTCTTAAAAAACCTTTGAGTATAAAACCAAGTAAAAAACCGACTTCAAACGCCCGCATTACTACAAAGTATATCATAAGTCATTGTTGATTTTTAAAAAACCGCTCGATCGATTTCAGTAAAATTTAAATCGGACCACCTGGGAAATATACGCTTTTAAACAAAAAAATAATTTTCCAAATCGTTTCAGGCGTCTTTGAGTAATCAGTGAAAATATATATAAAAAAATATAAAAAAAAAGATTCCGACGAATTGAGAAACGCCACCTTTTTTGAAGTCGGTTAAAAAGAGTATCCTCAGCCTAACAAAATGTGAATTTGTTATGATATAATTTCTCTAGTTACTTGTCCATTAAATTGAATAATTGAATAGACATCAGAAAACATTGAAAGTAATTTTGTTGATCATCATCATCGTAATTGATATATCCACAGCTGGACAAAGCTCTCCTAAACGGATCGTCAAAGAGCATGAATTTGTGCCGCTTGTAACCAACATCTGCCAGAGAACTGGCAATTCTAAAAGTATAGCTATCTTTTTCACAATATCCCCTGTAGAAAAGAATCTAAGTACTTTGAGAGCTGTCTAGTTAGTTCACAGATCAAAGATACATCATAGTATTCTTGATCCAACAATTTAAAACAAATCTTGAGAGAATTGAATGGAAATATAGCCATAAAACCAGTCTAAGCTCGAAGATCTGCTTTGAATGCAACGAACCTATAATGCACTTCCTTTTGTTAAAGTGATAAATAAAACTCCACTTTGTTGCCAAGTTGTCAAATTGGTTTGAAAAGAAATCCAACAAATCTTGAAACTTTTATCTCAGTTTATTTTACATGCAGCGCATAGCTGGAGACTATAAAATGAGTCATTCTTTAGCCAATAAAGTGAATAACAAGCCCAGTTACACAGTTTTACAATTTTTTATAGCTTGACTGAGCAATCACGAGATCTAGGTTGCAGAGCAATGGTTAAATGCAAAAAATTAAAAGTGCTTCAAAAGCTATGTTGAAATTTTCAAACAAAGAATTGAATGAAAATTAATTTTCAAAACCGCAACCACGTATCCGTTCAAATGATTTGATCCGACTAATTCGATTTGATTAATTTCTTGTAATATTCCCGAAATATAGTACAATCAAATGGTAATTCGGTTTTGGTGTTCAAACCGTTAATAATGTAATTGGATAGTACCGAATAAAATTTTCGTTTGAAAGCTTTAGTTTGGTTAAACTAGATTAATTTGATCGTTATCTTATTTATTTGGTATAGAAAGCTTACAATGTACCTAAACTTATTAATGTATTTTGTAAATAAGTAATCAGTAGACATAATAGGTTAATAGAAAGGATGATATTAAGAAAAAATAAAGAAGTTGACTCACCTATGAAGTTCATCTTGAAGTCACTTTCCGGAAAATTGACTACAACCCTAAACTAGCAAACCGCCATAACAAAGCGCCGATATAAAAAATACTAACTTTATCTTAAATCTATCTTTAATTAATTGAGCACCAATTTTTTTCTATAGAAAATACATGATACGTATCGTTAAACTAGTACTAGGATAGCAGAAAGGAGTAGGAAGTTGTTTCGAGAAATTACATCGTGGACACAACACGACCCTCCGTCGCGGGTGGCGGTAGGCCAATGCTGGATTTTCCGCTACGCATCCCTATTTATGCGGAAAACTCACACAGGCGCAGTGGTTGTCACACCCCTGACTCACACAGGGGCGCTTAAGTGGGTGCAAAAGGAAATGGAGGAGCTATTGTCAATCTGTAATGGGGAAGGAAAGTTGGTTCCCGTCAATTTGTGTCTATAATGATTGTAATTGCCGATATTCGCTCTGCGCCAGAAGTAGAAACGCGAAATCTCTCGGGCCCTTTTGGAGCCCTGGTTCCTTATTCAGGCCCTCTATTATCTGAGGAAAATAAAAACGAAAAAAGAAAATCTTTGATGGTTTGGATTTTTGAATGAAAAGAAAAAACATTTTCAAAATTAATGGAATTTTTGGTTTTTGGGAAGTTTTCTAATTTCTGTGAGAATAGAATAAGCCCAGAAAGTTTGAAGAATTCAGTTTCGACGAGCGATTAGGTAGCGACGCATTGCGAAATTACTTTTGTTTTAGTCAGTAATTTTTCAGTAACCTAAATAAAAAGGGTACGGTAAAACCTTTTAAAAAGCCTATTCCTCGATCGCCAATACAAAATGGTTCCTATAAATAAAAGAGTAAGTAAGAAAAATTGGTTGTATATTTTATTTTCCCGCTACGCACACATAGGAGCTGTGCGGAGTTTTGCGCATGTGTGACGTAAGAACAAAGGGGTCGCCGAAGGGGGCGTGGCTTACTGTGTGTGTGAGTGCGTTAAATCTTTTATAGGTCGATGCATTAAGTAATTTAGTATTATGGCTTGCATTTGACAGACGGAATATACGCGTTTTGTGGGTCGACTCGCGTTCACTTTAGAATGGCTTGACGCGTAAATCTTAGCTGGTTATTTGAACATTTTCTAACTGTTGTTAGAGTATCTATAACCTTTTTCTTAGAGGCCTTCAAGATAAACGAGTACTTCGCAGTAAACACGTTCTTACCGCACTGACGATGCAATCATGCTGTAAGTGAAAAACCAAACTTAATAACGTTGTAGGTTGGTTTTAAATGCGTTTTTTTTAGTTAATATTTTATATACTGCTACTTTCGATTATGTAGCAACCTTTAGGTCTGACTTTTTTTTTTTAAATGTGTAATGCGCATTGCTATACTTGAAGACTTGGAGAGTGGTACAGGCTAATTTTAATCTCGGCAAACAAAAAATCGCCGCAGGATTTTTTAACAAAAAGCCATTAAAGTCAATATTAAAATTAAAACCTCGCAAAGGTGCAAAGCTTTTTAAGTGCCAATTTCACCCTCGTCAAGTAATGTTTAACCGAACAGTAAAAGACGTTATGACATTTTTTGTATTGACAATCGGCCAAAACGTCAAATTTATTTGTCGGTTACGCTACTCGGCGATGCAAATTGGCACTAAATGAGCTACGCTAGACTTCTAGCATCGACGCCCCGTTTTCAAAATTCAATTCAAAATTCAAAATTCAAAATTCAAAATTATTTATTTCATGTAGGCCAACCTGTGGCTCTTATGACACGTCATGACTCTACCACCGGTTCGGAAAGCGGATTCTGCTGAGAAGAGCCGGCAAGAAACTCAGCAGTTGCTCTTTTCAAAATAATCATTTTACAATATTAATAAGTAGCTATTACATTGTAATAAGTTTTTATACTATCTTGTGGGCAGCTGGATGGCAAGCTGATTTAACCCGTGCATCTTTGTTAGAATAGAATATGACATTTCCACAAAACGTACTACAATTCAATTCATGTCAAAGACGGGCAGACAGAAAGTAGCCCCATTCCCGCCGGCTCACTTCAGCTTCACTTAATTGACCTTCGTTTTGCTACGAATGCTATTTATATATTTATTTATTGAAAAGGTACACAAAACAGGTTGCAACCAAATATAAACGTAATACAATAACATCACATTTGGGTTCCAGGTAACAACCCTTAATATGTGTTATAAAATTTATGCATGGAATCTACAGAAATTATAGTTAGAATGACACAGTTTACTCAGTTACACAGTTAGCAAAGTTAACTTAAATATTTAAAACTTAATAAAAACTTAAAGTGCATTTTTGAATATAAATAATGCCTGTCTAAAACTAAAGTTTTAAGTTGCTTGATTATGAGGTCAGAAAAAGTTTATGTATTTGCTTTTTAAATAGGTTTGCGTTATTATTGAAAATGTCAAATAGAAAATGTTAATTTGATGGTCTTTCGATATGTAATTCGTATCGTAGAAGTTTCAAAGCCCGAATGCGTCACGGTCGAATTTTCAAATACAAATATCACGTTTCGGCTGTTTAGAAGACGTCAACGAGTTCTGAGCTTTTAAGTATTTTTTTTCAATATATAGACTAGCGCTCGACTGCGACCTCACCTGATGGTAAGTGAAGATCCAGCCTAAGATGGTACGCGCTTGTATAGAAGATGCCTATTCACTCTTGATTTAAAGATACCCAAGTTATAGTTAGTTGGACAAACGGAAGCCGGAAGGGCGTTTCAAATTGCGGTGCGCATTAGAAACGAGGAAGCAAAGCGCTTAGTGCGAGATCGGGGGATTTCAACCACGTAGCGGTGCAGATTACTACGATTCGGTGGTAGAAAGGTAATGGTGGAACTAAATTGAAGAGTTCTTGAGCACAGTCTCCGAAATATATCTACACTAATATTATAAAGACGAAAGATTTAATTGTTTGTTTGTTTGAATTGAATAGGCTCCGAAACTACTGGACCGATTTGAAAAATTCTTTCACCATCAGAATCCTACATTATCCCTGATGAATATAGGTTATAGAATATTTTCAAAAAGTTAGGGATCCGTATGAAAACTTCGATAATGTAACACAAGGTGTGAAAAAAACGCCAAAAAGTCCTTATATAGGTATATCGCGTATGCTGCGTAAGCGATTGACATTAGAGCAAAGTGATGTACTAAAGTTTTATAGAGGACATTATCTAAAGAAAAGTCCGCAATACCATATGTCTAACTATTACAGTTATGTCACAATAACTACTTTTTCATGTTGAAATCATACCTAATATTATAAATGCGAAAGTGTGTTTGTTGGTTTGTCCTTCAATCACGCCGCAACAGAGCTACAGATCGACGTGATTTTTTGCATGGGTATAGTTGAGGACCTGGACAGTGACATCTAGGCTACTTTTTATCCCGGAAAATCAAAGAGTTCCCGAGGGAATTTAAAAACTAAATCCCATACGGTCGAAGTCGAGGGCATCAGTTAGTCTTGTATAGTATCACGTGCTTTGGCACCCGAGTTCTCTATAAAATTCGAATGCGAAGCAATGGCTGGGTCATGCGTCACGCTCGTGAACGGGTGCCACCGGCGGGAATGGGGCTACTTTATGTCTGCCCATCTTAAGATAGAAGTTAGTCGGTATGCATTTTTGGAACTTCCCTCATTGCGGAAACACTGCATATATTATAGCATAGTATTTACTGTATTGTAAATTTGTTTTGAAAAGAGCAACCGCCGAGTTTCTTGCTGGTTCTTCTCGGCAGGAAAGGCATTCCGAACCAGTGGTAGATTCATTGACTATTCAAAAGCACTTGTAAAAGTTTATTTGAATAAAAAATATTTCTATTCTATTCTATTCTAATTCTCAAAGTTGTGTGAAGAACGCCAATCCGCACATTGCCAGCGTGAGGGACTATGGCCTAAAATCTTTTCATTCGAGAGACCTATGCCCAGCAGTGGATGAGATGCATAAAAGAAATTAAATGAAAACACGTAATGAATAAGGAATTTCACAGCAGATTAAAGAGTTGTCGGTATAACGGCGGCGGTGTTTAATATAATATTCAAATTGAGCAAACAACGGGAATAGTTGAGCGTGCCGTAATATCCACCCGGATGAGTCAAGCGTGAGCCGACCGCTGCAACTTCATTACAGGGTCGAGTTATTATTAAATACTAGCCTTTGCCCGCGACTTCGTCCGCGTGGAGTAAGGTTTAAAAAATCTCACAAAGATTTTTCTGGTATAAAAAGTACCTACCCCATGTCACTCCGAGTCCTCAACTATACTTTAAAAACAGCATTATTAAAATCGCCTAATGAATGATGAACGATTTTGAAAAACTGTGGATGATGTTCGGAATTATTTATTATTTACTTTTTCGAAAAAAATATCTTATTTCAGCAAAAAAAAAGAGGTAGATAAAATTGCCATTTCATCTTAAGTTTTAAAATTCACGCAAAAACCCTCGACGGTATCATGGCTTTGTTCGTGACGTTATCTCTATGTTTTTTTCATAGTAGTGTGTCAAATTTTGAAGACAGATGTGACGTATCGCTCGGATTGGTGTTCAATCCAATATGGCGGATTGCTGTTTTATATGGTACTAGCTAATGGTCGCGACTTCGTCCGCGTGAATTTAGTTTTTCAAATCCCTGAGGATCTGTTTTATTTTCTGGGATAAAAAGCCTATGTCACTCTCCAGGTCCTCAACTATACCCTTGCAAAAATCACGTCGATCCGTAGCTCTGTTGCAGCGTGATTGAAGGACAAACCAACAATCTGAACCAAAACTACTTTCGCATTTATAATATTAGTATGGTATTATTTTATCAAAATAAATATCAATTTCGCTCTATAGAAAAATTAATACGTTTTTTTATAATCCATGAATCATATTTCATGAGGTAAATTAATATTTTAATTGATTCTTGGTTAGGTACTGTGAACTGTCATCATGCCTATTACACGCGGACGACGTCGCTCACAGTAAGCTTGTATTAAATAATAATAATTGCTGTCATTGGCAAATTATTAATTCATTATTTCTTCTTCTTTGTAACTATTAATAGACTAGTGGTTCGCCCCGAACTGAGACCTCGCGGTAACGGCTTCCCATAATTACTTATTCATTCAATAGATACATGACGATCAAAATTGACATTATTATTATGCCCGTTTTCACCAACCATACCTGAATCATCCCCTTTGTAGAAGTCTCTTTACGTAGGTAGCCCCTAAATACAATCCTAACATCCCAATGTCATTTTCACCTGTAGTTGTCCTGTAGAGGTTCGTAATAACAAAGTTGACAGAAAGTGTCAACTAACTTAACATAGGTAGCCCGTAAAGGTTGGGGAACTGTTATAGTGAAATCCTCAAGGCCTCAATCAAACTTAGGTATTGTTTTTTGGAACATTCAAATTAAATTACTTGTACACAGCGTCATCTATCGACACGATCAGAAAACATGTAAAAACAAACTGCAACGTGAAGTTTTATTGATGTTTGCTAAATGACTAAATAATAATTTTAATTGAATAATATGCTACATATAGCTGCATTTGCTATATGAAATGAGAGCGCCATGTATTGACATCATTGTGAAGGTCTGTTGTTGCTGCTCATTAAAAGTTAAATAATTTAGTTTCCTTATTACATTTATCTAATTTTAGTATTTGTTGTTCAAGTACATGATATTACGCTAAAATTATAAAACTTTCAAGCCCCAACTTTCAATGGTTATTCCGTTGTGAGGTCAAATATAATCTCCACTTTGAAAGCCCCCCCATTTCGTCAATTTTAGGAAAAAAATTAAAAAATTATATCATATACATATACCAAATTAAAAAATTATATTAATTATATCATATAATTTACATTTTTAAATATTTGATTATAAAAAAAAAAAACATTTAAAAATATAAAAAATAGCGGTCCACCGGCCACGGGAACAGGGTCCAAGCAACCGGCGGTCAGGGCCCCAGAGAGAGGAACCTCCTGACGATGCGAGCCGTGTCCAGGAGTACAGCTTTCTGGATCTGGCCCTTGACCCAGCTACCCAACGAGAGCCTCGAAAGATGTTGGTCGAGGCTATTGGCTATAAGACCATTAGCGGTGACGACTATCGGTACAATGATTGCTGAGTCTACATTCCACATGGCGACAACCTCGTGCGCCAAGTCGAGATACTTGGTGAGTTTCTCTTTCTCGGCTTTCACGAGGTTCTCGTCATGCGGGACAGCAACATCAACAATCATTGCACGGCGCTCTGATCGATCTATCACCACTATGTCAGGCTTATTGGCTACAATAGTCCTGTCTGTAATGATAGATCGATCCCAGTACAGTGTGATTTTGACCATTTTCAAGAACTGGGTCGGGCACATATTTGTAGTACGGTACCTCCGATTCCACAAGATTGTATTTCAAGGCAAGTTGCTGGTGGATAATCCTGGCCACTTGGTTATGTCTGTGTTTATTTACACTATTATTAATTTATATTTATTGAAATTTTTGGACCCTATTCTTAATTTAAATTTATTAAAATTTATTTTCTATTTTTTAGTTTGGTTTTCTATAAAAAGCGTGTTTTTAGTTTTTTTTTCACTATTATTTATTTTCTACTTTTTAGTTTGGTTTATTTTTAATAGCTTGTTTTTTAATTTTATTTTTTTTCAAATTAGTGTATTGTCATCGGTCCTCGATAAATCTACAAAGTTTGAACGAAATCTGGCCGTTTAAAGTGGGTCAAAATTGCGCCCAAAGAAGTCGGTTACAAGTTACAAACATACAAGTGAAATCGCGCCCAAAGAAGTCGGTTACAAACATACAAGTTTTTTTTTGTTTTTTTTATCAAATTAGTGTATTGTCATCGGTCCTCGATAAATCTACAAAGTTTGAACGAAATCTGGCCGTTTAAAGTGGGTCAAAATCGCGCCCAAAGAAGTCGGTTACAAGTTACAAACATACAAGTGAAATCGCGCCCTAAGAAGTCGGTTACAAACATACAAGTTTTTTTTTGTTTTTTTATCAAATTAGTGTATTGTCATCGGTCCTCGATAAATCTACAAAGTTTGAACGAAATCTGGCCGTTTAAAGTGGGTCAAAATCGCGCCCAAAGAAGTCGGTTACAAACATTGTTACAAACATACAAGTGAAGCTAATAAAAAGCGTATAATGAGGTAATGTAACCCTATGACACGCAAAAATTTTTTTTTTCTTCGCATTCGCTTCTATGAGAGCCCCCCTGAAATAAAGATTTTTATAACTTTTTAAGCCATTTTCGGCTGGAGGCCATCGGTTTACATACTATATCTAAAATTGAAGTAATTACGTTCAGTAATTCAGAAGTTATAAGGCTCTGACAGACGGACGGACGGACGGACGGACAAGTGCAAATTCACTCAAGTAGACTCAAAGACCTTCGCTTCGCTCGGTCGAATAGAATAGGAATATTTTTTATGCAAATAAACTGTTTTACAATTGCTTTTGAATCGTCGATGAGTCTAACACTGGTTCGGAATGCCCTTCCTGCTGAGAAGAACCAGGAAGAAACTTGGTGGTTGCTCTTTTCAAAACAAGTTTACAATACAATAAATACTATGCTATGTATGCAGTGTTTCAACAATGAGGGAAGTTCCACAGAAGCATACCTACCTACAATTCAATACGTCAACACGGGCAGACAGAAAGAGCCCCATTCCTGCCGGTGGCACCCGTTCACGAGCATGACACATGACTCAGCCGTTGCTTCGCTCAACCATATTTGAGGGAACGTAATTTAACCCGCATCACACGATAGTTGAAAGAGGATATCCGTTATAGCGTACAATGGTTGATTACGTATAATTAAAAGGCAGTTTGCGTCAAATTGTCATAATACTAATACTTTACTTCAGAAAACCCTCTTTCCCTTCGCAAATCTTCATGTCAACTAGAAAGCCTGTCATCCCTTTCTCTTATTTTGAACTAACATTCCTTCCTCACTCGAAAAGAAAGGTTTTTATGTGCAATAAAGCTTTTAGTGATTTGAACTGAAATATAAAAAGGGCAGAATACGTGAGCGTAGTGTTCAAAATATAAGGAGATTTTGCCACTATTTATACCTATGGGTTTATATATAGAATCTATATCTATATTATAGATGATAGATATATTTATAAATTAACAAGCTTATGCCCGCGACTTCGCTCACTTTAAGTTAAATTTTTCAAACCCCTATTTTTCACCCTTAGGAGTTGAATTTTGAAAAATCCTTTCTTAGCGAATGCCTACGTCATAATACCTATCTGTACCTAGACCAAATTTCAGCCCGATCCGTTCAGTGATTTGAGCTGTGCGTTGATAGATCAGTCAGTAAGTCATCTTTTCCTGTTAAATATTTAGAAGATATTATGCATTCCTAATTCTCATTTTCTCATTTATTTATTCCTTGCATTCCAACTTACAATATATAATATTTACATTGGAACCCCGTTGGGGTTATTATTATTCGTCAAAAAAATCTTTTATTTTATAATACGCTCTTTCTATCAGAAACATTTTTAAGGACTTGATAAACGCTGTATCATTTGTAATTTGTTTTATGTGGTGTTTTTCCTTATAACCTCGTTGGTGCAGTAGTGAGTGCTGTGGTCTTATAATATGTCGTTTCGGGTTTGATACCTGGCAGGGGCAATTTGTAATTTCTGAACTATCTCTCGTCTAGTATGGTGGGAGTCTAGGCCGTGGCTAGCTACTGCCCTGCCGTCAGACACACTTACCGCCAAGCGGCTTTCCGGTACGATAGCGTATAGCAACCGTTTTCAAAGTTAGCGCGCTACCGTCTTAGATCACTTACCATCAGCAGAGACTGCCGTCAATTGCTACCTTGTTATCGAATAAAAAAGTTATAATAATATCATGTTGTATTAAATTTCGGAATCACATAATAGCTTACGAGTATCAGGGTCACGATAATAGCTATTTATGCAACTGCATCGTAATGAGGGTCATTTTAATTCGAGTGCTGTTTTTTGATACGAGGCTTGCCGAGTATCAAAATAGGATAGTACGAGAATTAAAATGACTAATTACGTTCAGTTGCATACAAGATTTTATCTACGACAAGCAAATTAAAATCATTAACAAAATACATATATACATATATAAATAAAGTAACAAAAAGTAACTCCGTAAGCCGCCACCAGCCGCCTGTGGCGCCTCTGTCGTATGAACGGTACAAAAGTGCCAGAACTCAGAGCCTTAGCTTTAGGTATCCTATTTTAAGAAGATAACCATTTCGATTCAGCTCCCATACAACGAGCTGCATCGAAATGAGAAGCAAAACCGAAAGAGGGTTCATTTCGATTCAGCTGTCAAATTTGAAATTGGAACTTTTCGATGCTGGAGTAGATAAAGGAATTTTTACTTCCCATCAAGCACTTTGCTGAATTTTCACTTTATGTAAGTAGGTAACCAGTCTTTGAAGCGCGGTGATCTAATTTAAAACCCACAAATTGGCCTCGCTAATATGTGAAACCAGGAAAAAACCGTATAAAAAACGTATAAAAAAGAACTGGAAGATCTCCAATGCGTGACGCCACATACATAGTGTCCACGTACAGTCCACAGTTCGAGGCCTGGCGCTCTAGTCTGGAGATTAAAAAAAAAGGGGATTCAAGCACTACCGTAATGAACCGAAAGGTGGCGGTTCTAGATAGCCTTTCCACCAACAAAAGCATTCCCAAAGAGGGTTGACGTCAGGCAGGCGGCCGGTCGTAAAATTTCATGCCGAATCACTTACATCATGGCTTACAAGGCATGTTGTGCCGACCCCACATAGCGTGGGACAAGCACAAGGAGATGATGATGAATATGGGAAACCAGGAAAGGTCCTGGTATAGTGGAAGGCCACTTACAAGACCACAGTACCTACTCGCCGCTACGCCATAGAAAACAGCCGACAAAACATGATAAATAAAATGGCGCCATCAGGGACTGACCAATGATGCAGTGAAGTTGCAAGAAATAGGTCAATAAAATAATTTTGAGTTTAAAAATGCTAGCTACTATTTTTGGCCAATATTAAAAGGAGGTTCCAAAGTCGACATTATATCTTTATAGCAGACGATATATTTTTATTTGAAACTAGCTTTTTCCCGCAACTTCATCCGCGTGGAGTCAAGTTTTTAAAAATCCCGCGAGATCTTTATGTTTTTCCGCGACAAAAAATAGCCAACGTCACTTTCCAGATCTTCAACTATACCTAGCAAAAAATCAAGTCCATCCTTTGCTCTGCTGCTCCGTGATTGAATGACAAACCAACAAAATAAAGACTATCGCAATTATAATATTATTAAGGATAGGCTATTATATTTTGAGGGTGGTTTCATGAAATAGTCTACAGTCTAATGGTGGAAAATTATGGGAAATTAAGGGAATAGCCCCGTTTATTATTCTAGGTACTGTATCGTGGCGTTTGAAGCTGATTAGTATTTAAAAGAATTTTTATTTATTATTCAGCAAAAAATTAGCTGTTATTCGTTACCTTGACCATCCCATGTTTAAGAGTTTTATTACCTGTAAAAGAAAAACAATTTTATTATTAACAAGACGATGCAGTTTAAATCATACCCATAGCCGAAGTCGGTTTCTACACGCCATCGTGCCGGAACGCTAAACCGCTTGGTGGCACGTATACGGTAGAGCGGTAACTAGCCACGGCCAGACAGCATAATATCATCCTATCTATACTATATCTCAAAATCAATTGCTGTTCGATATACTGACTAAAACTTTTTATTTATTCTCTCTAATACAGAGAGGGACAACAGAACAGCTGAAAAATAAAAAATCAAAATATGTAATTTTGTACAGGAATCGCCACTTCAAATTATTTTTAATAGATGGCAGGAGCGAAGCCGCGGGTAAAAGCTAGTATAACGATAAACTTGACTGAAAGACTTGCTTTCCATTCCAGTGGTAGTCTTGACTTACCATGAGAGCTGCAAGTCATTTAAAGTTATATTAACTTTTTCCCCCCTCAAAATCCCTCAGTGCCTGAAGACTAAAGTCTCCGAACAGTGCGCGTTGCCAGTGATGACTTACGGATCCGAGATATGGTCGCTAACTGTGGGCTACAAAGAAGGCTCAGGGTCGCTCAGCGGGCGATGGAGAGAGCTATGCTCGGAGTGTCCCTGCGGGATCAAATCAGAAATGAGGAGATGCGTAGTAGAACCAAAGTCACCACCATAGCTCAGCAAGTCGCGAAACTGAAATGGACATGGGCGGTGCACCTAGGTCGAAGAGCTGCAGATGGTTGATGGAGTCCCAAGGTGCTGGAGTGGCGACCCCGCGCCGGGAAGCGCAGTGGTTACAGACCACCCACAAATGGATCGACGACAGTACAAGTCGCAAGGAGACGCTGAATGCAGGCGGCGCAAGACCGAGACCTGTGGATGTCCATGCAAGAGACCTATAATCAACAGTGGACATAAATCGGACATATTATTTATGAAAAACAAGAAGACAAATTTTTTTAAGAGTGTGCCGAAAAGCGGCTGGTTGTAAAAGACTCACTGCAACTGGGGAAAACATCGTCAACGACATGCTACGATACCGTAGCAGGAGTGTAGCGCCTAGTCTACGAACGGTAGACTCGTAGCTACAAACGACGTAGCAGCAACATAAACTTTCCGGAATTCGTTGTAGCTAAGTTATTTTACAATAATGTTATGTGGTCAAATATGGGTTCTCTATAAACGTTTGTGACGATAGTAAGATTGACATAAGTGACAAACCAAGGTGAATTTGTGGGTTTGCTTTCGAAGTGAGTTTTATGTTAGTGAAAAACCCAGCAGTTCATACATTCACTTAGACCACGGCCGGACTCGCCAGAAGCTTCGCACATAAACGAACACCGCGCGATAAAGGCACTCGACGCTTATTTCATTTACAATTCATTTGATGTACTTAGCGAGGGGCCTTTGATGGACGCCAGGGTTGAACAACCAAGTGATTTTATTATTGTGTATAACAAGTCATACTCTGCCTTTTCTAAGGATTATATTTTTGCGGCGCTTGCTTTTGAGACTCTGGGTTATGGTCTGACCATGGTCATCGGATACGAAGAATTTTATAAATGTCGTGTCCCAAAAATTGATCCACGCCTCTGGTGACCAAAGAGCTGGCGCTTATTTAGCCCAAAGGCTTAGCCTCGCTATTCAGAGAGATAATAGCGCCAGTGTTTTGGGCACCATGCCCATTAGCGATCACTTGGACGGCTTGTATTTTTTGTAAATATAATTAGTAGTAATTTTTTAAATTTATTTTTTACATAGTCATAACTGTGACTTTGTTTAATCGTATTGCCATACGATTAAACAAAGTCACAGTTATGACTTGTAACACATTTAGTTCATAAGCTTTTATCTTTACTAATATTTTAAACCAGCTGATGCCGGCGACTTCATCTGCGTGGATTTAGTTTATAATTCCCGCGGGAACTTTAATTTTCTTGGATAAAAAGTAGCCCATGTCCAAGTCCCCAACTATACCCGTGCAAGAATTCACGTCGATCCCTTGCTCCTGTTGCTGTGTGATTGAAAGATAAACCAACAATAAAATATTGTTATTAATATTATAAACGCGAAGTGTGTTTGTTTGTTTGTTGGTTTGTATTTCAATCACGAAAAACAGAGGTTAAAAATCTAACTTAACGCAGATGAAGTCGCGGGCTAAAGGTTTTATTATTTATTTTCGTAAGCTATGTGGAAAAAAATGCATATTTTGCTAACACAATTCTCAATCATTTAACACCAACCAAAGGAAGCAAAACTAAAATAAAAATAAAAAAAATAAATGAAAGTAGCTAAAATAATATTATGGTTAATATTATTTTCTCCTGAATGCCAACCCTACACTCGCCAGTATAAGGTTACGGAACAAGCGGTTTCGGTAAATACGTTTTCTTATTCCTCCCCTCCCCCCTCCGCGCCCGCCGACTCCCCCACCACCCCTCTTCACCACACGTTTGCCATGATAAGTGTTAATGGTTTGTTTGGGTTTCTAATTAGAATAACTCGATGGATTTTTTCGTAATTCACTCCCTTGGGGTATTAAGGGGTAGGTTACGTAACGCTTTGCTTGATACTCTACTGTCCATAAGCTATACATCGATAGAATTTTCAAAGGTAATATTATCTAAGCCAATGATGATGATATTAAAAAAGAGGATCTAAGCATAAAATAAGTAATGAACTAATTAAAGTGGAGAGATTAAATAGAACCATACGAGGGAAAATTGCGTGAGCCCATTTTTGCTTTAGGTCTAAGATTAGATACCTTAGAAATAAGTAAATCTGTCATAGCCTTACTAAGTAAGGTAAGCTTAGAACCTACCATACCTGGAACGATAATAGGATGGGTAAAATGTACGGATATAGATAATATCCATACATTTTTTTACATCATAAATTCAGTCGATCTGAGGTGCGATTGTCTAAAAGTTGCCGATCAAAATCGTATTCATTTGATGGCATTAGCGTCAAAATATATCTTGACTGTATTGATTTAAAGTCACCAATTCAGTACAACCGATTTTGACATGGAGCGTTATGGAGCGTATCGTATACCTAAACGTATAAGAATTCTTCTTCTTATTCGTTCACTCTTGGCAGAGTGGTCGTGGCTATGACTTGGCCTTCACAGCAGCTCTTACGATATCCTTCCAGCGATTTCTGTTGGTGGCATCACGAGAACACTCGGAGACGGATAAATTTGTGGCGGAGCGGATTGAATCCGTCCACCTAGTAGGGGAGCGACCACGTGGACGTGTGCCCTCGACTCGACCTTGTACAACGAGGTGTTCGATGGTACCAGTCTTCCTAGTGATATGCCCAAAGAACTTAAGGATTCGCAGTTGTACAAGCGACGAAAGCCTTTGCGTTATTTTCAGCTCTTTGAGTATGGAGACGTTTGTTCGATGCGCTGTCCAGCTTATTCTTAGTAGGCGTCTCCAGCACCACATTTCCAGGGCGTCGATTTTTCGTCGGTCAACTTGTCTTAGGGTCCATGTTTCAGCCGCATATAGAAATATCGGGAAGACAAGACATTTCATTAGACGAACCTTTGTATTTTTCGTAATTCTTTTGTCCTTCCAGATTTTCGATAGCTTCTCGACGGCTGATCTGGTCACGGCACAGCGTCGTTTAATTTCGCTCTCGCAACTCCCGCTATTAGTGATAGCGGAACCAAGATAAATGTAGTTGGTGACAACCTCACAGTTATTGATATGAGTTATCTCGGGTCTGTTATTAGTTTTCCTATCAACTATCATAAATTTGGTTTTGTCACGGTTGATTGCGAGCCCAAAATCAATGCTAGTATCCTCTAAGCGTTTGAGAAATTCCCCTATATCCTTCTCAGATGATGCGAGAAGGGTGGTATCATGAGCATACCGTAGGTTAGTGATCACTTGCCCTCCTATTGAAACGCCTTTGGTCCACTCATCAAGTACAATTCGCATTATATATTCAGTATAGATGTTAAAAAGTAGGGGTGATAGAATACATCCTTGTCGAACACCGGCTTGGGTCTTCAAGACAGCCGAATCCATCCCGTCTACCCGAACTACTACGTAAACGTAAAACGTATAAGAATGCATACAAGAAATTGAGCTCTAACTCAATGCAGTTAAGGTTTATTTTACTTTGACGCTAATGTCATCAAATGAATACGATTTTGATCGGCAACTTTTAGACAATCGGGGGGCTGATGTGATGACGACCGGTACACTGTAGCAATCGTCATTACACATTCCCACCGCTGGAAAAGAGCGTATTATAAGTTATAATAACGATAATAATAGAGGCTGAATGGTGTGAAATCTTCTTTTCTTTTAGTTTTCCACCCCAGTATAATCGTCTAAATACGGTAAACACGCCAAACCCAGCCCCAGCGAGCACAAAACAAACAAAAACCGACGCATTTTCTCGCTAATAGAAATGCATTGGAGTGCAAATACTAGAGCTAAAAGACGCGCCATCTTGAATTAGCGTACATTGAGCCCTATCACCCGGGTGGCCACTTGCAGAGGTCAAATTGTGCTGCAAGTGACACGCTGGAGCGATTTAATTTTAATTTAAACGGTGATAGTGGGAAGTTTTATTACGAGACTAGCTGATTCCCGCGACTTCGTCCGCGTATATTTAGTTTTTAAAATCCCTCAGGAACTCAAATATGGTCGAGCGAAGCAATGGCTGGATCATGCGTCATGCTCGTGAACGGGTGCCGCCGGCGGGAATGGGGCTACTTTCTGTCTGCCCGTCTTTGACATGAATTGAATTGTAAAAATCGGGGATTAAAATTAAAAAAATTAAAATTAAAAGTAAAAATTGGGAAAATCGGGGGTTTGAAATTTCAAAGTAAAATAACTATATCGAGTGGGGTATCATATGAAAGGCCTTTACTTGTGCATTCTAAAACAGTTTTTTATTTATTTCTATATATAATAGTTTTTGAGTAATTTTTTTTATTGTTGCTAGTATTAATGACATGTTTAAGAGCATTGAAAGCTAAAAGGCGCGCCATCTTGAATTACATTCAAGCTGTGAGTAAATCGCCGTATTGCCTCAAGTGGCCACTTCACGGTCACTTCAACACCCAATACATAAGCGAAAGCGATTGTTTTCATTCCTATATTTAATTTAAAGCTTTATAGTTAAAAATTCTGAAATTCAACCATGATAGCTATGTAATCTTTATTCAATCACTGTTGTAGTCCGACGGGACGGCAATCCGACATGACTAGATGACATGAGATAAATCAAGAGTGTAACTTCGTCAATTTCTCAAACTGTAAATTTGACAGTAAAATCCTAATGATGAAAATCCATTAACTTATTTGACCCAACCGTAATAAACAGATAGATAAGCTAGTTTTTTTAACACAGAGTTCTTCTGTTAGAGCAAATCTCTAAAAAATTATAAACTCTTTTTGTACAATAACCCAACGGTTAAAAGTGCGAAGAGCGGACTGAAAACTGAAAGGTTTACGGTTAAATCCCCACCCGTTGAACTTTTGCCGTACCCACTCTTAGCACAAGCTTAATGCTTATTTGGAGGGGAAAGGGGAATATCAGTCAAGTTTAGCGGTTAAAAAGTATTTTAAGATAAACTAGTGGTTCGCCCCGAACTGAGACCTCGCGGTAACGGTATCCCATGATTATTCATTCAATCGATACATGATAACCAAAACTGACATTATTATTATGCCCGTTTTCACCAAACATACCTAAATCATCCCCTAAGTAGGAGTCTCTTAACGTAGGTAGCTCCTAAATACAATCCTAAGTCCTAACATCCGTCCCAATATCCTTTTAGGTGTCCCGTACAGGATCGTGATAAATAAGTTGACAGAAAACATCAATCACCTAACTTATAGGTAGCCCGTAAAGGTTAGGGAACGTTAGTGAAAACATTGAATTATTTATCAAACATTGAATTTAACTCGTAGTTCCATGGGAATAGTTACTGACTGCGCCATCTATTAGCATTATTGTGAAGCTATGTTGATGCTATATGAATTACTGACGCCCATTAAAAATTAAATAATCTCGTTTCTTTATAATATTCATATAATTTTAGTATTTGTTGTTCAAGTACAGGATATAAGTGACCTAAAAACATAAAATCAGTTTGAAAATCCATAGCGGATTTTTCTAGAGAGCGTCTTCAAGCGAGCGTATAAAATCGCCACTTTGAAAGCCCCCCATTTCGTCAATTTTAAGGGAAAAATTAAAAAAAAAATATTTTTGTACTCAGTTCAAAATTATCTTTAAAATGATACGTAACAATTTTATGTAACGCGATTTTTTTTTTTTACTTCGCATTCGCTTCTATGAGAGCCCCCCTGAAATAAAGATTTTTATAACTTTTTAAGCCATTTTCGGCTGGAGGCCATCGGTTTACATATTATATCTAAATTTGAAGTAATTACGTTCAGTAATTCAAAAGTTATAAGGCTCTGACAGACGGACGGACGGACGGACGGACGGACGGACAAGTGCAAATCGCCCTAGTTAACTCAAAGACCTTCGCTTCGCTCGGTCGATAACATATGCCACACCGCTCTCGCTCATAACTAGAACCAAACTCCATCCTATCTGAGAAGTTTCCGAGTTAATTCATTGACAGCAACCTCTGAAAGCATTCGCTGGTGTATTTGTTAAGCGAATTTGGATCAGTTACAGACGCCGTCCAGTTTGATCTTATATACAAACAAAATAGACGTAAATAAACCTTTTTTATTTACTACTAAAAAAGAAAAAGATATATTAAACGCCGAATCCAACTCGGCTGTGCAGTGTTCGGGACTCTTTGACATATTTTGTCATCCAAAATTCCTCAGTACCTACCTGAAGACCAAAGCCTTTGAACTGTGCATGTTACCAGTGATGTCTTATGAATCCTTAAAATGGGCCTTATAAGAAGGCTCAGAGTCACTCGGCGAGAAATGAAGAGAGTTATTTTCGGAGTAACCCTGTGGGATCAACTATTATAAAATGAGGGGATCCGTAGAATAACCAAAGTTAATCTTATAAAATGAGACTAAAAATAAAACTACAGTCAAACTGTATACTCAGTTTTGTAGATGGTAGTTTTTTTACATTATTTTATAGATATTTTTATAAAATAAATACCAACAATATTAGCAGGCCAGGCGCACTCCGCATTTCAGGTATAAAGCTACAAGTACCCGGCGTTGCGTTGCGAAGGGACGAAAGTTACGCGATAGAAAGGGAGGAAGCTTGTAGGTGAATATGACTGCAGTGCGACCAGAATTTGCACTTTATTGTGTGGAGGCAAGAGTTGCTATTTATTTAAATGATTTTGTGAAGTGAATCTTTTGTACCTGTACTATTATGTTGACTATTAACATGTGTTGGAATTATAATTAGGTATGCTCTTGTGGAACTTCCCCTCATTGTGGAAACACTGCATACATAACATATTATCTATTGTATTTTGTATATCTATTAAGTATATTGTAAAAGTATTTTGAATATTTTGAAAAGAGCAACTGCTGAGTTTCTTGCTGGTTCTTCTCGGCAGGAACGGCATTCCGAACCAGTGGTAGACTCATTGACGATTCAAAAGTACTTGTAAAAGTTTATTTGAATAAAAACATTTCTATTCTATTCTATTCTATTCTATTCTATTCTATTATATTCTATTCTATTCTATTCTATTGTACACTTGTTTTGAAAAGAGCAACCGCCGAGTTTCTTGCTGGTTCTTCTCGGCAGGAAGGGCATTCCGAACCAGTGGACTCATCGACGATTCAAAAGCACTTGTAAAAAAGTGTATTTGAGTAAGAATTTTGGTAGGAGTTTATACATAAAAAAATGTATCAGTTTAAACAAAATTTAAACCATTTATTCTTAAATCCGTGAAGTATTCTCGGATAGATTGAAGCGGACTGCTGCGCGATATCCGCTGACATCGCTCGTCGCGGATAAATCACTGTTATAGTTCCCAAATATCCGCACTTTCGTCAGCTTCCTGTTGAATTTATGGAACTCGAACGCTCCGTTTGGATTATGGAACTAAACCCATTTTTCTATTGTTACAATATTTTCAGTTTACTATTTTTATTAATTTTATTTATCTTTGTTTCTTTTAATTAAAGGGAATGATGATATAATTTTTTGTTGTTAATGTGAATGATTGCTTCATTCACGTTGAGTTAGGGTTTTAAAATCCCCCAGGAACACTTTGTTTTTCCGGAATAAAAAGGAAACCTTTGTCAGTCACCAGGTCCTCAATTATATTTATGCAAAAAATCACGTTGATCCATTGCTCCGTTGCTGCATAACAAACCAATAAAGAAACATACTTTTGCATTTATAATTACCTATTAGTAAAGTGTTGCTTAGTGCTCCACTATAAATTGTCTTGTTAAAAAGAGGTTGTAGCTCAATCTTTACAAATAAATGATTTCAATTTGAACTTCTCCAACTTTCAACAATTTTAGATTGTTGGTGTGTCTCTCAAAAGGACGAAAATACGGAAAAAACGAGGAAAAAGGGTTCCCGCGAGTTTTTTAGGGTTCCGTAGTAAACAAGGAACCCTTATAGTATTGCCATGTCCGTCAGTCTGTCCGTCCGTCCGTCCGCGGTTTAGCTCAGAGACTATTCTTCTAGAAATCTGTCTAGAAATCTGACAAGGGTATAAATATTAATCACGCCAAAAAAGGGATGAAATAAAATTGTGAAAAATATTTTGTTTTGTTTTTTTGTGCCCCTACATGTAAAGTGGGGATGAATTTTTCTTTTAAGGAGTTATATCTGTTTTTTCTAGGTTGGGTATTACGCGTAGTTGCATATTTTGTAGTATATTATAGTATTTAAACCATGGAACTCAAAATGTATTCAATATTCATAAATAAAATAAAAGCACTATCCTAGGTCAGCAATAATATTTGTGACTTGCAACTACGGAACCCTACACTGCACGTGGCCCGACACGCACTTGGCCGGTTTTTAAAAATTTAACCACGCGGACGTAATTGCGGACAAAAGCTAGTTTAATATTACTGCCACTTCAGCACCCCGATTCAGAACATTTCGATAACTTCCCGTTTCGATACGATTAGATATCGATCTCGTATCGAAAATTTTTTGTCGTGCGATTCAGAACGTTCGGTTAGAGAATTCGATTCGATGTCGACTACGGAATCGGCTTCGTTATCGGTATCGACAAGTTACATTAAATTACATGTGGATTTACGAAGTTTGTTATTTTACCAAAATTTCACTTGTTAATAAATTCATGTTTACACTAAATAAAAATAGATTTTAATCATTTTCGAAGGTCATTGAAGTAATTATTTAAAATGATAACTTGTTAAATTATTGACGGCCAATTTTCAGCCTCGTCGATAGATGGCGCTAAGTTCATGTTTCATCCCTGTGGGTTCTTATTTTATTTTGTTGTGGTGTACATAATATGTTATTTTAATGTTAAAATACGTACAATATGGTAAGTAAACATTTACATACCAAAATCATCCATCATAATCATTTTATACGAAAAACCAGTAAACACAGTACGTAAACAAAAGGATACCGGATGCCCTGTAGCTTTCGATAAGTTACCAACTAAAATTATCGGACGTTCGGAAAATCTTATTCGATAAGATTGTTGTGAATAGCGTTTGATAGAAGATATCGAACGATATCTACGTCGTTTCGATTCGGTTTCGATTTCGACAACTTCTCTGTCGATACGAGTACTCTGAATTGAAAATTCATCTTATCGTACGATAGCAAACCGAATCGATCGATAATTATGTTATCGTAAGGTTCTGAATCGGGGTGCAGATTTGCGACTCGATAAGCTACGTCGATAACGGCTATCACTTACCAAATTTCCAAAAAAAAAAAAAAAAAACAGGAAGTCCCTATCATCGAAGCGCACATTTACATCAGCAGTCGATTTCTCTGCCTTGAGTGATGCCCATGAGGCGGCTGTCGAGGCTGATTTATGCCGAGGCGAGGCCGACTCGAGGCAACCGTGATTTAGGGCCGAATTGATTATGCTGATCCTGAGACTATCCATACAGTTAGTTGCATTTGAAAAATTGCTTACATCAGACTGGTCTTGTAAGTGAAAACTCGAGCGAGATTCAGTAAAACGTATCTTTTTAATTCGCAAAATTAAGGTATAGAATCTAGTAGTCTAGCACAATCTAGAGTACCTGGGTGACCGAGCTTAGCTCCTTTTTTTTTGATACAGCTATTTTTAACCGACTTCAAAAAAAAAGAGGTTATCAATTCGTCGGATTCTTTTTTTTTATGTGTGTCCACCGATTACTCGAAGACGCCTGAACCGATTTGGAAAATTATTTTTTGTTTGAAAGGGTATACTTCCCAGCATATTTGTGTTACTCGTGTAAATTACCTTTATTGTGATTCGGAATGTTTTCTCTAACAAAGGATATGCTGTTGTAAATATATAGAGAAGCTATATGTTATAAATAATGGTAATCTTGAATCCTATTTTTGAGCCAGTCATGTTCATTTCAAGCGTCGTTAAACGTGCTATATTCCGCTACACACATTGAGACAATACCTTATTGCTTCCGATGCTAACCGTGGCCATTATAAATTATACACTGTCATTCTATGAGGTTATGGCTAATGATGGAATCCTGATGATCAATTGCAATGGCGGAAATGCTGCATCAATCATTGCAACAGTTCCAATTATGGTTCTAGCTAAGATAAAAGATTATAACCCATAGCCAGAGAGTATCTGTCAATGAGAGGTGAATATTATTGGTACACAGCGCAATCTTTTTAGATAATCCTGCAGCTGGTTCTCTACTTGTTTGATATTTATTTATCTTCTCATCTTCATCTCGTTAACCGATAGACGTACGCTGCTTGACAAAGGTACCTTGCATGAACTTCCAAAGGTCCCGGTATTGCGCCACCTGTATGCAGCAGTATCTTCTCATCACCATAGAATAAAATAGAATAGAATAGAATAGAAATGTTTTTTATTCAAATAAACTTTTTATAAGTGCTTTTGAATCGTCGATGAGTCTACCACTGGTTCGGAATGCCCTTAATACGAAGTAGAACCAGCAAGAAACTCGGCAGTTGCTCTTTTCAAAACAAGTTTACAATATAGTAGATACTATGCTATGTACAATAATTGGATAACCCAAGATCAGCTTACTCCTCAGCGCAGGTCTCCTCTCTGAGAGACGTTATAGTCCACTACCCTGGCCCAATTTGCCAATTGTCACTTCACACACACAGAACTCTCAGGCGTGCATGTTTTCCTTCACCGTTCAAGCACGTCATATTTAATTGATTAAACGCACAAATGGTACCTAATGGTTACATCATCCTAACCACTAAGCTATCACTGCTTAATAATCTATAATATAATAATATACAATATATACAGTATTTTCTGACCATAACCCGTTCTCATAATTAATGATGTATCCGTCCGTCATGCGTTGATTGAGTGACTCGCACTAAATCACCGCCCGACCCTTGTAGCCTGTTATAAACATGCGTATAGAGTATAACGCGATCGTTAAAGGGGTGCTGAGTGTATGTTATCTTAAGTCCCTTGCCCTGTTCGTAAGGGTATTAAAGCTGGACATACGTGCAATACGTTAACGGTGAAGGAAAACATTGTGAGGAAACCTGCATGCCTGAGAGTTCTCAATAATGTTTTCAAAGGTGCGTGAAGTGCCAACCCGCACTTGGCTGGAGTGATGAACTATGACCTGAACTGTTCTAATTCTGACAGGAGACCCCTGGCCAGTAGTGGAGCGGTGACGGGCTGATGATGTTTTTTTTTAAAGTAATGCACAATAATGAATAAATACATCGTAATTCGTCCCGCCAAACTGCATATGCAGTTTGTTGGCGAGTTCGCGCTCTTACCAAAATAACATATCAAATACCGTGCACTCATGCTAAACAACTAAATACTTTAACACTAACATAATCTTATCTACTAATATTATAATATAATCTATATTCTATATATATTATAATGAATATATACATAATCTTTAATCCGAAAGTAATTTGTTAAAATCTATTTCAAGAAAAAACTATTCTATTCTATTCTACTCAGTCGGTCAGTCAGTGAGGGAGTCCTCAAAAGTTCAAGAAATAGTTCTTAATAAAAACTCCTTTAATTTCTTCTTAAGAACTCTCTCACTTACCATCCGACCTTCATATAACCATTCTATATTATTAAATATTTTGAGTACTAAATAGGCATTTACTCTCTTTCCATAATAGTTGACATATAATAGGATGACACGTGCAAGGCTCTATCTCATAGGTTTACAGTAGATAAAGTTTGAGGGTATTTCAGAAAATCGTTTTCTGCGTCTCACAGGGACATAGAAAAGTTACACGTTTCGTATAAAATACGTCACCTTTACTTTTACAGTTTACCTATGAAACATTTTATTGCCGGTTTGAAGGATCATCCTTGAATGATAGAAACGAGTTCATGTCTACATAAAAAATAATGACACCTCAATATATATGCAATCTAATAGAACTACAATTCAAGTTGTTAATAAATATATAATTCATCATCATCATCATCAGCAACCCATCAGCTTCTCTGAGAGAAGACTTACGCTCAGTAGTGAGCCGTTCACTACTGAGCGCAGGTCTCCTCTCAGAGAAGGGTTATAGGCCGTAGTCCACCACGCTGGCCCAATGCGAATTGGCAGACTTACCACACCTTTGAGAATATTATGAAGAACTATTAGGTGTACTGGTTTCCTCACGAAGTTTCGTTCACCGTTGAAGCTTGTGATATTTATTTTCTTAAACGCACATAACTTAGAAAAGTCAGATTTGCGTGCCCGGGATCGAACCCGTGAACCCCCGAATAGGAGACTATACTCCTAACCACTAGGCTATCACTGCTACATAAATACTATACAAACAGGAAAATAAACAATCACTCCAGATATCCCCTTTCTTATCGTACAATTATAATAAACCTGTTAATTCATGAGCGGGGAAGGGGGTAACTACCCCTAATGGTAGTGCAAGATTGATTCCGTCCATACGTCATGTTGTGACGGGGTAGATGTAATAAAAATATGTATCATTCCCTATATGATAAATGTGTTACTGTGCTATCTAATGAGACTAGGAATAGATTTACTTTGATAAATGATATTTCTGGCACAGTAGTGTGCACTGTGGGGCTTTATAATGGGAAGGTTATGGCTTCGATTCCCGGTCGTTGTAGACATTTATTATTTCTGTACTCTCGCAAAATATATCGTTGAGACTTGAGCCATTGCTCTGTTGTTGCTTGATTGAAGGATTAAATAGGAAAATATCTAAGCATTCCGCTGAAATTCAATTTCTAATTCCACGCAATACCCTCAGTTTTCAGCCCGCGATTTTAACTGAAAGATCGATGTTTGGATTCTCGTCCGTTTCACTATTGTCGGACCTACTCCCAACCTTTTCCCTTATTTTGAGGGTAGAGATAAATGATCATTATTTAGAGATAAAAAGTACATAACTTTTGTCACTCACAAGATCGTGAATTAGATCCTGAATTTAAAAAGGCTTTGTCACTTTCCAAGTCTTCAACTATACCCATATCACAGTATAAGTATGAACCTTACCTTCGTTACTCTGTGCCCATATGCTTATTACGTCAATCCGTTGCTACATCGCTACGTCATTTAAAGCACAAACAAACAATTATATTATTTTCACAAGTTATAGTTTTATGTAATAACCCGTCTCGGGGAGGAGACCTGCGCTCAGTAGCCAGCCGTTGATGGGTTGCTGATGCATGATGATGAATATTAATAGTGACAGAGTCATTCTTTGATCCCAGGGTAAAAAATTTAATCGCATCACACCTTGCACTTGTCAGCTTTTAAATTGATCTCGAATCGGAGCCATAGTTCAAATAGGCCTCAAGATTAAATTATCACCAAACCACTCGAACATACAACTGAAATCCCAATGGCTCGCCAATAAACCCCGAACGGGCGATCCATTGAATTCCATCTACATTTATCGGTCTCCACCAGAGGGCAGGACCGCGCCCAACGTGTCCTTCAACTTCCGGTCCAAGATGGCAGCGGACAATTTCCGGAACTTTGCCGCCATTATTAATTTGCCTGAAGCGTTTTTGATGTGGGTATTTGAGGAGTTCTCTGTTATTTTAAAAATATAATGCAATAGAAGCAGTGATAGCCTAGTTGTTAGGACTTCGGTCTCCTATTCTGGAGGTCGTAGGTTCGATCCCGGCCACGCACATCTGAATTTTCGAAGTTATGTATGTGTGCTTAAGCATTTTTCATATCACATGCTTCAACGGTGAATGAAAACGTGAGGAAACCTGCACGTTTGAGAGTTCTCCATAATGTTCTCAAAGGTGTATGAAGTCTACCAATTCGCATTGGGCCAGCGTGGTGGACTATGACCTATAGGCTAGGGTTATCACCTTTCTCTGAGAAGAGACGCGCGCTCAGTAGTGAGACGTTAATGGATTGCTGATGATAATAGTGATGAATGCAATAGAACAGGAAAGTTTTTTACCCAAGAAAGTTGGCTTTGACGTGGTTGGGTAAAAACTTAATGCTCGTTGCTTAATGCGTTATACTAATGATTCACCCCAAACTAAGGACTTTGCTTCCTGGAAGTTACGTAAAGTTTTGGCATAGTTAGGTAGTTACGTAAGTTCTATTGTTGGCCTCATAACAAGACAGAGTGACACTCAGCGGGCGATAGAGAGAGCTAAGCTCGGAGTATCCCTGCGAACTCAAATCAGAAATGTGGGTAGGAGAACCAAAGTCACCGATATAGCTCATCGAGTCGCGAAATTGAAGTGGAAATGGGCAGGTCACATAGTTCGAAGAACTGATGGTCGTGGGGGTCCTAAGGTGCTGGAGTGGCGACCCCGCACCGGGAAGTGCAATGTTGGCAGACCCCCATTAGGTGAATCGACGACATCAAATGAGTCGCAGGGAGCCGCTGGATACAAGCAGCGCAAGACCGAGATGGAAATCCATGCAACAGACCTATGTATGCCCAGCAGTGGATGTCTATCGGTTGACGAAGAAGAAGAAATTATTGAAGTAAAGGGATTTGGGTTGGGATTCAAACTTAGGGCCTCAGCCAAATAAGCTAGCTTTTTTTAAAGATTTTATTAGCGAAACTGTTTAACTTGCTTGCTTAATATTGCATGACTTATATCGACACTGTCGTAGAACAAAGTTGCTTCTACAAAATTTTTACTTTACAGGAGAGCAGTTTAAAGTTTTGAACTTGGTCTTAGGCATTCCGTAGAACAATGTTAGTTCATATTATACGACATGGTTTTAGAGTATTTCTTAATTATAATTAAAATTAAAACATACGAAACGCGACGGCTTTCCAACTAACAACATTGCAAGTGACAATCAACTGGCGGCCGCCGGCATTTGAATATTTTTCTTCGGAATGAGTTTCAGCTTTGAGTATTAAACCAACACTTTACTACTCAAAGAGTTTCAGATACGACTTTGTCCGAATGAATATCTCCAAAACTACTGAATATTATTATTTATTCTTTTGCTAAGGTGTTAAGCATTGTTTATAAAAGCCGTTAGTGTCAAAATCAAGATTTCGCTGTACATTCATATGCCACAGTGTTCTACGACATTGTCGATATTTTCCTCTCCCATCTAAGTAAGCGGAAAGCTCGTATTACGAGTGGGTACGACAATAGTGCAACGGGTGGGGATCGAACCTGCGACCTTTCAGTTTTCAGGCCGCATCGTTTAACCGTTGAGCTATGTAGGCTAGTTAGACCACCCAAGCAGTCAATTACAAACCTAAGAAGTAAACAGAGGTCGTGGCAGTACAACCGACTTGAACAAAGGGAGGTCTCCATTTATTAATTCACGCCGAGCCTCATACATATGTAGGCCGCTGCTAGACGCGCGCGTTCCATGTTTATTGCCGCATATATACATATAATCACGTCGCAGAGGTCGTGTCTGTATGTATATGATGTTATAACACAAAATAGAGTTCAACAGAGTCAAATCCCTGCGTTAGAACAGGCAATTTTTATTTTCCTTATTGTTCCACTTCTATAAATATTATATATCTTTACTGATATTACAAATGTGAAAGTGTGTTAATTTGTTTGTTTGTCCTTTATTCAAGCTCCAACAGATCTATGGATCGATATAATTTTTACAAAAGTTGAAGACATGAAGAGCTACATTTTATCCCCGAAAATCATACAGTTCCCAGGGATTTTAAAAACCAAATCCACGCGGACTAAGATGCAGGCATAAGCTAATAATAAACTAAACTAATAGTAAACTATATTTTAGATTAGACTACCTTTTCCCGGCTTTTTTCGACAGCAGTGATAGCTTAGTGGTTACGACTGTGGTCTCCTATTCGGGGGGTCGCAGGTTCGATCCCGGGTACGCACCTCTGACTTTTCGAAGTCAAGTGCGTTTAAACAATTAACTATCACTTGCTTCAACGGTGAAGGAAAACATCGTGAGGAAACCTGCGCATCTGAGAGCTCTTCATAATGTTCTCAAAGGTATGTGAAGTCCACCAATTCGCATTGGGCCAGCGTGGTGGACTATGGCCTATAACCCATCTCTGAGAGGAGACCTGCGCTCAGTAGTGAGCCGTTGATGGGTTGATGATGATAAATGAAAAGTTTATTTGAACAAAAACTATTCTTTTAAAAACTCCAGCCCGTGCTCGGTACTTCATCCGCGTGGAGTTGTTTTTAAAAATCCCACGGGAACCCACTGTTTTTCTGGGGTAAAAGGTAGCCTTTGTCACTCTCCCAGGTACGACGTGAGTTTTTGTATGGGTAGTTGAGGAACTATACTCATACAAAAAAATGAGTGTGCTTTAGACCACACGACTGAAGTAAAACCTACGAAACACAACTGGCTATGAGAGAAAGAGAGAAAGAAAATGTGTGCTCGCACCTCTCTCTCTTGCCCCTGCATATACGAAACGAAACTCTCTCTCTTTCTATCTTATATCTCCCTCTCAACTTCCGTTCGCCTCGCCCGATTACACTTTTCGTAACGCATTCACCAGCTTACTCCCCAAGTCAAGCGTGCGTAAAGAAGTTTTACTTCAAAACTCACGTCCGTTGCTCCCTTGCTGCGTGATTGAAGTTCAAACCAACATACAAATACACTTTCACATTTATAATGTTAGTAAGTATTTCGGAGTCGAGCGCGCCATTTTTAATCAGCAGAAGTATGAAACCCTCAAATAAATGTATCCTCGGGCGGCCGGTGTCGCGCGAAATCGTCCAATTTTAATTTCCGTCAAAATTGTCTGGAGTTTTTAAAGTTTTAACAAGGCCGAGTTTTAAGGCTTGGTATCTTTCCGTGATTTTAATTTTAAAATGCCTCCGCGCCGGTTAGTTGCGAACTTTCGCTTTGGAGTTTTGTAAGAATTTAAGAAATGAAGTGAAAACGAATTCGGCCGGTTTGCTCCTTTAAATATGTTTTGAGAGTTTTGGAAAATAATTGCTGACCAACTTTGTTCAAGTTCTGGCGAATTTAATTTAAGAGGGCATTATTTTGTTTTACGTTTATGCTACATACAATGGTGAGGAAATTTGCATACATGAGAGTTCTCCATAATGTTCTCAAAGGTGTGTGAAGTCTGCCAATTCGCATTGGGCCAGAGTGGTGGACTATGGTCTATAAACCTTCTCTGAGAAGAGTTAATGGGTTGCTCATGATAATGATGATGATAGTACATACATGCGTGTAGAATTGATCACCTTATTTTTTGAAATCGGTTAAAAATTGTTCTTATTTTATAATTTATTTAACTAAAATAAAATATCTTCCCCCTGGTACACTCAAACCTAAATTACGTCACGAGTCAACTGATACGGTGGCGGCCATTTTATTTTTTCGCTCGAATACGCTCATTGTCATCGCTAGAACACTATTAGGAAAATTCTAACTTATTGCTCGGAGACATCTGCTGGCGCGGGGGAACAGGTCACAAGCGGTAGCGTATTATATAATATCTAGAGACTGTTCAATAAGTCATTTAACATGGGTAAATTGAAAAATAGGTGGTAGCAACATTGTGAAAGAGTCATCGATGAATCGAACAGTTTGATAATTTACACAAAAATAAATCTGATTTAAATTAAAAATAAACCATACACACATAAATGTGGGAAGGTGGAATAAATGGAAAAGATCTTGACTCTCAAGACTTATGACTTATTGAACAGACTATACCCATTATATCCTTACTAATTTTATAAACTAGCTGGTGCCCGCGACTTCATCCACTTGGATTTAACTTTTAATTTTTCGGGATAAAAGCTGTCTACGTCACTCTCCTCCTCTACTATACCTGGTTTAATACTCAAAAACCATACTCATGTAAAAATTCATATCGATCGGCTCTGTTGCTACGTGATTGAAGGATAAACCAACAAACAAACACACTTTTGCATTTATAATATCAGTATGATTATTTACCACAAAAATACATTAAAACTTAAAAAATTGGTGGAGCTAAAATTACTTGAATTGGTGGTGGAGTTGGTGGAAATTAGGATAAGGCTGCGAAAGTGTTTGTTCCTTGATTTGTCTTTCAATCACGTACTAACGCAGCGCAGCAGTGATTTGCATGGGTACAGTTGAAAACCTGGAGAGTGACATAGGCTATACTTTTATCCCGGATCCAATAAATAGATGAGATGGTGAAATTAAACTACTTTTGCACAGTAGTCTTTGTAGCATATAGCAGATGCCTGCTTGCGTGCTTGGATTACGTACCAACACGTCATGTGTAACACACGTTGTTTGAAAATCTGCATACACGTACTTATAGTTTTTTTAATAACGACACCCTGGCTCAGTTGTGAGCGCTGTTGCCTTATAACTGGGAGGTCTCGGGTTCGATTCCTGGTGGGGTCAATTTTGGAATTTATAATTTCTGAATTGTCTCTGGTCTGGTCTGGTAGGAGGTTTTGGCCGTGGCTAGTTACCACCCTACCGTAAAAGACGTGCCGCCAAGCTATTTAGCGTTCCGGCACGATGGCGTGTAGAAACCAATTAGGGGTATGGGTTGAATGTTCACTGCCATACCCCGTCCGCCCGCTACCATCTTAGACTGCATCGTCACTTACCATCAGGTGAGATCGCAGTCAAGGACTAGCTTGTCATCAAATAAAAAAAGACTATTAGCCAAGCTGAACTTCACTTTAATATTCTCTTTTCCCCTCCAAATAAGCGGAAAACTTGTGTTAGGTGTGGGTACCACAATAGTGTAACAGGTGGGTATCTAACCTGCGACCTTTCAGTTTTCAGTCCGCACCTTTACTCGTAGAGCTATTAAGGCTTATTTGGTTTAGACATTCTGCAGTCTGTATAGTTCAAGTTTCTCTTTTCGCTTGTGTTTTATACCACAGTCTCTTCACTACACTAGCGGCACGCTATGAAGGCCGGTTTGACACATTACAATAGTGATGTGGAATGTCAATTTATTCTCGAACAAAAAACAATTAAGTTTTGTTTTTGTACCTGATTAAATAGGTTTAATAAAACAAAAATGTATATGTTTATTTAATTTATTTGAACGAACTGAATATTTGAATGAAAATGAATATACATACTTTATATGCACACAAGAAACATATGAATACAAAAGATACCAAAAAAGGTGCCACAAAAGGCCATAATTAATCAGATTCGTCCATACTACTATTTTCACTGTCGTCACTGCTATCATCACCTACATTAATAATTATATGTTCCGGCGTGACAAATTATAAGTCGCGATCCTTTTCCTACAGGAACTTTGGAAGTAGATGCTGCTGTGTCATCGTTCCAAGAACGGCCTACAGTATGGTTAGCATTAAGCCATGTTTCATCCAAGAACACGACATTTTGCCAATTTTTAATTTCTTTCACTTGCCGTAAAAAAGTATACCTTGCCATCGCTATATCAAATCTTTCCATCAATATTTTGCGTTTGTTACATTTTTTGTATCGAAATCCAATGGTCTTCAAAATCTTCGTTAAAGAACTTTCCCCACCGAAGAATAATCCAGCTTCCTTCAGTGAATGCACCAACTTTTTTCTTGTTGGATACTCCTTCTGTAAATAGTAGCCGTAAACATGTCTTCGGATAGCATCGGCATCAAAGCTATCGATGCCTACGACTGGTTTTGCTCGTTTTCTCTTTTTTGGTGTGTGAAGTTTATTTTCTTCTGTGCCAGTCTCGCCATATTTTTTTTTAGTTATCCGTCTAACAGTTCGTTGTCCAATATTAAGCGCATCAGCTACGCGTTCAACCACTGACGTTATAGGTAAAATTGGCCCTCCATTTTGAGCTTCACGATCGAAATAGTTACGAAGGCGTATTACGAACTCACGTGTCTGACTATTTAGAACAGTTCTCTGCGTACGTTCGGTCATATCGACGAAATCCACAACAAAGGGCTTGAACAGAGTCCAAATTAACGAGCAAGGGTCAACAGTAATGCAGTATCAATATTTGAAATCCAAAGCCAGGTCAAAACTATATCACAATCGCATTGCACTGACAGTTTATACTTTTCGAAGCAACGTCAATTCGAAACTGCTTTGTTTTGCATTGAGCATTGACGCGAGTTTGCCGGAGGTAGTAGTTGTGCTAGCCAGCGATCCTATGTGACGATCGTATTAGATTCCATTTTTAAAAATTTTCAATTTAGAAAACCAAATGCCGAGTTGTGGTATATATCATATAAAAATAAAAATTTTACCTTTTGTATGAAACAGCTGATATTTTTTTGCGATTTCAGAGGTTTGTCCACATAGTGAAAATTGTTCATATTCACAAGTACATTCACCCCTTAAATGGTGCAAACTGATTTTTCTACACTTTTATACATTTTAGAAATCAATTTAATAAATAAATTTTGAGTCCTAAACCTAAAACTACATTCGATAAAATTTATGAATCTCTGCACATCACTATCGTCAATAAAGTAATACAATTATTTCCTTCAAAGTCGTTATCAATTAATACGGAACTTCATGAGCGGACAAACGTCAAACCGGCCATCATAGCGTGCCGCTAGTTTAAGCGTAATGCACTCTGAAAGGGTAGATCGCGCGTGACATTCCCGCAAATCCGCAACAAGTGCCGATTTATTAGAAAAAAAAAAAGAAAAACGAGGGATTTCCTGCGAAAGGAATATTATATTTTCTTTTATAAAGCGATAAAACAAAGAAGCTTTCTTATCATAATTTATTTTTACTTCGACGTAGCATGTTCCCGGAATTTAAGCAGGATTGCTTAAGGATGATTATACGGGTCTGCCCGCGAAATTCAAATTTAATTTGGTTTTTCGCAATTTGTAAACTAATACGACAAACTAGGCTAATGGCATTCTAATTGCGCCAGTGGCAGTATCATCTTCACAGGTTTACATAAAAATCTTTACTTGAAAGTGACCAGTTTAAGAAATTAATCAAAATACTGACTTTGTGAGTAACTCACGTCCAACTCGGTATTTTGATTAATTTCTTAAAGTGGTCACTTTCAAGTAAAGATTTTTATGTAAACCTGTGAAGATGATACTGCCACTGGCGCAATTAGAATGCCATAAGCCTACTTTGTCGTATTAGTTTACAAAATGGGAAAAACCAAATTAAATTTGAATTTCGCGGGCAGACTCGTATATCTACCTTAAATAGGATTAATTGTAAAATACCAACAACCTTCTACAGGCAACTTCTATGCATCAAAGTAAATAACTTTTGTTCCACGAAATATTAAAATTCCTAAAAAAAATTTTTTTTTCAATGCAAAAATGTATAACCGTCATCGTGGTGATTGCTTGCATTGTATTCGATAGAAAATTTCGTTACTTTCAGGACAACTTTCTCTCACAACTCTGTATTTAAAATTGATGTTTTGTATAATTATGATTGAAATAAACGATTATTTTAGTAACTATTAAAGCTATCGGCATGAAATTTGGTATATGTATATAATAGTGGCCTAAAATCATTGGAATAAAAAATCGAAAATTATTTTTAGTTTAATTAAAAAAGGGGAAAATCGGGAGTATGAAATGTCAAAGTAAGATAACTATACAAGCATGGAGCCGCTGGATTCAAGCGGCGCAAGACCAAAGCCTGTGGAAGTCCATGCAGGAGACCTTTGTTCAGCAGTAGACGTCTATAGGTTGATAAAGAAGAAGAAGAACTTTACAAGTGATCACATGAAAGGGCTTTTTCTGTACATTCTAAAACAGGTTTTTACATGGAACTAGGAATTACGACCTTCCTATTTCTATGGGTTTTTATTTATTTTTATACAAAATAATTTTTGATTACTAGTGCAAAATGTGACGTGTGGTGACGGCAGATCAGAATACAGTTGTCACCACCCCTCCTCTTCCCGCGGGTGTCGTACGAGGCGACTAAGGGAATATAACGGAGAACGGGCAGCAGCGTCCTCTGTGCTACTACTACCATCTACTGCGATCACCAACCCGTCTGCCCCGCGTGGTGATTATGGGCAAACCCTCCCCTTGGGAGAGGCCTTTAGTCCAGCAGTGGACTGTTATAGGCTATTGACGAATGATGATGTGCAACATGTCAAAAAATACCACAAAAGCTAGTCTCGGTATCTTTTATTTGAACAGAAAATCTGATTGGCGATTTGTTTTCTCCACGATTTTGAACAATAGTCAAAATACCCTTTCACAAGCTTTTGACACCCCTGGGGTGTTATTAATCTAATCAGTTGCAGCCGCTTTGTAGGAGTCAGTCAAATAAAATGTTTGCAGTAACTAGATCAGCGGGAAGTTTCATAGAGGAGCGGAAATTGTGGCCCGCTTGTACGAGCGAGCTGCTGGGATGTACAGGCAAGTTGCTAGTGGAACTGTGTGACCGTCGACTGTTACAAAGTTTAGGGTTAATTTTATTGCAACTTTATATATACTTGATCACTTAGAATATTTATGAATGAATGAAATATTCTTTATTGTACACCACAGGATAACAGCTTACATGACTAATACATACATAAAAAAAAACACAGAGTACAAAGGCGACCTTATCGCTGAAAAGCGATCTCTTCCAGGCAACCCATGGTAAAAGGAGGAGTTTTAAACAAAAACACAGGGAAGGGTGTACACAAAATTTCAAATAGCTTACAAAATAGAAAAATACAAGAAAACAAATGCCATTAGAAACTGAAAGTAACAATATTTAACACAATAATACAAAAAGTAGTAAACAAATACATACATAAAATATATAAAATATAATAACATATACCTAATATATAATACATACATACAATATAATAAATAAATATAACTGTATTGTGTATATACACAATATCATTATACATTATAAAATATATAGATATATTACATAAGGATTAAGCAGGCATAAAGTGCTTATAGAGTAGCCGCTTAAAAATAGGCAGCGATTTCGCACGCCTAATATCAACAGGAAGGGAATTCCAAAGCCGAACAGCTTCTACGGTGAATGATTTGGAGTAAAATGTGGTGCTATGTGAGGGAAATTTAAGTAGAAGGTTTTCATCTGAGCGAAGAGATCGACCTGAATGAGAATCACATAGCAACTGAAACCGCTCTTTCAGATAAGGAGGGGTGGATGGATTGAATAGAACAGAGTACAGTCCCGCCGGCGGGAATGGGGCTACTTTCTGTCTGCCCGTCTTTGACATGAATTGAATTGTAGTACGTTTTGTGGAAATGTCATATTCTATTCTAACAAAGATGCACGGGTTAAATCAGCTTGCCATCCAGCTGCACACAAGATAGTATAAAAACTTATTACAATGTAATAGCTACTTATTAATATTGTAAAATGATTATTTTGAAAAGAGCAACTGCTGAGTTTCTTGCCGGCTCTTCTCAGCAGAATCCGCTTTCCAAACCGGTGGTAGAATCTTGACGTGTCATAAGAGCCACAGGTTGGCCTACATGAAATAAATAATTTTGAATTTGAATTTGAATTACAGAAGTGACAGAAGATGTGTATTCCTGCGAAGGCGAATTGGGAGCCACTCGAGTTTTTTGCGAAATTTGGAAACGTGGTCATATTTACGAAGCCCAAATATGAACCGTATGCAGAGATTTTGCATGCGCTCGAGTTTATTAAGTTGCTCAACACTTAAGTCTAAATAACAAGTATCAGCATAATCTAGAATTGGTAAAAGGAGAGACTGTGCAAGCGCAATTTTAGTAGGTATGGGTAGAAAGTAATTGAGTCTTCTCAGAGAACCAACCGCTGCAAACATCTTCCTACTCACTTCACAAATCTGAGGGGCCCAGGAGAAAAATTTATCAAAAATGATACCAAGGTTTTTTACAGTGTCACTATACTGAAGTTGAACTCCATCAAAGACAACACAAGGTATCCGAGACACTAGCTTTTGGCTGCCTACTACAATTACTTGAGTTTTAGAAGGATTTACCTTGAGACCAAATGAATTGCTCCATTGAACAATGGTAACTAAATCCTGATTTACTTGTTCAATAGTCTTGGGCAAATCTTGTAATTTAGACTGAGCATAGACTTGGAGATCATCAGCGTACAGGTGGTAGAGAGAAGATAATTGATGAGTTATTGAACTGATGAAGATTGAAAAAAGAAGGGGTGACAACACGCCACCTTGCGGGACTCCAGCATTTATCGAACACCAGTCTGAGCAATTTTCCTCGACCCGTATCCGCTGCCGGCGCCCGTGCAAGTAACTACGAAACCAGTCAACTGCCTCAGGAGATATGTTAAGAGAATTTAGAATAGCTAAAAGAAGCTCATAATCGACATTATTGAATGCATTACTGAAATCTAGTAAAGTCAACACCGTCACACATTGATTATCCATGCCGAAACGGATATCATCAGTAATTTTCACTAGAGCAGTAGTCGTACTATGACCAGAGCGGAAACCGGATTGAAGTGGATTCAAAAGGTTATATCTGGAAAGGAAAAGTGTCATCTGTTTATGTACATCACTTTCACGCAATGGCAATTTTTTGATAAGTTTAAAACCTTTTTACTATTAGATTTGAGACATTTTATGCAATAATAGTTTTTGCTTTATTCTACTAACAATTCATTATTTTTACTTTTAGAAATCCATATTAATTGTATTATAAATGCGAAAGTATGTTTATTTGTTGGTTTGTCCTTCAATCACGCCACAACAGGGATACGGATCGACGTGATTTTTTGTATGGGTATAGTTGAGGACCTGGAGAGTGACATAGGCCACTTTTTATACCGGAAAATCAAAGAGTTCCCGAGGGATTTTAAAAACTAAATCCACGCGGACGAAGTCGCGGCCATCAGCTAGTATTAAATACTAGCTGTTGCCCTCGCAACTTCGTCCGCGTGGAATTAGGTTCTTTGAAAATCCCATGGGAACGGCTGCTTTTATCGGGATATAAAAAACACACATTCAACCTTTATTTAAACCTTTAAGGGGTAGAATTTTCAAAAACTGTGAAATGCGTACTTCTTTGTTTTTAATCAAGAGCCAAAATACCAAGTTTCGTGGATATAACTTGAAAAATTACGGACTTTCATACAAACTTCCATTCCGTATGTAACCCCTTTGGGGGTAGATTTTACAAAATCTGTGAAACACGTAATTCTTTAAATATAATCAAGAGCCAAAATACCAAGTTGCTCATACATAACTTGAAAAATAGCTCGAAGAATAAAATACTGTCATAAAAACTTTCATCCCCTATTTTATGCCTTTGAGGGCAGAATTACCAAAACTGTGAAAGAATTACTTCTTCGTTTTTCATTAAAAGCCAAACTAATAAATTTCGTGGATATAACTTGAAAAATGACAGACTTTCATGGAAACTTCCATCCCCTATTTAACCCCTTTGAAGGTAGAATTTTCAATAAATATAAAATACGTACTTCTTTATATTTAATCAAGAGCCAAATTTTTAAGTTTCATAAATATTACTTGAAAAATTAGTAATAACTTGAAAAATGAAGGACTATTATACAAATATTCAACCCCTATTTAACCCCTTTGGGGGTAGATTTTCCAAAAACTGTGAAAGACATACTTCTTTGTTTTTAATAGGTATAAAGCCAAATTACAAAGTTTCATAGATAGAACTTAAAAAATGACGGACTTTCATACAAATTATAAACCCCTATTTTACCCCTTCGGTGGTAGAATTTTCAAAAAATGTAAAATACATACTTCTATTAATCAAGAGACAAAATAGGTACCAAGTTTTATAAACATAACTTAAAAAATGGCGGATTTTCATACAAACTATCAACCCCTATTTTACTCCTTCGGGGGTGAAATTTTCAAAAAGTGTAAAATACGTACTTCTTTATTTTTAATCATGAGCCAAAATACTAAGTTTCATAAACATTACTTGAAATTAACTTGAAAAATGAAGGACTATCATACAAACATTCAACCCCTATTTTACCCCTTGGGAGGTAGAATTTTCAAAATCTATGGAAAGACATTTCTTTGTTTTTAATTGAAAGCCTAAATACAAAGTTTCATAGTTGAAATTTAAAAAATGACGGACTTTCGTACAAACTATCAACCCCTAATTTACCCCCTTGGGGGTAGAATTTTTAAAAACTGTAAAATACGTACTTCTATATTTTTAATCAAGAGCCAAAATACCAAGTTTCATAAACATAACTTGAAAAATAACTCGAATAATGAATGACTACTCTACAAACATTCAACCCCTATTTAACCCCCAAAGGGGTAGAATTTTCAAAAACTGTGAAACACGTAATTCTTTATTTTTAATTTAAAGCACAAATACCAAGTTTCATGGGTATAACTTGAAAAATGACGGACTTTCATACAAACTTTAACCCCCCCATTTAACCCCCTTGGGGGTGGAATTTCAAAAAATCCATTCTTAGTGCTTGCCTACGTCATAAAAGGAACCTAATGTCAAAATTTCAAGTTTCTAGCTTCAGTGGTTTAGGCTGTGCGTTGATAGATCAGTCAGTCAGTCAGTCAGGACAAGTCTTTTTATAAGTATAGATTTAATTTATCAAGTTTGATAGATTATGACAGGTTTAATGTAGCTTGGGGAGGTTCACGTCAACGGCGTAAATTGAAAGTTTGTAGTACCTAACGTAGTAGTATGTAACGAAGTAGTAGTAACGTACTAGATTTGTAGTAATGTAGTAATTTCTTACTAATGATGCGTTGTTTCCGGGCACTGATTCGCAGACTTGCGAGGCTGGTATTTGCTCTGCTTGCATAAATACGTCACATCATGTGTCTACAATTCACAATAATGTTTTTACTTTCGGTCTGCCCGTCTTAACATGAATTGAATTGTAGTACGTTTTTTTTTGGAACTTCCCCTCATTGTGGAAATATTATATTCTATTCTAACAAACATGCATGGGTTAAATCAGCTTGGCATCCAGCTGCCCACAAGATAGTATAAAAAACTTATTACAATGTAATAGCTTCATAATAATATTGTAAAATGATTGAAAAGAGCAACTGCTGAGTTTCATGCCGGCTCTTCTCAGCAGAATCCGCTTTCCGAACCGGTGGTAGAGTCATGACGTGTCATAAGAGCCACAGGTTGGCCTACGTGACATAAATAATTTTGAATTTGAATTTATTGTAGTGCTTTTCGATAATGAGACGGCTGGTAAGTCCTGGTAAGCTGAAACTCAAACCTTTCAACATTGCTAACTAGATGGCGCTTAAATTACCTAATTATTTTAATGTGTATTTTAAATGGATACTACAGTGAATAATTTATGCATTTTAAATGCTAAAAAAACATTTAAAATACAAAATGCCGCGAAATATTATCAATACACTTCTGTCTTTGATCAGCTGCTGCGCCATCTAAGTCCTAGCCAAACCTTCAAGCGTTTGCAATCGTAGAAAGAGAAGTAGACAATCGTAAGTGTAACATGGCTACGGGGGCTGCCCCACTAGGACAGTTGACTATCGCATAGTAAAGAGGCTTTCGCTAAGTAACGCAATTATTCCCGCGCCAAGTCTTAAGACGTGAAGATTTGAATCAAAGAGCGTCTAATCGGATTGCCAGACGTCTCGCTGAGAGCGATCCGATTCCGCTCACCGATTTTGAATTTGAACTTGAGCTGAAACGAGTTTTTGTGGGGAATTAATTAAAAACACCATTCAAATTGTTTAAACACCATTCAAATTCAAAATCATTTATTTCATGTAGGCCAACCTGTGGCTCTTATGACAAGGCAAAACTCTACCAGCAGCGGGTCGAAAGCAGATTCCGCTGAGAAGAGCCGGCAAGAAACTCAGCAGTTGCTCTTTTCACAGTAAACATCTTGCCCACGACTGGACATAGTTTATTTAGTTTTTAAGCCACCAAAGCTATAATGGAACGTGTTATTAACGAAGGCAACAAGTGTCGTGACGGAAAATTCTTACACTTTTTTTCGCCCAGCCTCCATCCGCCAAACCCTACGAAAAGGAACTTCGTTTCAAAAATTTTAATTCGGTTCTTTGACTGAATTATGGAGTACCTAACTTCGCTAAATAATTGGTTGTCTGTAAAGTCGGTTTACGGACGATAGTTTTACTTGACAATGTCATAAAGAAACATTGACGCGGGCGGCGGCGCGGTCACAAGCCAACGCTTGTGCCTCTCTATCGCTTGTTCCGCGCTCTCGCCTACACGCTCAGGCGCAGGCGGAACGTGACACTTTTTGGTGCGTCACCCGCACGCACCAAAAAGTGTCACGTTCCGCCAGTTCACACTTTTTGGTGCGTGCGGGTGTTCATCGATTTATAAGACGTTATCACGTTAAAAAAAACGCGTCGAATGGAGAACCTCCTCCTTTTTTTGAAGTCGTTTAAAAATCCACCATACTATCACAGCACGGCAGCGGTCACATTTTTTTTTGTTTTTTTTTTCTTCTCGGAGGAGGAAAAATCTTCATGGATACCAATCTGGCATGCCCGACTCCACGGCTGCGGCCTACGGACTAAAAAACCTCCGTACTAAGCTCACTGCTTCCTGGTACCGCACTAAGCATTACGTCAAGAAGGCAGCTGTTTGAAAATGAAAATGTATTTATTTAACTAAAATGAGAGAAGAGAAAGGCATAGATAATACATATTGTTTGCTTAAACTAAAATAATTATAAATGTATTACTTAATCTATATAAATAAAAATGAATGTTGGTAAGCGCATAACTCAAAAATGGATGGACCAATTCGGTTAATTTATTTTTTTGTATGTTCCTTAAGTTCCACGGAAGGTTTTAATACAAAAAAAAAAACAAAAAACTAAATTCATCAGGCATCAGCTAGTGTTAAATATAGTAATAACTAATAGCATAGAATAGCATCTTATCAGTTTTCATGTCCCTTTCCCTAGCACAATGTTATCGGCGGATCCCACACTAGGAGGCCTGTATCGTGGGGTCCAAAAGAAAATTTTCAATTAGATTATCACGGAAAATTTGTGACACTAGATTTTATCCATACCTCTATTTGAATGTGAATTATAAATAAAGATAAGAAATATACCATGAATACATAAATAGTTCAATACAATATTACGATATAATTATAAATAATACAAAATATAAAATTTTCTTTCATATTACCCCTTTTTTAACAGACTTCCAAAAAGGAAGAGGTTCTCAATTCGGCCGGTATCTTTTTTTTTTTTTTTTCTATGTATGTCCACCGATTTCTCCGGGATTACTGGACCGATTCGCGTGATTTTTTTTTAATCGACAGAGGATGTTTGCGAAATGGTCCCATAAAAATGTTAACCTTCAACTCCTCAAGCCTGATGCTGCAGGGATATTGCTCACCTAAAACTATGGCGATTTAGGAAATTTCGATTACGAATTGATATTGTAGGTAACAAGTATGGACTACATCATGGAGCTCCAGGTCCTAGCTCCTCAATCATAGGATACTACACTTAAAAGCTTAAAATAAAAATTCTTTTCAAAAAACCGACTTCTAACGCCACTACAAAGTATAAAAATAATTTTAGTTTGTCCACGTTTGTTGAAGTCGGGCGGGCCTAAAATACAAACTATGAAACCGACTCGCGATGCTCGCTCGACTTCTACAAACGAGTCTATCATATTTTGTAGCGTCGCGCATCGGTTTCATAGTTTGTAATATAGGCCCGCCCGACTTCAACAAACGTGGACAAACTAAAATTATTTTTATACTTTGTAGTGGCGTTAGAAGTCGGTTTTCTGAAAAGAATTTTTATTGCCTATCCCATTCGCAGCGGTCACATAAATAAAGGCGTGATGGCGGCGGCTCACAGCGTTAGGCCGCGGCGAAGCCTGCCTGCGCGAGATAGTACGCGTCGCCGAGCAAGGCACGAACCTTGCGTCATTACGCGTTCACGCGTACTTCATATACGATGATAACGTAACTTACCTACTCATACAATCTCCTCTTCTTTATCAACCGATAGAGGTCCACTCTTGCATGGACTTCCATAGGCCTCGCAGTCTGATCAGCTAATGCGTGACGTAATAGGTTTAAGTGTACCAAGGGAAAGATATTTTATTTTAGTTAAAAAAAAATATATAAAATCATCATCAGGATTTTCGGAATTATGTCTTCTTCTTTTTCTTTTAAGCTATTGCATAGCTTTTATCGCGAGCTTTGAACTAGGACAAACAGTTTGAGCGCGGCGACCGAATCAATAAATTCCGTAACGAAAAAAACCTAACACCGTCGTTCAGTAAGCGTTCAACATTTTAGAGGTTCACATTTAGCTCTGTTTGGCGCAGTGGGCGAGCGGCCGCTATCTTTAGATGTCGCAGGTTCGAATCTCACTCGCGAAGAAGTGACAGTGCGCTTTTCTTCTTTGTTTGTTTTTTAATTATTTTTTTGCATAATTTTTATTATGCAAAAGAAAATATTGCATAAATATTATAATTGCATAAGTTGATAAAAAATGCTATGCAATAGCTTTACCGCGGCAGTCCCCGAGTGCCACTTAATTTTTTCTTTGATAGACGACCACTGCTGAACAAAGCACCAACACCTTGGGACCCCAACGACCATCAGCTCTTCGAACTTATATAAACAATAGTAACTATTAGTACAATAGTAGCGAAGAAGTTTCTAAAAAATCCCGCAGAAACCCGTCATTTTCTCGGTATAAAAAGAATATCCTATGTCAATTTCTTTTGCATAAAATTTTAGAGCACCAGAGGCACCACTAATGCGTTGCCCGACGTTTCAGGAATTCATTCGCCACTTGAATATGTCTGTAATTACTTAATAGTTTAGAAAATTGTGTAATGTAAAAAAAATAACCCCATGTTGAAGTTTAGTGGAACACCGCCACATACGGTTTAGTATACCGAGATCATGCTATGATAATTATCTCGCTCGTTGGTGTGGTGGTTAACATGTTCAACTACGTGACGAGGACCCGGGTGCGACTCCAGGGTCGGGCCGAAACGTATTAAGTTTTCCTGCAATGAAATTCTCAGTAGGTACTAACTAGCCCGGAGTTAGGAAGTTGGCGGTGCCTCACCTCTGTGCCTCGGAGAGCACGTAAAGCTGTTGGTCCTGCGCCTGATCTCTCTCCGGTCGTATCGGATTTACGTACCATCGGACTATGAGAGTGAGGGAATAGAGAGTGCACCTGTGTTTGCGCACACAGTATAATATTATATTGTATAATAGTAGTGTATTATGATATCTCGCATATTATGTAGTCGAATTTTATGAAGTTACTAGCTAATGCCCGCGACTTCGTCCGCGTGGATTTAGTGACCTCTTTGATTTTCCGGGATAAAAAATATCCTCTGTCACTCTCCAGGTCCTCAACTATACACAAGCAAAAAATCACGTCTATTCGTAGTTCTGTTGCGGCGTGGTTGAAGGACAAACCAATAACAACAAACACACTTTCGCATTTATAATATGAGTATGATTACTTGAATGCTCCATTATGTGGGATAGAACAGGCTTCACACACAGCGCGGCATCAACCACATTCCCGCGGGAACAAAGGAGACACTCGCCAGCCGACCCGCGCTATACACACGGGACCAACTTCACACTACAACTTATCCAATACGACCTCCAATCTTACAATTTCATCTCTACCATCCAGCATATTATTTATTAACAGATTATGATATGTTTCTAAAATTAATAACTAGCTGATGCCCGCGACTTCATGCTCTTGGGGGTAGTTTTTAAAATTCTCGTAGTTATTCTTTGATTATCTAGGATAAAAAGTAGTACATGTCACTCTTCAGGCCCTAAAAAATACCCGTGCAAAAATTCACGCCAATCCGTAGCTCTGTTGTGGCGCGCCTAATCATCATTAGTAACCCATCAACGGCTCACTACTGAGCGCAGGTCTCCTCTCAGAGAGGGGTTATCTCTCAGGTATGCAGGTTTCCTCACGATGTTTCCTTCACCGTTGAAGCAAGTGATATTTCATTGTTTAAACGCACTTGACTCCGAAAAGTCAGAGGTGCGTACCCGGGATCGAACCTGTGACCCCCCGAATAGGAGACCACGACTAAATGACAAACCAACAAACAAACACACTTAATGTTAAACTTTGTTAATTCTTTACGCCACAACGACAGAACCGATTTGGCTACATAAAACAGACATAGATACACAGAACTAACAATAAGCTTCATTTTTTCTCTGAAAACTTAAAAGTTCCCGCGGGGAACTAAAAGCCTTAATCGTGGAATGTCGCGGGCATGATTCTTAATAAGAAAATCTTGTTACAACTCACAGAACTTTGTTAAAATACTGACTGTTAACGACAGAAACGTGGAGTTTGTGGTTTGATTAATGTTAACTCCTTTCGCAGTAGTTAACTAGGTAAACTCAGGCAGCCGCCATTTGTTGTCTAGGTTGGGAAAGAATGACGACTAGGTTGGATGCAAGTTGGAGCCTGAAGTCGGTACCGTCTGTAGACGCGTTATCCCATGTCACTACCACAAAAGGAAATTGAGGGACCGTCTCGCCCGAAGCAACGAATTAATATTTGAATGTATTTATGGCGATTCGTTTAACATTTACTTATTGATTGTCAACTTACCAACCAACCTACAGTTCAATTCAATTCAATTCAATTCTTTATTTGTAAAATGTTAAATAAGTTAATAAGTTAAATAAGTTAAGACAGTATAGTTATACTGTCTTAACTTATTTAACTGTAAGTTGGTTTTTAACATTTAAGAGTGGGTGTGCGCTCGTTAACAGTAAACAGATTTGATTTTTACAGTAGTAGATCAAGTTTCAACTATCCGAAAAAAAAAATCGCCCAAGTGCGAGTCGGGCCTCGCTCTTTTAGGGTTCCGTTAAAAAAAATTAAATTAAAAGATTTCCATCTACCCACCTACCCATTTTAATTTAATTTTTTTAATTTAATTTAATTTTTATTATTTGTTGTTATAGCGGCAATAGAAATACATAATATTATGTGAAAATTTCATCTGTCTATCTATTACGGTTTACGAGATACAGCCCACTGACAGACGGACGGACGGACGGACGGACGGACGGACGGACGGACGGACGGACAGCGTAGGCTTAGTAATAGGGTTCCGTTGGTACCCTTTGGGTACGGAACCCTAAAAACACGCAAAAATTACATCATACTGCCAAGGGACGTGCTTTGGCAAAAACATAAAATGATGAAATGTGTTCGATAATAAAAAATCGCGAAGTTAGGTCTAATTTTTAACCAATATTCATTTATTTTCAATTTTACCATTAAATTTTACCAAAATTTTAACATTAAATTCCGATTGATATTATCAAGAGAGTAGCCTAGTGAATTGAAAAGAAAATGAACATTTTACGAGTTACAAAGTATTTGGCGCTTACTACACTCCTATTCCGCGCAAAACGCTTTCTTTTGTCGCGCCTCACATGAGGTTGCGGCTATGTTTTATCTAATCGCGAAATCTGATTTTTTTTGACGTTATACACATTCTTAAGTACTTTATCCCGCCCGCGGTCAATAAACAGACAAAATTAGTAGAAATAGAATGAAGCCTTTGTCCTTATGAAGCGATCTCTTCTTTTTTTTTTATTCGATGACGAGCTAGTCCTTGACTGCGATCTGACCTGATGGTAAGTGATGATGCAGCTTAAGATGGTAGCGGACTAACTTGGAAGGGGTATGGACGAGAACATTCAATCCATACTCATTATTGGTTTCTACACGTCATCGTGCCGGAACGCTAAATCGCTTGGCGGCACGTCTTTGACGGTAGGGTGGTAACTAGCCACGGTCAAAGCCTCCCACCAGACCAGACCAGAGCAAATTCAGAAATTAAAAATTCCCAAATTGACCCTGCCGGGAATCGAACCCGAGGCCTCCCAGTTATAAGACAACAGCGCTCACCACTGAGCCAGGGAGGTCGTCGAAAGGTCTTCTTGACCTTAACCGGGAGTCGGGACTCGAACCCGGGACCTTTTTATCCGCATTCAAACATGCTGCCCACTACAATAACGAGTAACAATAATGTTAATAAACTGCCCGTTTAAATTGTTTCATTTTCACGTCGAGCGAAACTGAGACATATGCCGGGGTGAGTTTACCCGGATAAACGTTTAGACCGGGATATAAATGTTTATATCCTGGATAACGGTGATAAACAAGGCTCATACTGCGAGGCACGGAGATTTGATCAGGATACGGATATATTAAATATATTACCTACCATCCTATTTAGTTTCAACATAAATCTTATAAATAAATAAATCATTGACAAAGTTAAAAACTCTCAAAGCTCTATTCAAATAATATTCTATAGGTATTGTATTCGGAAGTTTTCTTCAAAACTTTGCAATACTGTTTTATGATGACTCAATGACCGTCAATTTTCGAACAGAAGGATTTTAGAAGATATTATAATTATACTAGATGACGACCGCGACTTCGTCCGCGTGGTTTAGGGTTTTTTGATTCCCGCGGGAACTCTGTAATTTTCCGGGATAAAAGTAGTCTATGTGCTAATCCTGGGCATGAGCTATCTTCCTTCCAAACAGCCAAATCGTTTCATTCGTTGTATAGTTACAGAGTAACAAACTTACATCCATACATCCTCACAAACTTTTGCATTTATAATATTAGTAGGATGTAGTGATAATTAGTATTTATAGAATAGAAAGATTTTGCTTTTGAATTATCAAGTTAATCTACTACTAGTGTAAATATTAAAATAAAACGCGGGCAGCAAGAAATGTAAAGAATAGTTTTTTTATTAATTAACAATAATTGACCGAGCGAAGCGAGGTCTCTGAGTTTACTAGAGCGATTTGCACTTGTCCGTCCGTCCGTCTGTCCGTCCGTCCGTCTGTCAGGGCCTTATAACTTTTGAATTACTGAACGTAATTACTTCAAATTTAGATATAATAATGTAAACCGATGGCCTCCAGCCGATACGCTCGCTTGAAGACGCTCTCTGGGAAAATTGGCTATATATTTTCAAGCTGTACTTATTTTTTTACTTCACTTGTATCCTGTACTTGAACAACAAATACTAAAATTATATGAATATTATAAAGAAACGAGATTATTTAATTTTTAATGAGCATCAGTAATTTTCACATAGCTGCACAATAATGCTAATAGATGGCGCAGTCATTAACTATTCCATGGAACTAGGAGTCACGACTACGATCTATCCCAAAAACAGTTTTGCGTCGAGCATTATTATTTAGGTTATGTACCTAAATAACGCTATAATAACATATTATTCAATAAAAATTATTCTTTAGTTAAATATCAAACTTCAATAAAATAATCGGCCAAGTGCGAGTCGGGCCTCGCTCTTTTAGGGTTCCGTTAAAAAAAATTAAATTAAAATATTTCCAAGTACCCATGGAAACATTTTAATTTTTTTTTATTATTTAATTTAATTTTTATTATTTGTTGTTATAGCGGCAATAGAAATACATAATATGTGAAAATTTCATCTGTCTATCTATTACGGTTTACGAGATACAGCCCGCTGACAGACGGACGGACGGACGGACGGACAGCGTAGGCTTAGTAATAGGGTCCCGTTGGTACCCTATGGGTACGGAACCCTAATAAACTAATAATTGCTGCATTTTGTATATTTTCTATTCGCGTCTATAGATGACGATTTGTACAGATGCCCCTAACCCGTTTTCACTCGTTAGTACCTACATAATAATTCAATGTTTTCACTGACGTTGCCTAACCTTGCGGGCTACCTATGATAAGTTAGGTGATGATTACTGTCAACTCTTATCACGATCCTGTACGGGACACCTAAAAGGACATTGGGACGGATGTTAGGACTTAGGATTGTGTTTTGGAGCTACCTACGTAAAGAGACTCCTACATAGGGGATGATTTAGGTATGTTTGGTGAAAACGGGCATAATAATAATGTCAGTTTTGGTTATCATGTATCGATTGAATGAATAATCATGGGATACCGTTACCGCGAGGTCTCAGTTCGGGGCGAACCACTAGTTACTTATATTCGGCTTTGTTTGCAGGATTGGTAAAACCGGGCAATTATTTTTGATAGTTCCTTGGTCTTATAAATATTAATATATTGCAAAAAGGAAAAAATAAGGATATGGCACGGCTAGATATAAATTTTATGTTACAAGAATAATTTTTAGGGTTCCGTACCCAAAGGGTACCAACGGGACCCTATTACTAAGCCTACGCTGTCCGTCCGTCCGTCCGTCCGTCTGTCAGCGGGCTGTATCTCGTAAACCGTAATAGATAGACAGATGAAATTTTCACATATTATGTATTTCTATTGCCTCTATAACAACAAATAATAAAAATTAAATTAAGTAAATTAAAAAAATTAAATTAAAATATTTCCATGGGTACATGGATTTTTTTTTAACGGAACCCTAAAAGAGCGAGGCCCGACTCGCCTTGGCCGATTTTTTTATTGTATGCACAAACGGCCGCCCACATTTCCACTTAAGTCTATTATATTATACATTAATTTATGGGGTAAGTCAACCTTTTCTCGGTAATAATAGAGGAGGTGAGAATCAAAACCTCACATATCCACTTTTTATCATTTACTTTTTTTTTTTAGCTTTTCGGCTTTAAAATGATAAAATTTACCATTTGGCAAAAGATTGTTGAACAAAACAGCATATATCTCTTAGTAAAAAGTAAAATAAAACAAAGGTTGCGTTCAAAACCAAACATATCCTATCGTCCAATTATTTTATTTATGGTAAAATTCAAAACCACACATATCCTTTGTTCGTAGGTGGTGACGGACTGAAAGAGAAGGTCAAAATCACACTTATCCCTAAATTTTCTTTTCAACATTAATATCGTCAAGATACACCAATCCTATACTCTTAGTAGCACTAGGTAGGTATTGGTCTGTGTGTGATCTGTGTCAAGCTGTCGCTGTCAAATTTTTAAAAATGACATTGTCATATATTTTGGTGGAGTAGATGCTCAAACAGAGAAGATGTTTCTGGTTTCTTTGAGTTTTGAGATAGACCATAGATAGACGGTTATTTCTGGAAATCATGCAGGCTGATGAAAATACGGCAAGTGTAAATGAGATAAATAATGGAGTAAAGAAAAAATCTAAAAAAGGACGACAAAGAGATAAGGTGAAGAACAACAAGTAAGTGAGATAAACATGCAAACCTCAAAAGTCTCATACTTCGTTTTAGATGATACCTACTTATGGATTTCCTTAGCTGATGTTTTACTGTGATAACAGTAAATTAATTAATGCTGTGTTATTTATTTCCAGATATAGAAATATGGATCCACAGGCATTGAATTTCAAAATAAATTGCACACATGGCTCCAACAGTTTGTACAAATGTGCAAAAATGAAAGTGCCACTAGTTGTGAAGAATAGATGTTTGTTTTTTAAGGGTCTAATTTTTATGTATTTGATAACAAATTATGGTCATTTTGATTATATTAAATTAAAAATACATTTTATGTTTCTATTTTAATTAATTTCACATATCCATGTCATTTGAATCAAAACATCACTTATCCAGTTGGTTAGGATCAAAACCAAACTTATCCATATGAGCGGTTCAAAACAGCACTAATCCATTATAGTTTTGCAAAACCTATACATATCCAATCTGTTTTGTTGAAATATAATAAAAAATATAATATTTAAAAATTTACCAAAAACTGTTTTAAATAGTCTATTTACAACTTAGCATATTGATATACATTAAAATCTTTTTAAAGCAGGGGGCTACAAGTAGTATAGTTTTTATCGTTTTCTGACAAATTATTAAAAGTGGATATGTGAGGTTTTGATCCTCACCTCCTCAATTTCAATATCAAAATAATTATTATCTCTTATAGAGAGATATATCTTAGAGAGAGATATATATTTCCTGCAGAGTCTATAATAAAGAGTACAGGTAAACTTTAGACAATAATATTATATAGATTTTTAACCAGTTTCACATTTTATACTGGATCTGCAAATAAAATAAAATGGCGTCATTTCCGATCAGTCGCGATCGTTCGCACAGTAACGACTCCATCGCATCGCGTTGTCGTGGCAACGACACGTCGCGACTGGCGTGTGGTGCCGCTCGTTACCTAGGGATGTGCCCGTCTGTGTCGATATGTTGCGCAGATGTCGATATTCTCGAATGCACATTATTTCTTTTTTTTACTAGTGCCATCTACTGGCGAAGGATGGCAAACATTAAAGCTACTTGTACTTTGTTTACTCCGCGCCGTACGTCCGCAATGACGTCATCCAAAGGAATACCAGAAAACCAACCGTGGAGGAATATGTCCGTCACCTTGCACATACTGTGCACATACAACCGAGAAGACCGTACGGGCGTCCTCTGCCCCGCGAGCTCCTACGTATCCAATTGATGGCACCTCCCGACTTAGGTTTCAGTCGACGAAGGAGAAGACGCATCGGACATGACACCCAACACACCAGATAATTGATTACTTGTACATTTTCCACCTCCACGATGTCTCCAAGGCTGACGCCAAACCGGCGCGGCCTCAGCTCCATTTAAAAGGGCTGAAAAAAATAGTCCAGGTATCTGTGAGGACACGCCCGGGTAAGAAGGCTTGGCCTCGAGACTCATACCCCCGACTGACCTGTCAGTCAGAGAAAAAACAACAACAAAAGTTTGCAGCTCTGAACACCATTTTTTTAACCGACTTCAAAAAAGGAGGAGGTTCTCAAGTCGTCAGAATATTTTTTTATGTATGCTCAGTGTTCACCGGTTACTCGTAGACGCCTGAGCCGATTTGGAAAATTCTTTTTTTGTTTCAAAGGGTATACTTTTCAGGTGGTCTTATTGAAATTTTATCGAAATCGACCCAGCGGTTTTTAAAATATCAACAATAACTTATATACTTTGTACTGGCGCGGGCGTTTGAAGTCGGTTTTTTAAAAAGAATTTTTTATATTAAGTTATGAAGGTTCCTTGTTCTTATATTTACATGGAACTTCAGGTGTTGAACCACTACAGAAGTTTAATAAAGCCAGGATTCTTCTTCGAGCAAGATCCTTCTGCCTTTTACTTTGGCTTGAATGAGTTGCAGTACGTCATATTTAGCTCCATATGAATCCATTCATTATTTTTCAAACCATCGACGGCCTACATTTGGGCACAGGTTTCCTCTCCAATGAGAAGGATTCAGGCCATAGTCTATGGACACAGGTTCCTCTCTAATGAGAACGGCTTAGGCCATAGTCCACCACGCTGGACCATATAATTTAATTCAACATTCAGCTGAGTGTATACGTCGCGTTTATCTCGAGAATGGATGCGTAAACTTTGCGAGCCACGACAAACCGAAATTGAATTACAGCGCACGGAACTGTCCAAAACAACGCTCGCCGCGTCCTCCGGGCGACGTAATTAATGAACCGCGAGGAGAACTTGCGAGCCTCGCTCTATACGTTTATTTTTATAGGAAAACGTTTATTTTTACCGTAGAAACAGACCAAGGTTTCAGATTTATGCTGTCATTGGTAAGGTCGTAGCTTCTACCTACAGATAATAATCCCTGCTAGAGTGCTAGACAAGAATGCTTAAGAAGATCCCTGCAACACTTCTTGAGAAGATCTTGTGACGCTTGCTCTTATCGAATCAATTTTGCACGTATTTACGTAATTGGACACTAAGTCACCGACATAGCTTAGCGAGTCGCGGAACTGAAGTGGAAATGGGCGGTCACATAGTTCGAAGATCTGATGGTCGTCGGGGTCGCAAAGAGCTGGAGTGGCGACCCCGCACTTGGAAGCGCAGTGTTGGCAGAACACCCACTGGGTGGGCCGATGATATTAAACGAGTAGCAGGGAGCCGCTGAATGCGGGCGGCACAAGACCGAGCCCTGTGGAACTCCATAAAGAGACCTTTATTTAACAGTTGACTCTATCGGTAAAAAAGGAGTCAGGGCTCCTGTATACAGTGTGTAAGTGAGTTTCTTAATTTATTCCAACATAACTTCTTAATGCTTGAACAGATTTGAATCATACATTCAATAGGTGTCGATGTCGTTAGAATCGTTACATCGTGCCAATTGACACTGGTTTAAAAAATCCGGGTTTTTATTCTATTTTAATATAATTTGCTGGTTATACTAGCAATTGTCCGCGACTACATCCGCGTGGAGTTAGGTTTGTAAAAATCCCGCGGGAACCTCTGTTCGACCGACGAACGTAGCCGATGCTTGCGACGCGTCATCCTTAAGTTTGGTTATTTTCTTGTAGCACGGTTTCGTTCGTCAGTGCGGTAAGAACTTTTGACATCTCGGTCGCAGCGGTGAGCGCTGTAGTCTTATAACTGGGAGCTCTCGGGTTCGATTCCCCGCGGGGTCAATTTGGGAATTTACAATTTCTGAATTGTTTCTGGTCTGCTCTGGTCTCCTACCAGAGCAGACCAGAGACAATTCAGAAATTGTTTCCAATTTGAAAATTCAAAATTCCAGAGCTTTGGCCGTGGCTAGTTACCATCCTACCGTCAAAGATTTCCGGCAAGATAGCGTGTAGAAACCGATTAGGAGTAATGGGTTGAATGTGCACTGTTATACCCCTCCAAGTTAGCCCGCTACCATCTTAGACTGAGTTGAGATCGCATTGAAAGGCTATCTTGACATCGAATAAAACAAAGAACGTCCTACGCGCTATATTTACGCATTTCAGCGAGAATCCACTCGTTTACCTTTTAAGACATAAAGCTAAGGAAAAATAGGTTGTATAACCCGATGTGTCAATAAAGTATTGGAGCTCTCACCGTCATATTACGGAATAGCGTCGGGGCTCGGGGTGTCTTGAAAGCATTTCGTTTAAAATCGAAGGGCAACCTATTTCCCCCACTTTATTGTTCTAAAGATCGTTCAATACCGACTCCGGGCTGGAGGAATTCCGCTCTTAATATGCGGTGTCGGAGCCACGACAAATATGGCCGAGGCGGGATGACGATGCTCGGAATTTCTTACGCTTTTAACGGGCGACGGCGTACTAGAGACGTGCGTGGCGTATCGATAACTCTTTACTGGGGATCATTTGCGTGCTAATGCCCGGAATTTGTATGAGGAAGCAGGCTGTAGTACGTTATTAAATCATCGTAATTAAATTGTGGCACCGAGATGCTGGAATAGCGACACCGCATTGGGAATTATAGTTTTGGCAGACCCCACTAGGTGGAGAACGACATCGGACAAGTTGCAGGGAGCCGTTAGTTACAGGCGGCACAAAAACGAGCGCTATGGAAGTCCATGCAAGAGACATTTGTTCAATAGTGGACGTCTATCGGTTGATAAAGAAACTTGCAGAAATCCGTGATAAGGAAAGGGACCATAAACTCGTTTTGCGTATAATCGTTAAGGGATGAAATGAATGAAAAGGCAGGGCAAACTCCCTAGTCATGTGGAAGCAAATGAGCTCTGTAATGGCTACCCAATAAACGGTTTATCTTAAAAGATTAAATAATAAGGATTTTAGGAGTAGGTAAAGGTAGGCCTCTTTATTCTTTTACTTCACACACCTTTGAGAACATTTGCATTGTGGAGAACTCTTAGCCGAGCAAGTTACTTCACGGTGTTTTCTTCATCGATAAAGTGATTGATATTTAATTGCGTAAAACAAATATGGCTCCAAAAAGTTAGAGATGCGTGCCTGGGATCGAACCTGGGATTTAACCTCTAGGATAACACTTAAAAGATTTCAGAGCTTTATCTATTGAGTGAACGGGTGCCACCGGCGGGAATGGGGCTACTTTATGTCTGCCCATCTTAAGATTTATTCCATTGTTAGTAGGTATGCATTTTTGGAACTTCCCTCATTGTGGAGACACTGCATACATAGCATAGTATTTATTGTATTGTAAACTTGTTTTGAAAAGAGCAGTCGCCGAGTTTTTGCTGGTTCTTCTCGGCAGGAAGTACATTCCGAACCAGTAATAGAATCAGACGATTCAAAAGCACTTGTAAAAAGTTTATTTGAATAAAAAATATTTCTATTCTATTCTATTCTTTTAGTGAGAACACATTAGAAAATAATACGGTTCCTACTGTTATTTTACGTATTTTCAGTTAGGTATTCATTTACTTGAAGGGGTAAGCTGAAATAACCGGGAACTGACGTCTTAATAAGGCGATCTTTAGAACAGTAAAGTAGGGGTACCCACTACCCCCCGCCCCCCTACTTTATTGTTCTAATGGACAGAAGTGGGTTACCCTTCGATTCGAGACGAAATGCCTCCGCGTTATTTCAGATGACGGCAATTTCGCTCGAATAGTTCATTGATTTTTATGAACTCTCTAAGTGCTTTTGTAGATGTGAAAGCACGCATTTGAAATTTTCAAGACCTTTTTGAAAAAGTAAAAAATAGGTATGACTACCTCCTTTTTATTTTATTTTATATTATTACTAATGCGAAAGAGTTTGTTTGTTCGGTCCTTCAATACACACGGTCCAACGTGACGAACGTTACATTGTTAGTTACAAAATATGTAATTAGAAAAGAGTGAAAATCTAAAGTATTTTCTATCTTGTTTTCAATAATTACTTTGCTAATTATGTTTTGAAAAAAAAGCATAAGTTTCCGCACTTACTGCCGCATTCAGAGTCGCTAATCGTTAACGCTTCGTTTGTACATTAATGACAATTCAGTAATAGATTTAATAGATAAATTTAATACATGCGGCTGAGTGCGGCAGTTAATCACAAGTCAATGATTAATTAATCATAATTTAATGAATGATTCTGAGTGCGGCAGTTAATGATTTCTTGAAGTTCATAAGTTGATAGTATGTTTTTTCTGATGAAAAATTTATTAAAACCAAAGATGTTAAAATTGCCAAGAGAGATAAGTCTGAGATCGGATTTATCACCTTTTATTGAAATGCGGTTTAATATTTTTGGTACATTTTATCTTACTTAATTGGTATGATGTACCTATCTGTGATCGTTACCTGTAACAAAGAAAAATCATTATTAAAACAAAAAATAAAATTAAGAAATTTTAAAAAGCGATGCTCTCTATTAATCAAAGATTTTTTAATTAAAATATTACTTTTGTTTTAATAGTGAATAATTTTTAAAAATAAATTTTAAGAAAAATATTTAATGAATTATCATCATCATTATCAACCTTTAGATGTCCACTGCTGAACATAGGTCTCCTGCATGGACCTCCACAGGCTTCGGTCTTGCGCCGCCTGAATCCAGCGGCTCCCTGCGACTCGTTTGATGTCGTCGGTCGTAATGAATAACAAATATTAATTATATAAAGCAATCGTTTAATTTAAGGTAAGAGGTGGTGCATCACTAGGAAAGGGCGTTTAGCGACGTAGTACAGCTAAAGTTCGCTAGATGGCATTGAACAATATCAGAATATCTGTGTCTTATTTATCTGTCTGTATGTTACATTAACTAAACGTAACATACAGACATATAAAAATAAATAATACGTTAAACTAGTTAATCAAAAGGTATAATAAGGATCTGTGCCCTAAAATGTATAGACATGAAAGTGTGTGGTGTTTTAGAACGCCTTCCATCGAAAGCGTTTAAGTAGGTACTACTTTAATATTAAATAATGTACTAGATGATGCCCCCGGACTTCGTCCGCGTGGGTTAAGGTTTTATAATTCCCGCTGGAACTCCTTAATTTTCCGGGAAAAAATTTATCTTATGATGATCCTATGTGTTAATATGCGTATGAGCTATCACTATTCCAAATTTCATCCAAATCGGTTTATTCGTTGTGGCGTCAAAAAGTAACAAACATCCATCCATCCATACATCCTTCATCCATACATTCTTCCATCTTTGTCAACCGATAGACAAAGGTCTCTTGCATGGACTTCCACAGGTCTCGGTCTTGCGCCGCCTGAATCCAGTGACTCCCTGAGACTCGTTTGATGTTGTCGGTCCACCTAGCGGGGAGGTTTGCCAACACTGCGCTTACCGATGCGGGGTCGCCACTCCAGCACTTTGGGACCCCAACGACCATCAGCTCTTCGAACTATATGCCCCGCCCATTTCCACTTCAGTTTCGCAGACTGTCGGTGACTTTGGTTCTCCTACGGATCCTCATTTCTGATTTGATCTCGCAGGGATACCTACTCCGAGGAGCATAGCTGTCTCCATTGCCCGCTGAGTGACCCTGAGCCTTCTTATGAGGCTCATAGTTACAGTAGTAGTAGTAGTACCGTAGTAGTAGACAATAAAATTGTTTGGTCTTACCACGGTAATATTATCTGTATACAGTATTGTAACTTCATACAAACGGACGAAGCGCGAGCTATGCCTACGCGCCTCGATCTCGGTAAGCGCTCGGTACGCAGACAGTCGCGACTGTGCCGCAGTGACGAACGGACGGTGTTATGTTTTTTAACAATAACTGCGCAATTTTTTTACTAAAAATAAGTTCAAGTACATATTTAATATGACGAGGAGGATATATTAGAATGCGGATTTTTTTATACTTTATACTAGCGGCACGCTATGATGGCCGGTTTGACGTTTGTCCGCTCATGAAGTTCCGTATTAATTGATAACGACTTTGAAGGAAATAATTGTATTACTTTATTGACGATAGTGATGTGCAGAGATTCATAAATTTTATCGAATGTAGTTTTAGGTTTAGGACTCAAAATTTATTTATTAAATTGATTTCTAAAATGTATACAAGTGTAGAAAAATTAGTTTTCAAATCTAAAATTATTAGAAGAAGCTTGTGAACATGTGACTAAAGGAGAATGGGAAAAGGTTGTGAATAGAACTGTTAAATTAATAAGGGAAGATTATGAAAGAGATGTGAAAATAGATAATATTATAGAAAACGAACATATAATTATTAATGTAGGTGATGATAGCAGTGACGACAGTGAAAATAGTAGTATGGACGAATCTGATTAATTATGGCCTTTTGTGGCACCTTTTTTGGTATCTTTTGTATTCATATGTTTCTTGTGTGCATATAAAGTATGTATATTCATTTTCATTCAAATATTCAGTTCGTTCAAATAAATTAAATAAACATATACATTTTTGTTTTATTAAACCTATTTAATCAGGTACAAAAACAAAACTTAATTGTTTTTTGTTCGAGAATAAATTGACATTCCACATCACTATTGTAATGTGTCAAACCGGCCATCATAGCGTGCCGCTAGTGTAAAATTTAATAATAAAGCATTTCGTACGTCTCAGTCGAGGCGCAAATATTTTTCGGTCGCAAATTTATAAGACCGATTTGTTATTCATTCATAAACATGGTTTTAGGGTTCCGTACCAAAATGGTAAAAATGGAACCCTTATGGTGAGACTTTCTCCGTCCGTCCGTCCGTCTGTCACAGTCGATTATTTAAGTAACTATTAAAGCTATCGACATGAAATTTGGAATAGTTGTGTATAATAGTGGCCCAACAACATTGGAATAAGAAAAAATCAAAAATTCTTTTTAGTTTAATTAAAAAAGAGGAAAAATCGGGAGTTTGAAATTTCAAAGTAAGATAACTATACCGAGTGGGGTATCATATGAAAGGGCTTTACCTGCACATTCTAAAACAAACAAAATTCTTTAAATATAATAGTTTTTGAATAATCGGGCAAAATGTCGAAAAATATACCGTTCCCCCCCCCCCCCCCCCCCCTTATCTCCGAAGTTTACCAATCGAAAAATCAGAAATAATTATGGTCAATAGAGGTTTATGTATATTTTAAAGGAAAAATAAAACCAACGCTCTAACTAGCATAGTTTTTTTTATATTAACAATAGACCTCCACAAACAAAGTTAACGATTAATAAGCAAATTTATATAATATTATCGTTTTACTTTTACTTCTAGAGTACGGAACCCTCGGTGTGCGAGTCCGACTCGCACTTGGCCGGTTTTTTTTAATTAAATCTACCAATCAAAAAACAACACGCATTTTTATTGAACACTTCCTATTTAATTCACAAAGTATTTTATTTGTTTATATAAAAAAAAGTATATTTACAATCACAAAACTAAATGGAAACACAAAGTAGGCAAATGTAATTAAAATGCTGGAGGCGGGCAGCCCTATCGCATGTTTACGTACCGCGCGGCTGTAGGCATTTATGTCAAAGATACGACCGAGTTACAATACTGTATACAGATAATATTACCGTGGTCTTACTTTAGAAACTCTGAGAGGGTAAGCTAGTAGCAGTTGTAATAGCTTTCAAGTTAAAAACTAGTTAAATACCTACCTATAGTTAGTGCCTTTCTCTTAAAAACATATTACAACACCAATAGAATCTCTAGCTTATCTCTTCCATCTATTGTTGTTTAAATAAAAACAAAACCGACAAAGCGACGTTACGTGGTTACAACCCCTGTTATATTTTACAATACATTCCTACAAAATTCATCCTTACTACCTTTGTAACAAAGTCTCTAATAGCTTATTAGTTTTTTTAAATACCGCACCATCCTGAGACCTTTAACTATCCCACTTATGTTCCATAAGATAAAGCATTCAATCGCATGAATAGTTTTGCGACAGTAATTTTGTAAACACCTTACTAATCAGCAAATATAGGAAGTGATTTCTAAAAAATATTTTATTCTTCTCTCAAACTGGGCAGAGGGCACGCAAATGTCGAATATTACAAGTTTTTTGACAAAATTTAAATAATAATTAGGAAATGTCCAAATTGAGTGAAAATTGTGTTTTGTTCTAGATTTGTGTTAAATAAAAAAAGTGTAATTGTGTTGTGATGTTTAAAAAGGACAAATATTATTACTCCGATGCCATGTACCAGTTGGTAAGCTTTGTTGACAGTTTCAGTATTGGTAGGTAATCTGTTATTTCCTTGGAGATCGTACCTAAAATATTATAATATTCGCAGTAAATATATAAATACTAGCTGATGCCCGCGACTTCGTCCGTGTGGATTTAGTTATTTAAATCCCGCGGGAACTCTTTGATTTTTCCGGAATGCCTATGTCACCCTCCAGGTTCTGAACTATACCTATCCAAAAATCACGTAAATCTGTAGCTTTTTTGCACGTGATTGACGGACAAACCAACAAACCAACTCCTCTTTATACTGTGGTATTAGTAAGGAAAAATTAATACCATATACGATAATAAAGACGATCTAATTAAATTTTAGAACACAAAAGCTACTATATTGTGACTTAAATATGATAGTTAGATATATTCCCTCGGTGACTTTTTTGTAGCTAATAATTAGTAGGTACTTTAATCATGTAGTACATAATTTTATGCAACATCAACAGTTTTCTTTTTATAGGCAAAATTTTGCTACTTTGGGTTACATTATTTCAATTTTCTTAAGGATCTCTAATATTTTGAAAATAAATTATAGCCTATATTGTTACTTCCTGTTAACTTAGCTTTCTATTGGTGAAAAAATGGTTAAAATCGGTCCAGTAGTTACAGAGCCTATTCGGTACAAACAAACAAACAAAAATCTTTCCTCTTTATAATATTAGTATAGATTAGCCGTGGTAGCCTAGTGGTTAGGACTGCGGTCTCCTATAATTAGTAGGTAGGTATACAACGAAGGAATGAAACTATGCGGGGGTTCGAAACCTGACTTCAGATTATCATTTTTTATTTTATTTATTTTGCTACTAGCTGATGCCCGCGACTTCGTCTGCGTGGATTTAGTTCATAACATCCCGCGGGAAATCTTTGTCACCCTCCAGGTTCTCAACAGCTATACCTATCCAATAAATCACGTCAATCCGTAGCTTTGTAGCAGGAAACATTTGATCGTCTTGCTCGCGGCATTGTTAATGATGATTCAAAGAGAAAACATATTACTGATGATATTATCAATTACGTTAAACTTTAATTTTTATAATTGTTTTTACCATAATTAACCAAATACAAAATTACGTTTAGCTCTCATTTAGGTTTTGTTCTTCCACTGTCATTTTCGTTTTTTTATTCCATGTCAGATGCATTTTTGATACCAGGTTTTATATTGACTTGACGGAAACGCGGTCGAACGGGATAAAAAGTATCCTATGTCCGTCTCCTGGTTCTAAGCTACCTCTCCACCAATTTTGAGCCAAATCGGTTCATCCGTTCTTGAGTTATAAATAGTGTAACTAACACCACTTTCTTTTATATGTATAAGATTTTTTTTTTTTATATTATTTATTTTTATTATTAATTTATTATTAAAAGGAACCTCGTTCCAACCGAGTTTTCTGCAACACTCACGCATTTTTTATTTTTATCTATTACAGGAGATAAATCTACACAAAATACGCAAAGAACTAATCACAATGCTAGAGTTTTATGAACAGACCGACTGCAAAAACTGTTTATTATTAAAATGTAAATGTCCAAAGACTGACACAAAATCTACCAAAGACAGCCAACCAAACAATAAAAGTGACAACAAAAGCAATAATGAACCTTATGAAAATGAAGCTAAGATACAAGTTTCCCCGCCAGCGACAGCGTTGCCTAAGCCTAAATGGAAGAACGACCAAAGTCCAGCACCATCTACACCAGAGAAGTTGACCGAGCCCCAAGATATCGAAACATGGATGGAAGCTTCTATGAAAGTGGAAGATAATTTTGAAAAAGTTGTTTTAAATCCCAAAAAATCTCTGGTAACCATAGAAAGTGTTAGACCCGCAGATTTGCCGCTGAAAACGCTTCAGAAATCCTGTATTTTGAACAGTTCAAGCTTTTCGAAAAGTTCAACATCCAACCTTTTGAATGATGCGAATTTTTTGAACCGTTTGAATATTTCGAATGGTCCAAATATTATAAGTCAACATTTTGTGGATAGTGCTACCCTAGAAGCGTTTTTCAAATATTTAAAACCGCGAATTAATGATACAAATGTTTATAAACCTGCGAAACTAGAGCAAATCAAGCAGAATTATAGCTATTTTTAATTATTTTATTCGTATTTAGACTATTAGCTATTTTAACTTTATTATACATTATTTAAAAGAAAATATTAAATTAAAATAAATATGTAACTTTTAAAATTATAAAAAAAAATGTTAGAATAGTTTTTAAGACTGAAAATCATTACAATAATATGAAGATATTCCTAATTTTTATAGTTTCGACTATTCGTTTTTTTAATATTATTTACTTATCTATTTGAATTATTTTACTGACAATGATTAAAAAATTTGCATGTAAACTTGGAGTTTTTGAAGACTGAAACATAAGTTATTATAAGTACATACATACATAGCTTGTGGCTAATTCCATACATATCGTTTGGTCCCGTCCCCACTGGAAACAACTTATTTATGTAAAGTTTATTACAATAAAATCTTAAATCATGATATTAAACATGAAATGTATGGAAAAGGTCACAGGTGATTGAAATGAAACAGTATGGAATGTCTCATGTACCTACCTATTACTTTTTAAATAATTTTCAATATTACATGTAGGTATTTTACTTTTTTATCATTATAAAATAGTTCTAGGAAATAGGAATTATTTCGTTAATATTTTAAAAGTGACAATACTACGATTGTATTAGGTAATAAGTTCAAAAATACTGTATATTTAAAACTAAGTATAAGTAAAGACAAAAAAGAATAATAGGTATTATAATTATTATGCCGTTGATTATACAAAAGTATAACTTAATGTTTTCTTGTGAAACTATTGGTACTAATAGATATTTTCATAAAATTAAATATTGTATCTTATAATATTATATTAGAAATGATTAATTTAATGAATAACCGTATGTTGGCTGTTATGTATAGTAGCATAGTGCATTGTTACCATATTGTTACTCGTACTATAAATATTACAGAAGACAGAATTACATAATATTATTAAAATTATAATCATCATTATAATATCTTTAGTCTAGTCTTTCTCTTGAAAAGCACATACCTTTAGAAATAATTAAATGTAAGTTGGATTTATCTTGCATTTTAATCGGCATGTCATTCGGCAAGACAAGCATTTTATCGTTGGGTATACCCACGGAATAGAAAAGTTTTCTATTCCGTGGGTATACCTACCTACGTATACATTTAGAAATCTAAGCCTAAAACTTGGCTATGTTCCAGTATCATGTTGCTATCATAACAGCCCTCATACGTTGGACTGAAGTGTAATATTATTCTTATTTCTTATAATTAAACTATCTGAGATTAAACGGCCACGATTAAAAAGTTTTCTAAATGGAAAAATAAAAGTATTACTTTAATAGAGTTTTATTTTAAGTTTTATTTTATTTCACATTTTAGGTATAAAATGTGAAATAAAAAATATTATAAATGTACTCAAAAACTATTATGCATAAAAATACTTAAATAAAAATCTGTTTTATAATGTCCAGGTAAAGCCCTTTCATTTATGATACCCCACTCGGTACAGTTATCTTACTTTGAAATTTCAAACCCCCGATTTTCCCCCTTTTTTAATAAAACTAAAAATAAGTATCGATTTTTTTTATTCCAATGATGTTGGATCACTATTATACACAGCTATTCCTTTCATGTCGATAGCTTTAATAGTTACTGAAATAATCGACTGTGACAGACGGACGGACGGACGGAGAAAGTCTCACCATAAGGGTTTCATTTTACCATTTTGGTACGGAACCTTAAAAAACATTGTTTATTGCTTACCGTTTACTCACTTCTAGAAACCAAAAAGTTACTCGAATCCGAGTAAACAATTGAGAACATCTCAAAATTCTAAAATCCTCGCAAAAGCCTCCTGTTGCGAATTGCGAAAAAAAGGGAACCAAACAAACTTGGAAGTATTTAATACTTCCAAGTTTGTTTGGTTCCCTTTTGTTTTGTTCCCGTTCCAACAATTAGGGATTAGCGTTCACGGCTCGTTCCCTTTAACTGCTATACAATTCGCGAAAGTTTTTTTGTCAATCTTTTCAACAACTTGGATGATAATATTTATTTTATGTAGCGAAATTGTTCATATAGCTGTCTGGAGACATTAATAAAATAAATTTTTCCTGCGACTTTGTCCGCGTGGAATAATGTACTTGGATTTTTAAAAAGACCGCGACAAATCTCTGTTTTTTTTCCGAGATAAAAGGTAGTCTATGTCACTGTCCAAATTTCTCACTACAAAGGACAAACCAATAGACACAGTTTATAATAATATTATTTTAAGTTTTAACTTATAATGTAATAATATTATTGGAACGAAGTTCCTTATCGCACGATGCGAAAGGGGGCTAGACGGAAAAAATTAAGACTAAATTGAACCGACACTTTTTTGAATGTGAATTTGGCATAGTGTTCAATATTTTCACACTACAATATTAGATCTCCGTAGCCTTGTGGTTTCTACAGTCGCATAAAGGTCGATGGTTCGAATCCCAGCTCGACAGACTGGATTTTCTAATTATTTTTTTAATTTTAATATTTTATAAAATCGATATTTAGGCTTCCCTGGGGTCATTTTGATTTGTATCGATAAAAAAATCATGATAAAAAATGTATAACCGAATAATTATTTTCTTTAAACCTCGAATAGAACTTGAAATTAATATTTTTATAATAATAACTTCGTTCCTATCTGGTGTCCCACAACACCATACGACTTATTTATGTATTAATAAGGATAAAATTAAAAAAAAATCAAAATTATTCATTTCACGTGGGCCAACCTTTGGCTCTTATGACACGTCATGAATCTACCACCGGTTCGGAAAGCGGATTCTGCTGAGAAGAGCCGGCAAGAAACTCAGCAGTTGCTCTTTTCAAAATAATCATTTTACAATATTATACAGCTACTTACTACATTGTAATAAGTTTTTTATACTATTTTGTGGGCAGCCGGATGCCATGCCGATTTAACCCATGCAACTTTGTTAGAATATAATAGAATATAATATTTCCACAATGAGGTGAAGTTCCAAAAAAGCGTAGGTCCTACAATTCAATTCACGTTAAGACGGGCAGACTGAAAGTAGCCCCATTCTCGCCGATACAAACAAAGCTGCAGCTAATTCTATTACATATTTTTATTTCAAAATAAAATGGGCTAATAGTACCGTAATATAACCACAGTTTAGGTGGGCAGTAGGTACCTATCACTGCAGCAGTTGGCTACAAACATTTTTTTTTACCTTTTGAGGTACGGAACTCTAAAAACCGACTTCAAACGACACTACAAAGAATAAAATAATTTTAGTTTGTACAGGTAATAGGTATGTATGAAGTCAGACTATTAGCGTTGGGCATCGATTTCATCGGTTAATTTTTTTTCGGGCGCACCCGACTGCAAGTTGCAACATACCTGTATAAACTAAAATTATTTTATACTTTGTACTGGAGTTTGAAGTCTGTTTCTTTTTAAATATTATTTTTTATATTATTATTATTGAACTGTAATGTTCGGGTGGTCAGAAGGGGTTTTAAATGACAACCAGCAGCGTGACGTCTTTGTATTACTGCAAACTTATATATAAGGGACTGCTTAGGGCTCACTACTATTAGTTACGGACTAATGTTAATTAAGCAGTGATAGCCTAGTGGTTAGGACTGTGGTCTCCTATTCGGGGGGTCGCAGGTTCGATCCCGGGTATGCTGTACCTCTACCTCTGACTTTTCGGAGTCAAACGCGTTTAAGCAATTAATTATCACTTCCTTCAACGGTGAAGGAAAACATCGTGAGGAAACCTGCACATCTGAGAGTTCTTTATAATATTCTCGAAGGTGTGTGAAGTCTTCCAATTCGCATTGGGCCAGCGTGGTGGACTATGGCCTATAACCCTTCTCTGAGAGGAGACCTCGCTCAGTAGTGAGCCGTGGTTGGGTTGTTAATGATGATGATGATGATGAATGTTAATTACAGACCGCTATTGCGGACTGATGTTACGGACTACTATTACGGACTGACTTACATTGGGGTGGAGGACCATTAAAAATAAGAACAATGTAAACAATGCTATGAGAAAAGCAAACAAACAACTCTGGACTCTGCACTCGTTAACAATTATTGGTAATTTGGTAATTCCCAAATATTGTTTGTCTTCAATTTAACTTTGAAGTACATTCAGTCACAAACTATGATGTATTATAAAATGTACAATCAGATACAAAAATATGTAGATATTACAGAACAATTGAATAGATCAATTTATATTTTTCATTTATCCATTACTTAATCCTTACTAATATTATAAATGCGAAAGCGTGTTTATTTGTTGGTTTGTTGGTTTGTCCTTTAATCACGCCGCAACAGGGCTACAGATCGACGTGATTTTTTGCATGGGTATAGTTGAGGACCTGGAGAGTCACATAGGCTACTTTTTATCCCGGAAAATTTAAGAGTTCCCGAGGGATTTTAAAAACTAAATCCACGCAGACGAAGTCACGGGCATCAGCTAGTCATTAATAATGGCGAATTTGGACGGTGCCCCGTTCATCGTTCATTTTTGCGAACATTTTTTGCGAAAATGAACCACCGTGAAAAGAAGACACCGTCTGTGATAACTGATTATGCAGCATAGATACCTAAGTACTTGTACTAGGTATTATGTGTTCTGTTCTGTAGTTGTACGAACGCACTTATATGAAAGGGCTGTGATGGTTTTTTAAAGGGCAGGTAATATACCTACTTGCCAAAGAATAGCATAACCTGCTATCCCAAGCCCAAGCAATAAGGGGTTTCTACGAATCATCGAAGCTACCTACCTGAATGCATCCGCTAAATGGTAAAATGTAGAATTAACAAAAATGAACTTTAACTTCTGCTACATAATAATAAAAATCATAAAACCCTAGCTCACAAAGTGTCATACATAATAGTTATGGCGGTTTCACACAGTCAAGTAGGTACGAATATACAATAGGTATTATTATCCGATCGAGTCTTGATCAAAGCAATTGCAAACTGAGCAATTTGTGGCTAGTGGCTGGCCATGTTCCAAAAATCCTTACTAATCTTACCAATTTTTATATGAAAAACAAACTTTGTCAGTCTGTAAGTCTTACATTTGCCTTGTCATCTACTATTTTTAATCCTTACTAATCTTACCAATTTTTATATGAAAAACAAACTTTGTCAGTCTGTAAGTCTTACATTTGCCTTGTCATCTACTATTTTTATATAAGACACTAGACCGATTTCAATAACAAGGAATATTTGAAAAACTAAAGTATTTCCAGTAGCGGGTTGAAGTCTATTTAATAAAAAAATGCGTGAGTGTCGTGGAACACTCGGTTGGAATGAAGTTCCTTTTAATAATAAAAATAAAAAAATGAGGGAAAAATTCCACATGTAGAAATTATTTAAAATAAAATTGAAAATAGAAAATTCAGTCTGTCGTGCTGGGATTCGAACCATCGACCTTTATGCGACTGTAGAAACCACAAGGCTACGGAGATCTAATATTATAGTGTGAAATATTGAACGCAATGCCAAATTCACATTCAAAAAAGTGTCGGTTAAATTTAAAGCACCTTTCGTATCGCGCGATAAGGAACTACGTTCCAATAATTATCTATCATGTATTTACGTATAATATGTTTCACCTAAACTACTGAGCCGATTTTATGAATGTCAACCGATTCCTTAATAATGCGAGTGACATATGCTAGGAATATGACGTATGTTACATCCAATGTTCCATAGTCGCGTTACATTTTTTTAACGTTTCTTGGCTGTATCAATGGATCGTGTGTGGCCGACATTAGCGCAATGTACATTATTAAGACAAAACACGTGTTACGACTTACGAGACACAAGATTCCTTGTCGTCTGAGGCTCTGAGGACTCTGAGCCTTGAGGTCTCGCCAGTCGCCGGGCAGCGGTCGCCAGGCCAGGTATTCGGACCTGCTTTACGTTATTCCCAGTTTAACAGTTATTTCAAACATGGCCGCCACGCTATCGACACCGGTTAACACAATATCAAGGGAGAATTTAGTGGTTTTGATCAGAAATAACGTGCTGAATGCTTCTGTGGAATTCACGCCAAACAGAGATGTGGTAAGTTGTTTTACTTATTTATCAGCATGTCATAAAACTGTTTAATTTGCTTCTTGTTTGTCAAAACGCGAAGTCAAGTGTTTGCAGAAGGTCACAGGTTGTTTTAATGACCACGTACAACAAATAAATCAGCAAAATAGTGACTTTTATAGGCGGCCTTTTCGTTAAGAAGCGATCTCTTCCAGACCACCAACCTAAAAAAGATTTAGATTCGACTATCTAGCTGTAATCTCGTTTAAATAAATAGGTAACTAAACGAGAGAATACAGAAGATTGATTAAGTAGAAATCAAAGCTTAAATTTACAATAGATACTAGCTGACCCAGCGAACTACGTACCGCCAACAAAAACATTTAGTGGTTGGTCACCCTTATCATTTAAGGGTATGAAAAATAGATGTTGGCCGATTCTCAGACCTACCCGATATGCACACAAAATTTCATAAAAATCGGTCCACCCATTTCGGAGGAGTAAGGTAACTCATTGTGACACGAGAATTTTATAATATATTAGAAGATAGATTATTCAAAACCCGCAGATAGCAGACAGGTAGTAGGTAGATAGGTAGGAAGTAGGAACTGATTCAAGGACGTGATCAGCATTACTAATGCTTATAAAATTATAGATAATGCACTTTCTTGCACGGAATACTTAAACATTCTAAACACAATGTTGTACCTATTGCTTAGAACTTCATTCATTTAGCCTCAATAGCCCAACGGTTAAAGGTGCGGACTGAAAACTGAAAGGTCGCAGGTTCGAATCCTACCCGTTGCACTATTGTCGTACCCACTCCTAACACAAGCTTAGTGGCGTGCAGCCCATACAGGCAAAAAAGCACTGCCTTTAATCCTGATGACTGAGGGCTAATTGAATATAATTATTATAATTCATACTAGGTAGGCAAACATCTCCCTTCAAATAACTACATACATAAGGTAGTTCCCGCACGGCGTAGCTCGCGACAGTCTGTAATCGATGAACGCCATCTATCGCTACTAGTCGCGCGACACGCAAAAAGCATAATTTAATATGCCTCTCACACGCACACATCCACAACTCACGCATAGCATCATTACACAACTCAACACAACTAAATGTTTAGATGTGTTTGTGTTTCATTCATAGCACAGAATATATAATAGTACTACGTACAGAAGTTTCACTCCTTTGATGTTGACTACTTGCCGGCGCTTTAATAGCCTACATATTTTTTATAAAATAGATAAATCACGCACGCAAGCTAAATTAGACTTTATAGCTCGGCGCGAGGATCCATATTGCTTTGGATCTGTTCGCCTTCCTACGTCACGGACGCCGTGGCGTGGTTGCCTAGGGCTGTCAACAAGGAGTAAAAAACTTTTATTTATTTATTTATTTTCCCATAATATAAACAAAGAGGTGATACACATGATCTATTAACTAGACACCGTCATAAACTACTAGGTAGGTAGTGTAAACAACAAAATTAGTTAAAATCTTGTAAACCATAAATTAGTTTACAAGATTTTGACTTATGAAGTCCTATTCTAGGTAGGCCTATACCTATTTCAGTATTTTGTGTTAAAACATAAATTACTTACTTAGTTGTTATAAACAGGCAATATAGGTATATAGTAGGACCCGCGCTCGCCCAGCTAGACGAGTGCGGGTCGCGGGTGGCGTAGGCGGGAGGGGCAGCCATCGGCAAATCTGCGCGCGACTCATAAGTAGGTACAACTTCGATAGTGAAGTATAAAACAGTTAAATTCTGTGATAGGATATAGGTACCTACATAGTGTAAGTGCTACTGTGGTTAATTTATTGTATAGTTAATAAGTTTTCGCTACGTAAATAAATAACTAGATACTGTAGGTATAAATTGGTACACACTCCGTACAATACCTTAATAATTTTAAGTAGGTACCTTCTAACATAATTTTAATTATGAAATAAACTCACCTTTCAGTATCCTTGGGTAACATAAAATATGATAAATAATCATCTTTTGAGCTCATAAGGCTCATATCCACACAACAATAATTACTACGACGACTTTTTGCCACTGTTTCATTATTTTATGTCCATCCATATAAAATATAAATGTCTACAACTATTTTATCCTACAACTAAATATACTAAACATAAATTAAAACTATTTAAACCAATATTTACAAAAAAGAATTTACGCGTAAGCAATGTTGAAATCAGTAATACGTCACTCGCCTAGAACGCGCTAGCCCCGACTGTCGTTGCACTCAGTGAGTGTGCGCGACTGTAGGTATCTAAATCGCATAAGTACCAAGAGTGAGACAGGCCTGTTCATAGTTTGTAGCATAGCCGTCTCTATCTCCATGTTTGTAGTCGAAATTGTCAATGATTACGCCCAAAAAAAGCAGTGCCTCTCGGCTTGTGATTGGCTGATTGATCTATCGCAACAAGGGCGAAATTAGCTTGAAGCTTAGCGTCGGCCATCTAGATTGTATTTTCAAAACCACGCGTGTTCGAAAGTTAAAACAAACAAATGTTTTTATTTTACATAATTCAAATAAGTAGCTTGATTTAATTAAACTTATTTTAATTTATTTTAAATTCAGATTTATTCCGTAAATCTAAATACGGTTTTAGATCTTAAAAAATATTGAGATCGAAAAAAGCACGTAATTTTGTAGTAATTGAAATAAATAAACCAAGTTTGGTCGATTAGAAAATAAAACATCTTATAGCCCCAAGTTATACATTAGAAATGAGGATAGTGTTTGTTTATTGAAATTCCTAGTAAGCTAATTAAAGATTTTCTTTGTACTTACTTAAAATTATTTAAAAGTAATTTTTAACTCGAGCCTTTAATTGATTATAATATTATCTTTTCTGTGCAAACGCCATGTTTGCATGTAGGTAAAACCTACCTACTGCTTCTTAGTATGAGTTGTGAGTGTGAGTATTTTGGTTTAATTTGTGAATTTTATAGTTTTTGCGGTAATAAGTAATTGAAGTAAATAAAAACCGATCGGATTTGTGATTTTCTACAAAGTTTGTGTGAGGGCTAATTTATAGAATATACCCGCCTAATTATTATCTACTTGGAAAATGGAAGATACCTAATATTTTGTGTGAAATTTTGCTATTACAGAATGTACTTAGACAAAACTTTATTTCCTTTTTCTATCATGTAAAGTTAGCACTAGGTGCCTAATGCCTACCCTAAGCCAAAACCTTGTGCACGCCACTGCACAAGCTTTCCGCTTATTTGGAGGGGAGAGGAGAATATTAGTCAACTTCAAATTGGCTATTCTTAATAAAAAAAAAAAAAATTATCAAATGAATGAAAGGTGTTTACTTCTAAGTGGACTTCTTCTTACATCATCATCAGCAACTCATCAACGGCTCACTACTGAGCATAGGTCTCGTCTTAATGAAGGGTAACATATCACAATCCACCACGCTGGCCCAATATATCGACGTGCTTTTTTGCATGGGTTTAACTGAAGACTTGGAAACTGTCATAGGATGCCTTTTATCCCGGAAAAACTGAGGGTTCCCGCGGAGTTTTTAACCGACTTCCAAAAAGGAGGAGGTTCTCAATTCGGCCGGTAATGTATGTCCACCGATTTCTCCGGGATTACTGGACCGATTCGCGTGATTTTTTTTTTAATCGACAGAAGATGTTTGCGAAATGGTCCCATAAAAATTTTAACCTTCAACTCCTCAAGCCTGATGCTGCAGGGATATTGCTCACCTAAAATAAAGAGATTTAGAAAATGTCGATTACGAATTATAATTGTAGGTAACAAGTATGGACTACATCATGGAGCTCCAGGTCCTAGCTCCTCAATCATAGGATACTACACTTAAAAGCTTAAAATAAAAATTCTTTTCAAAAAACCGACTTCTAACGCCACTACAAAGTATAAAAATAATTTTAGTTTGTCCACGTTTGTTGTAGTCGGGCGGGCCTAAAATACAAACTATGAAACCGACTCGCGATGCTCGCTCGACTTCTACAAACGAGTCTCTCATATTGTGTAGCGTCGCGCATCGGTTTCATAGTTTGAATTTAGGCCCGCCCGACTTCAACAAACGTGGACAAACTAAAATTATTTTTATACTTTGTAGTGGCGTTAGAAGTCGGTTTTTTGAAAAGAATTTTTTACAAAACTAACTCAATGCGGATGAAGCCGCTGACAAAAGCTATAATTTAATAGTGAATGTCAGGGAATTCGTTACTTATGTTATTACCGTTTTAGGGTTCCGTACCTCAAAAGATAAAAAAGGAACCCTTATAAGATCACTCTCTTGTCCATCTGTCCGTCTGTCTGTCCGTGTTGCACCACCGATTTTCTCACGAACGGGTGGAGCTAGTAAGTTGAAATTTATACCAGATACTGAGGTCCATTAGGTGTATAAAAATCAAGGTCCTGAGTCAACAGGATAAAAAGATATGGACAAATTTAGATTTTCGCGAAAACTTTTAAGTAGATACCAAAATTTACCTGAATTTTCAACTTTATTATTTTTCGGAATTTTCCCTTTACTTGTGCTGTAAGACCTTGCTTTTAAAAAAAATTGACAATTCTAGATCAACCGGAAGTACCCTATAAGTTTTGGGTCGAAAATCTATAAGTATGGTAGTTTCCGTTGACCTAGAATCACAAAATTTGGCAAAAAGCAAGGTCTTACAGCACAAAATGAAGGAAAAATTCCAAAAAATAAAAAAGTTGAAAATTATATATAATAGAAATAGAAATAATATAATGGCGGTATAATGTGTAGGTACGGAACCCTCAGTGCACGAGTTCGACTCGCTCTTGACCGGTTTTTTTTAAATTTTCAATATTTCATCTTTACAATACATTGTTAATTTGTTACAGATAGAAAGGAAATCTCCTATCCGCAAAAGAACAAATCTCCAACCATTAATAAAGAAATTATTCCACTCACCGATCTCTCCTCAAAGTCCAGAACAAATAGCTGTCAATAGGAGAAAAATGGAGAAGAACAGAAAAAGAAAGAGACAAGAAATGCTCATACCGGACTCAGATGAGCCCATCAAGATGGCGTACGTGAAAGAAAGGGACGGACATAGTCCAGACACATATGCGGGAATGAGAAAGCGTGTGCTCATTAGTCTATTTCATAATAAAGAGTATTCGATGGATATTGGGGATTAGCTTCTATGAACTGCCCAAAAGTACCGAATTTGTGAATTTTAAGCTTTTTGGAAAAACATTGCATGCCTTTATTAATTAATTCTTAATTATTAATATGAATTTATTAATTAACTCTTGATAATTGATAACCCACACCTAACTTCACACTGTGAACAACCAGTCTAAAGTTCGGCGTGGGTTATCAATTAAGAACCCAACTTCAGACTGATTGGTACTACAACATACTACCAACCAGTTTGAAGTTAGATCTGGTTGATGGTTTTTGTAGCCAAGAAATGTAATTGCTTTATTTTATATAAAAGAACAATTTGAAAAAGCTGAAAACGTGCCCAAAACAGATTTTATAAATTATAATATTTTTCTTTCAACTAGTTTTTTTATAGAATGATATAAATAATACTATGAACCAAATATACTACTGTTTCAGCAAGGCGTTCAATTGTAATCAGTAATTGGGTAGGTATTGTTCTGTTTACTTTATGTGCTCTTCCCATAATAGAAACGAAATAAAAGAAAAATTGGTGTCACAATAGATTTTATGTACAATCGATTTTATGTACAAATAACACCGAATAGTATTAAATCGACAAATGTTTACTTGTCGATTGTGAAGAAGATTATGGTGTTGCCTTAATTGTCTCAAAAACTTGTAAAGAATAAATTGCTTTATTAATGAAATAAGTTACTTAATAATTGTTAACATTTGTCTTCCGAAAGCTTTAGTATTGAAGACTGTTAGTTAAGTACGTAAGTAATAAAATAAGTCTAATAAAATCAAATTATATAATGTCATAGACTACTTAGTAGAATTAGTAGATTTAAGAAATAATTTGGAGAAATCATCTTTGCCTGTTTAGAGATTAGGTATGTATCAGCTATGCGCATTCAATTAATTTTGTCTTCCTTGAAAATTAACTTTATAATATATTAATAATTAATGTATCTTAATCATTGTATTTTAGATGTAATACCTATTTTGGATTATATTCTGAGATTATTTTATATTTTTAGATTATTTAATTAGGTATGTAGTAGTTTTTATCATGCCATAAATAAAATAATAGCTATGATAAATTGCATGTTTTAGTTTTACTTGAAGCTTGTTCTTCCGCTCAAGATTTGGGTGAAACTTTAACTCGACTAGATTTTTCCTACGTAAATACCTACCTATAACAAGTCCTACCTACTACCTCAATCGATCTAGTGGCTTATACATTAGCCCTTGACTACAATCTCACCTGATGGTAAGTGATGATGCAGGCTTAAGATAGTAGCGGGCTAATTTGGATGGGGTATGGGAGTGTTAATTAAACTAGTACCCCTAATCGGTTTCTACAAAATGCGTGCCTGGGCCCGAACCTCTGGAGTCTGGACCTTAAGAATTAAGGTATACCACCAGTGATAGACTAGTGGTTACAGGTTAGTACTGCGGTCTCCTATTCGGGGGGTCGCAGGTTCTGTCCTAGGATTTACTGGCTTTTCTAAGTTAAGTGCCTTTAAAAAATTAAATATCACAAGCTTCAACGGTGAAGGAAAACATCGTGAGAAAACCTGCACACAAGAAAGTTCTTCATAATGTTCTCAAAGGTGTGTGTAGTCCGCCAATTCACATTGGGCCAGCGTGGTGGACTATGGCCTATAAACTCTTCTCTGAGAGGGACCTGCGCTCAGTAGTGAGCCGTTGATGGGTTGCTGATGATGATGAATTTTTTAACGCAGTATTATTTATCTACCTACGTATGAGGTACCTAACGATTCAAAAGCACTTTGTAAAAACTTTGTTTATTCCAATAAAAACTTCTATTCTATCAGCTGACAGTAAAAATCTTTATCAAAGATTTCAAAGAACGCATTAAGAAAAAATGAATTAAGGACCTCCTTTGCCAGCAGCTAGAGCTATCTATAATCTTCGTTACTGAGCAATATTAAAAAGAAGCAATAAAAGAAATGTGCGAGTCAATTTCTCTGGAATAGATAAGGCCGCAAATCTTTTATCAAATCCGCCGAGCGGGGCCCGCCGGACCGCAGGGAAATCTTCTAAGCATTTTTGTATCGCTCATTAGTGTGCTATACGTACTTATTAGTTATTATTTACCGCCTTAGACTTATGGGAAAAAGTAGACGGAGTATTCGTGAATAAACAAGTTTTAAGAGGGGACTCTAGTGGGCCTTTCTCCATACAAACGCATTCTGCTGTTTGCTTCGTGGATAATAACTCTAGAGCAATGATTTTTTTTCCAGAAAATCTAGGTCTAATTAATACGAGCCTCTATCATTTCCTTTTTTCAAAAACATAATCACTAAAAGAAATAAGTATGACAATCCAAAAACCTGAAAAAAAACCGGTTTTACCGCAATGTTCAGACGACTATCAGACAAATTTGATAAGTTTTTAACAAAAAAGAAAATAATAGAAGCATAGATATACTTTTCCTCTAAATTTTGATATAAGAATTTTTGAGATCTGTCTAGTTTTGAAGAAGGAAATAGCAGAATACGAAACGTCTTTTGGTCAAGGTTTTTGTAGGTAAAATCAGCCTGGGCTGCAGTTCTCCCTTTCGTACTTTACGGGGCCAGGTGGGAGGTAGGTGCTGTTAAAATTTATTATTTCTGAACGCATTCTTATCAATACATAGACTTGACTAGTAGATGTCATTGTATGTCAAACTGACACTACTTCCACTTTAATTCCTTCCTTGTGAGCATTGGCACAACGACATGTCTTAATCTTAATTCTTTATATTAACTTTATAATTCATAACTTACCACTTAAATAATGTAAATGAGTAATTCCTGACCTGTTATATTAATAAATAATCAATGTTATAGTGTAATTATGTGACGTGCATTGTCTGCGGATTTATTGAATCAAATACACATACAAATGTGACCTGCAGTTTGATTGAATTCATCACTACTATACCTCTATCTGCGTCCATCCGCTGCAATTAGGATCCACTCGCCAGCATTTACAGGTTTTTGGCCCAGATTACAATAGAGGTACGTGGTTGGCAGAATATTTTTGGTGTAATTGGATTTCGACGCCGCGTGACACACACGCTATATAACATCAATCACAATGGCGCCTGGAAATGGTGATTCGGGCGCATCCAGTGCTTCATCCACGACGAGCTATATTATTGGTGGCGGAGTAAGCATTGAGAAATTGGAGGGCGTGTCAAACTATAACAGTTGGAAATTTGGAATTAAAAATTCACTAATTCTAGAAGGTCTCTGGGATTGTGTCTTAGGTACAGAGAAAGACACTATTAAAGATGCCAAGGCTCTTGCTAGGATATCGCTAAGCCTTAGGCCTACTCTTTATCAAATCCTATATGGCATTAATTCAGCGAAAGCAGCTTGGGATAAACTTCAGTCTGTTTTTGAAGATAAGGGTCTGTTCAGACGGGTTGGTCTGCTTCGTCAACTCCATAGAGTAGACTACAACCAGTATGATAATATGACCAGATATATTGAAACAGTTTTTACCCTCGTACAGCAACTTGCGGACATTGGAAAGGTCATTGAAGATGAAGAAATTGCAGAAATATTATTGTCCGGTCTCCCTCAGGAATTCGACACACTTGTATCGGCCTTGGAGACGGCATCGATGACCAATGCACTATCTTCAGAGCTAGTTCGTGCTCGCTTGATTCAAGAGGAGTACAGAAAGGCAAACACTGAGAACCAGGGAAGTAGCTCATCAAATAATGCACTTATTGCTCGAAGTTTTAATAAGAAGAAAGTGATAATTTGCAAATATTGTAATAAGGCTGGACATGGGAAGTCACGGTGCTGGAAATTAAAGCGACAGAAGAAGGAAAATGGTAATGATGAACAAACCGTATTCGCTTCATCGTTTTTGGCAGCTACGCAGAGTACAGACTTCATCGTGGACAGTGGTTCATCGTCACACATGTGTAATAATAATAATCTTCTGACTATTTTAAGAGCTAATAAAATTAGGATTACCTGTGCTGATAGAGCAACTAAACTAGAGAGCTCTGGTGTTGGAGATATGCATGTAAGCATTGAAGGTTGTAATAAAATTTTTACCAATGTTTTGTTTGTTCCGCAGTTGTCTGAAAATTTGCTTTCTGTGAGTAAGTTATGTGAAAGTGGCATGGTTGTGGTTTTTAATGCGGATGGGTGTTTTATATATGACAGCTGTAGTATACAAGGCAAGTCCCTTATGTCTGCTGATTTATGTAAGGGGGTTTATAGAATTAGAGGTACTTTTGCAAAAGAGCAATCGATGGCTGTCCTACATCAAGTGCAGGAAGCACAGATTGCAAAGTTAGCCGGGTCTAATAATAATATGGATGCTGATTTATGGCATAGAAGGTTAGGGCATCTTTGTCTTAAAGGTATGTGTACACTTAGGGAGTGTGCAGCACGTAGCGTTTCATTTCAGGTTGACAAGCAAGACTTTACAAGTAAGTGTGTTGCCTGCCTGGAGGGAAAGCCTGCGGCCAGGGCTTATCCAAAAGGATCTACGAGACGTGCAAGCCGGCCCTTGGAACTCATACATAGTGACGTGTGCGGCCCTATGAAAGACTCTAGCTGGGGAGATGCAAGGTACTTATTAACCCTTACTGATGATTTTTCTCGTAAAAGTTTTGGATATTTATTAAAGAAAAAGTCTGAAGTGTTAGACTGTTTTATCAATTTCAAAAGTTACGTAGAAAAGCAGACTGGATTGTCTATTAAATGCCTGCGTTCTGACAATGGTGGTGAATACTGTAGTGGCAGATTTAAGAGTTTCCTTGAGAAAGAGGGAATCGCTCACCAGTTGACAGTACCGTATTGTGCAAAAGAGTTGTGCTTTATTAGGAATTTCTTGTTGGAAATTGTAGATAAACGCATAGATATTATTATCTTTAATGATAATCAGAGCGCTCACAAATTGTTGTTGGCAAAAGAATACTCACACAAGCGCACTAAGCATATAGACATACGTTACCATTTTGTTAAAGATCTTGTATCAAAATACAATATTGTGGTTCAATATTTACCGACTGATAAAATGACAGCTGATGTTCTTACGAAACCTTTGTGTAAGACTAAACTTTTGTATTTCATAGAAGATCTGAATTTGAAATGTGTATAATGAATAACTGATAGACTTTAATATTTTTTTTGTAGAGCAGCTATAATTATTAATCTGGATTTGATTGATAAGAATGAGGGGAAGTGTTAAAATTTATTATTTCTGAACGCATTCTTATCAATACATAGACTTGACTAGTAGATGTCATTGTATGTCAAACTGACACTACTTCCACTTTAATTCCTTCATTGTGAGCATTGGCACAACGACATGTCTTAATCTTAATTCTTTATATTAACTTTATAATTCATAACTTACCACTTAAATAATGTAAATGAGTAATTCCTGACCTGTTATATTAATAAATAATCAATGTTATAGTGTAATTATGTGACGTGCATTGTCTGCGGATTTGTTGAATCAAATACACATACAAATGTGACCTGCAGTTTGATTGAATTCATCACTACTATACCTCTATCTGCGTCCATCCGCTGCAATTAGGATCCACTCGCCAGCATTTACAGGTGCGACGGCAATAGTTTCTTCAAATACCTATTTTTCAAATTCCTTGGACTAGAGTTCACTCATAAAAGTTTAAAGGTAATGCAAACTGTATACTGTAGTGCGTTTTGCGTATTTGTTTATTTGTATTTCTTAAACTACTGTGAGAATGTCTACAGTCTACACCTATTTTGGATGGCATTCTTAATCACCTCTGATTGGCCGAATTTATGACGTTCTTGCCACTTCAATGCATTTCAACCAAAAGTATTATCTTCGTTCCTAAGAGTAAGAAGTCAAGACCAGTAACTTCTAGGAAAACTTTTCACGTAAATTTTAGCAAATCAAACTCAGGTAGGAACGCTGCAATTAACCGACTTAACAGAGTTTACAATGACCTCGCTAATGTTCAGAAAGATGTCGATATTTTTTGTCAGGGTCCAAATACTTTTAATTCTAAGGCTATTCATTCTATCAGTGGTCTGCACTTTGAGAGATAACTCGGCCAGTCTTAGTTAGTCTTTCTAATTTTTGTAATGGTACATAGTTTTTGAGTATTGTTATTTTTATATTACTACATTACACACACACTATACAAAATATATAATTTATTGTTGGTATTTTAAAAACCGCTCGACCGATTTCGATGAAATTTATATGGGACAACCTGTGAAGTATAAACGTTTCAAACAAAAAAAAAGAATTTTCCAAATCGGTTCAGGCACCTTCGAGTAATCGGTGGACATACATAAAAAAAAAAATTAAGTGGCACTAGGGGACTGCCGCGGTAAAAGCTATTGCATAGCATTTTTTATCCACTTATGCAATATTTTTTTTTTGCATGATAAAAATTATGCAAAAAAAAAATTAAAAAACAAACAAACAAGAAAAGCGAACTGTCACTACTTCGCGAGTGGGATTCGAACCTGCGACATCGGCGCTCGAAAGTGGTCGTTCTCCCACTACGCCAAATAGAGCTACTTGTAAACCTCTAAAATGTTGAACGCTTACTGAACGACGGTGTTAGGTTTTTTCGTTACGGAATTTCTTGATTCGGTCGCCGCGCTCAAACTGTTTGTCCTAGTTCAAAGCCCGCGATAAAAGCTATGCAATAGCTTAAAAAGATTCCAGCGAATTGATAACCTCCTCCTTTTTTAAAGTCGGTTAAAAAGAATTTATCGCAAACATCTCTTATTGGTCGATACACTCTCGGTATTGGCTAAAATGCACTGCTGCAGCAAGAATGCCATAAACTCAGCCAATCACGACAGTCGACCAGATGTAAAAGTGGATTATAATTGAATATAATATAATTCGTAATATAATTTCCCCACCCATATCAATCTATAGTCAAGATTTAGCTGCTGTCAGTCTCCGAAAAGACCTAACACTAACAAATTCAGGTTTGATATTTCCTAAATCTGAATCAGCCGAATTGAACCTGGACCATTGCATTGTGCCTAAAAGATTATAGGGTCTGGGTAACTAATCACTTAGCATCAAGCATCATTTTGAAATCGTCTTCTTCCTAGCTTTTTAATAATTTTGCGTTCGGCTTAGTGTCAATCATTTTTCTTTAGTCTGAGCTCGCTGTTTATTCCATAGGGAAATAATTATTATTTAGAGCCTTGAGAAAAATCTCAGAGAGAGGCACCATCATTAAAATAGTATTAAGTTAAGAATAATATCGTTGATGTAATTGTCTATTTAATTATTATTTATGCAAATAAAAAACCCACCACCAACGATTTCACCAACGAAAAATAAGTCTAATACGAAAGATAAGACTGATTTTATGTTGGTGAAATCGGCACGAAGATTTAAAAATACCTGCTTACTAAGCTCTTAAGATTAATTTAAACGATAGCATGAACCATAATAGTCTAGGCCACACTTTTTCCCCACTTCTACTCGCTGAGGAAGTTGCTTGAAGTTGTCTCCGAACGTAATTCGAGCTATAACCGCTGACTTATCATAGCGACATTTTTACCTAAATTGCGTTTTTTATTACAAACGATAATTATTATTTATTCGAAACTATAAAGGACTAGAGCAGGGATTCACAAAGTGGTGATATCGACCTCTTGGGTTCGAAATCGGTTTCCCAGGGGTCGACATAAACGAAAACTGATTAATTATTAAAGATTAAAGATTTTTTCCCGAAAATCCTGAATATCTAGTAGGTACTTCTAAAGACTCATATCTACGCCGACGATGTATCCACCATCAGCAAGTCTATTATTATAATACCAGGTAAGTAAGACGCAGCAAAATTCACGTTATTCAAGTTCAAGCAAGATCGTCTTTAACGAGCGACTGAGCGTGCCTCTACGTTATTTACCCAATAACAATACTCCGCTTAATGTTGTGAATAAGTTAGATATATATTCCCTCGGGAACTTTTTTGTAGAAAATAATGAGTACTTTAATCATGTAGTACATCATTTTTATGCATCATCAATAGTTTTCTCAGCACTCGCCAAATAATGCGTTTTATAGTCTAAATTTTGCTACTTTGGGTTACATAATTGCAATTTTCTTAAGGATCTCTAATTTTTTGAAAATAAATTATAGCCTATGTTACTTCCTGATATAACTTAGCTTTCTATTAGTGAAAAAATGGTTAAAATCGGTCCAGTAGTTACAGAGCCTATTCGGTACAAACAAACAAACAAACAAAAAAATCTTTCCTCTATAATATTAGTATATAGATGAATTATGAAATGTTGACGGGTCGATTCCCACCCGATGCACTATATCACTTCTTCTATTTTGGTTGATGGCTAGTCTCAGTGTCACAGCGCAATGCACTTCACTAATTTCTTTTAGAGATTGACTACAGTTTTTGCAATATTCACGAAGGCGAGTGAGCTTTAGTCGTGGTTACTTCGTGTACATGCACATTGCATAAGTGTTTGTGCCTGTCAAAGCCTAGGTGGGAGCGGGCAGGCGCGAGCATTGCGCTCGCTCACACTTATACAGATACGACACACACACACAACCATAAGTCAGTCGCCCTCGTGAATTGCATGAACTGTACGATAACATGGCTCGCCCCTCCAAAATTCAAAACGTTTGAAAGTATTTGTGAAAGTATTTACAAAGCGCCACCAAGACTCGCAACGCATGTGTGCGTGCCGGCCTGCTAAACCAAAGACGAACACTCGTCACACAAACTCTTTTCGTAAGAATGTGACTACACAAACAACAATTAAACGGAGGGGCGAGCCATGTTATCATAGTTCATCTGTAAAACGTAAGAGTTCCGTTTATTTGGAGGAGAGAGGAATATATTAGTCTTGTAACTTAGCTTGCATAATAAAAAAAATATATTTCTGCAAAAATCCTAAGGAGCCAATTTTTAAAATTTTGTTCCTGTTTCGACTTTCTACCCCAAAATTCAGAAAAAAATTGTTTTTAAAAAAACCGACTTCAACAGCCACTACAAAGTATAAATGATTTTAGTTTGCACACGCATGTTGAAGTCGGGCTAGCAGTGCGGTTTCATCGTTTCTATTGAGATTTGAGGCCCGCCCGATTTCAACATATACCTGTTACTAAAATTATTTTATACTTTGCACTGCGCTTTGAAGTCAGTTTTTTTTAAAAGAATTTTTATAAATTTTTATTAAAAGTTTATGTTGATTGAATTGTTGATTCATTGAAAAAAATTATGTGAGCCGTCACGGGACGCCTGGCAGATGTGAAACATCGACATTATTTTGTAAAAGTAATATGCAGAAAATAACAGATTGTGATAGGAACTAAATATGTCACTAAGTATACATATAACATCCATGCCACGACGCTACGCCAGAAATCTGTTTTACGTGCTGCTATAGATGTTTCACATCAAAAAAACGGATGACGTAAATTACCTTGAAAAATTGTGTCAAAAATAATAAAATGAATTATTGTCTTTGTTATGATTTGGTTATCTACTGGCGATGGCGGCCAGCGGCGCGTCGCCTTTCCATAGCCCTTCGCATTCGTAACAGTTCGTTCAATTTGCTAGAAACCTTCGGCTTCGGCCAAAACTTCGGCCTATTTCGGCCGGAGACAAAGGTTTGGCCGAAGGAGGTATTTTTTCCGAAGGTAACCCTAGCCGAAAGTTCGGTCGGACGCTTGTAATAGTTCTTATAAAATTGTTGTAAAATAATTCTTGTAAAATTGTTGAAAATTACCTTTGACGGCGCTTAATTTGTTCCCAACCATTTGCTTAGCTACGAACGCCGCCATCTTGTTCTACTGGCTTTACTGGTTATTCTGTAACAAACATACAACATTATTAGTTAAGTCGGCGACAGTGACGACCGCCCAGGCGCAGGACCCAGGAGCAATTTGAAACTTCTAAGTTTCTTCTGATCTTGTGGGAAGTTGTATCGTGGCTTGTAACCACACTGCTGGCATAAACAAGCGATTAGCTGCTGAGTTCAAATGGATGAGGGCGGGCAGTTAAATAAACTACGTCACAAACTAGCTCACTTCCTTCTCAGATTGCAATGAGAACGGTTTTGGGCGTTTTGGCCATTAGTCCACTACGCATAACTGCTAAATGCGTATTGGCAGACTTCAAACACCTTTGAGAACATTATGGAGAACTCCCAGGTGTGCAGGTTTCATCACGATGATTTCTTTCACCGTTAAAAGCAAGGTACATATTATTAAAATTTTTCAAAAAAGAAAAAAAAGAACCCATATACCTAATTCCGAAACGTAGATGCTTGCCGAAAAGGGATTGAAAATTGTTCAAAACACAAAACGTTCATTATTCAAAACGTTCAATAGATACGTAAAAAATTCAATATGCAAAACAAAAGCAGTACACATTTTATTCGGCCCGTAAGTAAGTTTCAGTTCCCCGACCGTCCAATAGCTTGTCTTTAAGATTATAAAGGCAAAAATTACTGCATATTTAAATTAAGATTAAGAAGAGATCAATCAAGATTAAGGTCATTCCGGTATGAGGACACTCGAGGGTGATTGTCTACAAGGGGATGGCGTTTTGCGATATTTTTATAATTTTGAGAATCAAAAGTCACTGTTGCTCATTGGAAGTATCAGATTATTGCTCTTTTTACCCGATTACGACAAAGCTATATATCAATCAATCATCAAAAAACGGAATTCAGATTTGAGAACCTTCTCCTGTTTTTGAAGTCGGTTAAAAATCAATAGCTACCTATATTGACTGATTGGACAGTTTTTAAACTTTTTGCTTGTTACCTAATACTGATTCAATATTCATCATCTCAACCTACTACTGGGCGCAGGGCTAGGCCATAGCGCGCTATGGCTAGGCCATAGTCCACCGCGCTGGCCGTGCGCGAACTGGCAAACTTTACACAAATTACACACCTTTGAAAACACTATGGAGAATTCTCGGGCGTGAAGGTTTCCTCACGATGTTTTCAGAACGATAAAACGTGCTCGTAACTCCTAGAAGTTAGAGGTGTGTGTCTAGGATTCGTACCCTGTACCCGCCCGAAAAGTGGCCGAAGCCAACCAACCAAAAAATATGTGGTGGTGTCGTGTGAATTGTGATGCGGGTTGTTACGTTCCCTCAAATATGGTTGAGCAAAGCAATGGCTGGGTCATGCGTCATGCTCGTGAACGGGTTCCACCGGCGGGAATGGGGCTACTTTCTGTCAACCCGTCTTAACATGTGTTAAATTAAAATAAGATATAAGTATATATGCTTTTGTGGAACTTCCCCTCATTGTGGAAACACTGCATAGATAGCATAATAATATACATTATTATTGTAAGTAAAGTTGTTTTGAAAAGAGCAACTGTCGAGTTTCTTGCTGGTTCTTCTCGGCAGGAACGGCATTCCGAACCAGTGCAGCAGTGGTAGACTCATCGACGATTCAAAAGCACTTGTAAAAAAGTTCATTTGGGTAAAAACATTTTATTCTATTCTATAATGGTATACCTACCACCACCCCTACGCCGCTATTGTGGTAACTAAGTTAACAACCTTGCTGTAATAAAGAAAATTAATAAATAGCAAAGCTTATAAATTACTAACTAAAGTTATGAAATTCAAGTTCTAAGATCGAAGTTTTAACATTAACAAATACCTAGGTCGCGCGGAGCCACTGAACAAACGAAGAAATACCTAGGTCTACTCTTTATAAAATAAAGTAATTTGAGCTAGATAGCAACTAGCGCCATCTGTGAGGATTGTCGCGGACTACGAAGTAAGCCCCGACGTCTTCCGACTTAGTGTCTCACGGAAAAGAAGATGGCGCTGTTTTAGCGTCTCGTTACCATGGCAACCAAGAAACAAAACAAGGGGGACTGAGTAACGAAAGCTATCTTTTTAATTATTATTAACATTCTTTATTAATTAAAATATTGTAAAGTAAGCATAGTTTTTAAATTTTCAAAATGGGCGTTTACCTACCTGTAGTCACAGTGGGTTTACCCATCAATCATAATACTATGAAAGACAACTATTTTTGCAATCATTTGGTTACCGAGAAGCTGGATTACTTATGCAACCAACTATGCTATGTTACTATGCTAGTCTTTGGGTGGGAAAGTTTAATCTTACGGTTGAAGACAAGGGTCTGCCCGCGAAATTCAAATTTAATTTGGTTTTTCGCAATTTGTAAACTATTACGACAAAGTAGGCTTATGGCATTCTAATTGCGACAATGGCAGTATCATCTTCACAGGTTTATATAAAAAAAATTACTTGAAAGTGTCCAGTTCAAGAAATTAATCAAAATATCGACTAATTTGTGAGTAACTCACGTCCAACTCAATATTTTGATTACCTAATTTCTTAATCTGGTCACTTTCAAGTAAAGATTTTTATGTAAACCTGTGAAGATGATAATTCCACTGGCGCAAATAGAAGGCCATAAGCCTACTTTGTTGTATTAGTTTACAAATTGCGAAAAACCAAATTAAATTTGAATTACGCGGGCAGACCCTTGTCTTCAACCTTAACGGTAACATAACTGACATGGCCGGTAGGTAGGTTGCATCTCAGGTGGTTAGAGAAAGGTTACGGTTTTCGTTTACCCGTACCATAGTTACCATGACCCTTAACCTTACGAATACCAATTTTATGCAACCCAAAACAACCTAATTTTTTTTTTCGTTCTTAACTTCAATTGCGTGATGCCTTTTTAATTAAAATTGAACTACCTAAATTCTCCTCTCCATTAAATAAAATGCTTGAATAGGTAGGTCCTTGCCCATTTTTCTTTCAACGCCGTGAATTTCATTTGGAAAAGGCTTTAGTTTAGGCCGAGGGCTGTCGTTAAAGTGGGTCGACCGGAAGTTAAGCGGAATTCGTTAACTCCAATGACGCAAGTTTTACAAACTGCGTGACCTGACCACCGCGCGGTTAACCGATTTCGAATAAACTAATAATAAATTATGTCCTCTCGACTGAATTCACACACTGGAACTTTTTTTGGAACTTCCAATCATTGTGGAAACACTGCATACATAGAATAGTACCTATTGTGAACTGTATTGAAAAAGAGCAGCCGCCGAGTTTCTTGCTGGTTCTTCTCTGTAGGAAGGAACCAGTGGTAGATTCATTTGACGATCCGAAAGCACTTGTAAAAGTTAATTTGAATAAAAAATATTTCTATTCACGGACCAAAGTTCTTCTTCTTCTTCTTATTTAAATAATATTACATCGTTTTACTATGTTACTATCAAAATAACATAGTCATCATTAGCAACCCATCAACGGTTCACTACTGAGCGCAGGTCTCTCAGAGAACGGTTAAAGGCCATAGTCCACCACGCTGGCCCAATGCGAATTGGCGGACTTCACACACCTTCAAGAACATTATGAAGAACTCTCAGGTGTGCAGGTTTCCTCACGGTGTTTTCCTTCACCGTTGAAGCTAGTGATATTGAATTGCTTAAACGCACTTGACTCCGAAAAGTCAGAGGCGTACCCGGGATCGAACCTGCGGCCCCCCGCATAGGAGACCACAGTCCTAGTACAATGTATTATCTTTAGCAAAGAGCCACGTAAAGTAGCCATCGTAAGACTAAAAATGAGCAATTTTTAAACAATTAAAATAACTATAACAACACAAAATGGATTCTATGTGCATAGAGATAGAGCGTCTTGTACCGGAGCCTTAGTGCAAAGCCTTATCGATGGAGGTGTTCAGGAAATGATTCGGCAGTATCCGCCCTCGTGGCTACAGTCGGATGCGATGGATCGGTGTTACTGGAGTGTTATAGTAATTTAACGCACTTTGTGATTTTTATCCTAAGTTATTTTATAGTTACAATTTTCTAAATATTTTTCACCGATTCGCCGCTGTGTTATCTAAAAAAAAATGGTTGTCTGTAAAGTCGGTTTACGGACGATAGTTTTACGTGATAACGTCATAAAGATGAACAGCATGCTGCTAGAACTAGCTCGCGACACATCCGCTAACCACAGTGCGGACGCGATGACTGGCGGGCGCCGGGCGGCGGCGGTCACAAGCCAATGCTTGGGCCGATCGTGCCTCTCTATCGCTTGTTCCGCGCTCTCGCATGCACGCTCAGGCTGAGGCCACGTTTTCGCATAGGCGTGGCGTTGCGCGTCGCGCGGCGCGTCGCTCGCTCGCTCTCGCTCGCCCTCATACCTTGGCCATATCGCGCGACCGCTCACGCGACTCGACGCGCCGCGCGAAGCGCAACGCCACGCCTATGCGAAAACGTCGCCTTAGGCGGAACGTGACACTTTCGTGCGTGCAGCCGGTGATAGATTTATAAGACTTTATCTCGTCAAAAAACGAGCTATTTAAAACACGTTCATGTAAACAAAGTAGGTATAAATACGACTGTTTGCGACGTCACTATACGTCACTTTGTAAGGTCAGTGCAATAATACTATTTACTACCCATTATCAAAACGTCACTAAACGCCGCTCCCGTTTGTATGAAAAAAAATTAAGTGACACTCGGGGACTGCCGCGGTAAAACTATTGCATAGCATTTTTTATCAACTTATTCAATTATAATATTAAAATAAAAATTATGCAAAAAAAAAAACAAACAAACAAGAAAAGCGTACTGTCACTACTTCGCGAGTGAGATTCGAACCTGCGACATCATACGGTAAAGAAAGCGTTCGCTCGCCCACTGCGCCAAACAGAGCTACTTGTGAAATTCTGAAATGTTGAACGCTTACTGAACCTTAGGTTACGGTTGACGGTGTTAGGTTTATTTTCGTTACGGAATTTCTTGATTCGGTCGACGCGCTTAAACTGTTTGTCCTAGTTCAAAGCCCGCAATAAAAGCTATGCAATAGGTTAACAGATGTGCGAAATCGCATCTAGAGCAACATTTTTGTTATGTTGGCATGAAAGTATTAAATGCCGATTTCACCAACGTCGAGTGACGTTTAACCGAGGATTAAATTGAGCGTTCTGAAAGTTGTTTTATTGAAAAATCTGTCATTATAAAAATAAATAGGTATCAAAACGCTCAGATAAGAGTTAAGTATTTTACGTTGGTTTAATCCTACTAATCCTACTAATATTATAAATGCGAAAGTTTGTGAGGATGTATGGATGTTTGGATGGATGGATGGATGTTTGTTACTCTTTAACGCGACAACGAATGAACCGATTTTGCTGAAATTTGGCAGAGACATAGATTATAGTCTGGAATAGCACATAGGCTACTTTTACTCCCGGAAAAGCAAACAGTTCCTGTGGGATAGCATCGCTAATTTTTACGCATTTGTCCTTCAAAATACGCGAAATGGAGTTTTAGATTTACGTGATTTTTTTGCACAGGTGAAGCTAAGGGCCTGAAAAATGACAAAGGCTACTTTTTATCCCGGGAAAACAAACGGTTCCTGTGGAATATTAGTATGCTACTTTTCACATATTTATCTTTTAATTACGCGGCATTTATGTATGTATGTATGTATGTATGTATGTATGTATGTATGTATGTATATTCCTACTACCTATCCGATTACCCTACTTCCTCCTACTTATATATATTATAAATGCGAAAGTTTGTGAGAATGGATATATGGATGGATGGATGGATGTTTGTTACTCTTTAACGCGACAACGAATGAACCGATTTTGCTGAAATTTGGCACAGACATAGATTATAGTCTGGAATAGCACATAGGCTACTTTTTATCCCGTTATGTATGTATGTATGTATATTCCTACTACCTATCCGACTACCCTACTTCCTCCTACTTATATTATATATATATATATATATTATAAATGCGAAAGTTTGTGAGAATGGATATATGGATGGATGGATGGAAGTTTGTTACTCTTTAACGCGACAACGAATGAACCGATTTTGCTGAAATTTGGCACAGACATAGATTATAGTCTGGAATAGCACATAGGCTACTTTTTATCCCGGAAAAGCAAACAGTTCCTGCGGGATAGCATCGCTATTTTTTACGCATTTGTCCTTCAAAATACGCGCAATGGAGTTTTAGATTGACGTGATTTTTTTGCACAGGTAAAGTTAAGGGCCTGAAAAATGACACAGGCTACTTTTTATCCCGGGAAAACAAACGGTTCCTGCAGGATATTAGTATACTACTTTTCACACATTTATCTTTCGATTATGCGCCAACGGAGTTACAGATTGACGTGGTTTTTTGGAGAGGCATAGTTGATGACTTGAAAAGTGACAAAGGCTACTTTTTATCCTGGGAAAGCAAACAGTTCCCGCGGGATATTCGTATGCTACTTTTCACATATTAATCCTTCAATTATGCGCCAACGAAGTAACAGATTGACGTGGTTTTTTTGATAGGCATAGTTGAGGACCTGAAAAGTGACAACAGCTTCTTTTTATTCCGGGAAAACAAACAGTTCCCGCGGGATATTCGTATGCTACTTTTCACGTATTTATCCTTAAATCATGCGCCAATATGCATGCATGCATACATGTATGTATGTATGTATGTATGTATGTATGTATGTATGTATGTATGTATGTATGCATGTATGCATGTATGTATGTATGTATGCATGTATGCATGTATGTATGCATGTATGCTTGTATGTATGTATGTATGTATGTATGTATGTATGTATGTATGTATGTATGTATATATGTATGTATGTATGTGTGTATGTATATATGCATGTATTAATGTATGTTGATTATTAATGTGAACTAATAATATTATTAATTAATTATACAATAATATTATTAATGTGAAAGTTTGTGAGGATGAATGTATACGGATGTATGTTTGTATAGATGTAGTATACGGATGGATGGATGTTTGTTCTCTGAGATAAGGGTTGAACTATTTTGACTGTTTTACTCCTTATCTTCGTTACATTTAAACTAATTTTTATTATTATTTTAACCGACTTCAAAAAAGGAGGAGGATCTCAATTCAACGGAATCTTTTTTCTATTCATGTTCACCGATTACTCGAATACGCCTAATCCGATCTGCGTTTAAAAAAAATCTACAATAAATTATATACTTCGTAGTGGCGCGGGCGTTTAAATGTATGCTCCCGGGACAAAAAGTAGCCTGTGTTATTTTCCAGGTCTAAAACTTTACCTGTGTAAAAAACCACGTCGACTATATGCACTTGCACTTTATATGGTGAAATATTATAACTGCGAAAGTGCGTTGCTTTGTCCTTCAATCACGCCCCAACAGAGCTACGGATCGACGTGATTTTTGCAGGGGTACCTATAGTTGAGGACTTGGAGAGTGACAGGCTACATTTTATCCCGCAAAGTGAAAGAGTTCCCGAGGTATTTTAAAGGCTAAGTTCACGCAGACGAAGTCGCGGGCATCAGCTAGTCGGCCATAAATCTACTTTGGCATATCTGTGGCTATTTGTCACGAACTCGCTGACTCTAAATTCTTTCCATCTATACATATGATAAAACAGAAACAAAACCAATTCTGTACATGAAGTACTTTCAAAAAATCGGCCAAGTGCGAGTCGGGCCTCGCTCTTTTAGGGTTCCGTTACAAAAAAATTTAAGTAAATAAAAATATTTCCATGTACACATGGAAATATTTTAATTTAATTTTTTTAATTTAATTTAATTTTTATTATTTGTTGTTATAGCGGCAATAGAAATACATAATATGTGAAAATTTCATCTGTTTATCTATTACGGTTTACGAGATACAGCCCGCTGACAGACGGACGGACGGACGGACGGACGGACGGACGGACAGCGTAGGCTTAGTAATAGGGTCCCGTTGGTACCCTTTGGGTACGGAACCCTAAAAAGTGTTTTTGCTTCTTATTGTGTTCAAGATACAGATATCAAAACAGAAGCTAAATTTTTTTTGTCTGTTTGTCTGTTTGTTTGTCCTTCTTTCACGTAAAAACTACCGCACAGATTTCTGCAAAATTTTATACCGTGGTAGCTTATTACTCGGGTCAAAATCTAGGCTACTTTTTATCCCGAAAAATCAAGGAGTTCCCGAGGGACTTTAAAAACTAAATCCACGCGGACAAAGTCGCGGGCATCAGCTAGTCTGTTATACAAAGCCTCACAAAGCCATATGTCCTGTATTATATTTAATTTAAGCAGTACCCGAGCAATTTACTTACTTCCCCTTCCCCCCGGACTTCCAAGCAGTGTGGACGTGTATTTAGTTTCGGATTTAATTGTAAAGTGTATATTTACTCATTTTTAAAGTATTTATTTAGTTAAAAATCAATGTGAATAAATAGGGGACCAGAAGATGTCAGGAGGTAACTGAAAACTCAACACAAATAGCTATACTCGCCGCTCCAGTGTGCAAGTAAGTGACGTGAATACATGGCACACACATGCAAGGCGTAGCTCCGCTGCATTCTACTATCCTGGTACAATTCTAAGACTTGCAAACAGACGAAACAATACACCTATTGCTATCTCAAATCAACTCCGCTCGCACGCCTTGTCGCATCGGTCTGCGCGCGAGCGTCGATGCACTTCCACCCGCATACCTCACTGAAAACTACCTATATATTATAAACCACTGTGTCAAGCTTTGCCACGCAAAATGGAACCCTCTCCACTCAAAAATAAAATTTATTTTGCTTCGGATTCTGACATTCCGAACAAACCGTCGATGTCTGAGTCAGCACAAACCCGGCCTAAACGGACGAAGAGGTTAAGCGATGACCAGCCCGGCGACGTTTTCAGCTCATTTCAATCCGAAATTAGAGAATTACTCAGTTCGTTTATGGATAAACAAAACTCGCGTTTGGACTCGCTGGAAAAACACATGACGGAGATCAAACGACAAAATGAATGTATAAAGTCCACAAATAAGGATATCGAAAAATCACTAGACTTTATCTCCGAACAAGTATCAGATTTGCAGACCAAGATTAAGGTCTTAGAAGAAGATCGAGTACATTTGACGGATACATGCACTTTGCTCCAAAATAAAATTGATGCAATTGAACGCAGCTCAGTCAAGTTCCTCATTGAAGTGCGATGTGTTCCCAAGCGGAAGGCTGAAACAAAACGTGATTTATTTTCTTTGGTTCAGAATCTCTCAGCTCACCTTAACTTAGAATTGAATGCATGTGACTTGCGGGACGTTCATCGAATACCGAACAAGCGCGACCAATTGAACTCGACGCTAATCGTTGAATTCTCTAACACACTACGTAAAATGGAATTCCTTGGAGCTATCAAATCATACAGACATAATAAACTTGGTCCCCAATTGAACACATCCCATCTTGGCCTTCAAGGGAACATTAAACCAATTTACGTATCAGACGGGCTAACTGGGAGAACAAAGAAGTTATTTTACTTATCTCGGGAGGTTGCCAAAGCGAAGGGGTACGAGTTCTGCTGGACAGCCAATGATAAGGTTTACTTGAGAAAAAAGGAGGGTGAACCTTACATCTTAATCAGGTCTGAGGAACAGCTGTCGAAACTGGACTGCCCCCCGACGACGTCGTCGCCCAGACCATCGGCCAACGTGTGACTAGTGAGCGCGATTATACTTACCTATACCTCGGATTCTTCACTATTGGAAAAACTTGTGACATCTCATATACCTCACTTATTAGATTATATAGAAATTCTTGTAGCAGTTCGGTCCAGACGTTGTTTACCTATTTTAATTGTGATTAATGATCTTTTATATAGTACTATTATGATAATTCATTTGTATAGCAGGACCTATAGATTTAAATACTTAAATAAGTTACAATTGATTAATGAAGTCAATATGTTCAATTATGTCCGTTTAATTCACAATCAAAATATATACATTCATACACATGACACACAACATCAAACATACTCGTATTATACATTACTGCACCTTACACTAAACACCATATCAAGAATATATTATTATTATACACATCACAATTATTATTCACACACTGTCTTCGTAAAAAAATATCATTTACCTATACGGTGGTGGATCTGGTGCGCTTACACGCTGTATTATATATTTTATAGTTTTAAACTTTCACAATGTATTTTTTGTTTATTACTTACTGGTTGCTACTCTTTTTATCAATTAAAGTGAATAACACAGCGCTATTGAATGATCTTGATAACAGTATATCTGCAGCCTTAAGTACATATGTGACTGAACCCTGGCTATGTACCAAATACCTAGGGGATACTGGACAACATCTAACTGTCTTAACACAGAACATAAGAAGCATACGCAAAAATCTAGACTATTTAACTGTCTTCTTAAAAGAACTAGACTTCTTACCGAACATCATTATTTTGACAGAGTGCTGGTTATTGGACAGTAATACTGTATTTCACCTAAATAATTATGAGCAATATAACTCCAAACAATATCTCAATCAAAATGACGGTATTGTAATTTATTTTAAACACGACCTTAAAATTAATATAACTGAGCCGTCCTTTTCCGATGCAAACTGTTTGTTACTAGAGATGGGCAAGACTGTATCAATTGTGTGTATTTACAGATCTCCATCCTTTAAAAATATCGATAATTTTCTTAACTCACTGGAAATTGTATTAAAAAAATGTAAAAGCGACAGTTGCTTCATTGTGGGTGATATTAACATAGATATTAAAAACGATACCAACGACATAAAATCAGATGAATACTTAAACCTAACAGCTCAATACGGCTTTATTCCTGGTCATACATTTCCAACACGAGGCCCTAACTGCTTAGACCACGTTTTGATAAAGTCGCGTATTACCAGTTCTATAGTAGTCTGTAGATCGGACATAAGCGACCATGACACTGTCCTATTTGCATTGAAATACGACGGTAATATTACTACAACTAAACACACTTATTCAAAGAAGATTAACTATGTCCAAGTAACTGAAGATCTTCAGCTCACAGACTGGTCTAAATTATATGAACACACAGATGTTGATTTAGTTGCCGACGAATTGGTCAATCTAATAAACAAAACTGTCACTAGAAATACTGTATTTCGACCTATCCACCGCTCGCACTGTATACTTAAACCGTGGATGACGGCCGGACTTATCAAATCTGTAAAAAAACGTGATCATCTTCATATGTGTGCACGAAAACACCCAAATGACCAAACTAAGATGGATACCTACAAAAAATACAGGAATACTTGTAATAACATCATACAAAACTTAAAGGACGAATATGACAGAAACAGACTACTGGACAGTAAAGGAAATTGCAAAGATACTTGGGATGTTCTTAAAGACATTTGCCATCTCAACACAAAAAAAAGTAACCAGCGACTTCTTTCCAATAGTTCTCAACCAACTCGCATACTGAATGAGGCCAATAACTACTTTTCAACTATTGGAGAAAAGCTCGCTAAGAATATATTAAACAATTCTGGAAAATCCGAATCTGAACTAGCTAAAGATTGCTTAACACAGGTAATTGGGAATAATAGCCAACATTCTTTCTTCTTCACACCTACTGACGAAGTGGAGGTTCTGGGGATTATAAGGAACCTCAAAACAAGGTCTTCGTCAGGTGTGGACAAGGTCACGAATGAGCTCCTGAAGAAGTGTGGCCTCGTATTGGCTGGCCCAATTGCCTTTTTATGCAATCTTAGTCTATCTACTGGCACGGTTCCAGCTATGTTCAAAATAGCAACTATATGTCCCGTATTAAAAGATGGGGACCCTGCCGTATTGTCAAATTATAGGCCGATCTCGCTGCTCTCTTCTCTGTCCAAAATTATTGAAAAGGTTGTCAATAAAAGATTACTAGATTACTTAGAGTCAAATTATCTTCTCTCAAAGAATCAGTACGGTTTTCGAGCCGGTTGTTCGACAGAAGACGCTATTACAGAACTAACTGACTTTTTGTCTGCTAAACTGGATTCAGGAAGTAAATGCATTGGTGTCTTTCTGGATTTAGCCAAAGCGTTTGACACTTTATCCAGGAAAATTTTGTTAAACAAACTAGAGGCTCTGGGAATACGTGGCATTGCACTTCAATGGTTCCAATCATACTTAACAGGTCGCAAGCAAAAGGTATCGGTAGGCGATCTATCCAGCGATCTAGCTGAAGTAAATTTCGGTGTGCCTCAGGGCAGTGTACTAGGTCCAACCTTATTTTTAGCCTACATAAATGATCTGTGCTCACTCAATCTCAAACAGGCTCAATTCTTTACATATGCGGATGACACTGCGGTGGTGTTTTATGGTGATAGCTGGAACTTAGTAGAACTTTTATGTCAACAGGGACTCCAAGAGGTGTATACGTGGCTTAGTAGTAACCTGCTCACTATCAACACGAGTAAAACAAAGTTTATTAGTTTTAAAATTTCTAGTAAAACTGATCCCATAGAACAATTAAATATCAAATTGCATGTATGTTCCAACTATCATAATAAGACCTGCGGTTGTCCTTTAATTGAACAGGTAAGAGACTTAAAATACTTAGGAGTAGTGCTAGATGAATATCTTCGGTGGGATAAGCAAATACACGTCCTGAGTGGTAGGCTACGAAAATTCATGTTTATATTCAAAAGGTTGAGGAATGTGGCTGATGCAAAAGTTATAAGGCTTGTTTATTTATCTTTTTGCCAATCAGTACTAAATTACTGCTTACCTGTGTGGGGTGGAGCTGGTAAAACTCATTTACTAAAGCTAGAACGCTCTCAACGTGCTGTTCTAAAGACAGCATATAAAAAGCCGTTCCGCTATCCCACTGATAGCCTTTATTTAGAGTGCGGATATTTACGTGTCAGACAGTTATATATTAAGTCTGTTATATTGAGATTCCACAAGTCGGCACCTTTAACAGTAATAACACGCTCCCGTTTACAGAGGTGGAGGTGCCCCTCATTGCGTACGCAGTGGGCACGTAGATGTTTCCTTTTTACTGGACCATTTCTTTATACCAAAGTCAACAGAGCAATCAAAATCGTGAAAATGTCCCGGTATACTTGTAAAAAAACCTTGAACAAATGGTTAATAGAATGCACCTACGAAGACACTGAAAAAGTGTTAAAAAATGTAATATAATCCATACACGTAATCACACACACACACACACACACACACACACACACACACACACACACACACTCTCTCTCTCTCTCTCTCACACACACACACACACACACACCCACACACACACACACACCCACACACACACACACACACACACACACACACACATACACACGTATAAACTAAGTATCAACTAACTTGTTATCTCTCAATACCTAAGTCTATTTTTAAGCTACTTTTGTTATTTTAATAAAGCTTTAATGTCATCATTGGAAGGAAGTGGTTTCCACGATACAGGGAATCCTAGTGTGGAAACCACTGCCCCACTAGTTTTATAAGAGATATTACTGTAACCAAGACAATAAAGTTATTATTATTATTATTATTAAAAGTCGATCTACGGATTTCATCTTGGCAAAAGGTTAGGTCACAATCCGAATTGGACAACAAAAAAAAATGTGCTCAAAGACACTTTTAATATTTAAGTTAACCTTTTTGGAAGCATGAAATTCAGGTGTCGATATCGCTTCCAATATACTGCAAGGTTCGGGAAAAGTTGCGAGTTTCAGCAATACAAAGCCTTGGCCCCTCGGGACGGTGACTCATTTAAATGCAAATGTAACCCTTCTGTTCCAGCGGCAAGGGGTCGATAACACTAGGTACTTTTGAGCACGATAGGTATGCTAATGCCGCGCTTAGAAAGTAAGTAGTTTGGGGTTTTCTACGATTGCGATTTCGCGCTTGTTTCATTGGGAACTATACTTTTGTCTGAAAGTAGCAAATGCAAAAACGCTTAGAAGCGCAATTTTGCGATGCGGTGATAAGCCATTTTTTAGTAAGCCTTGAAAGGCCTACCACGTAGTATCGTCGCGTTAGAACGACGAGCTCGCAGAAAGGAGATTGGCGAATTCCATAGAGTTTCTGACCCAGACGAACTGAACTGAACACTGAACGCCCACGTTCACGAATCAAACTTCTCATACTTGTTCTAGTAAACCAGACTAATATAAAAAATTAATCAAAGTATCAAATAAAGTTGGGAGAAAAAAGATAATATTCACTTGTATTGCCATGTAACGGTTATTTATAATGTGTACTTGTGAATATTTTTGATCCCAATCTTCTAAAAATATGGGGTTAACACAGAAAAATACTCTGAAAAATATTAATTAAAATTAAATGTTTTCTGAATCTGAACGGTTTTTTAAAATGCTGGGTCAAAATTCGCCAACCTCCTTTAAAAAAAACGACGTACTGTGCTGTCTGCATTCCGCACCGTAGAATGTAGACGTATCATGAGAGCTAAAGGCCTACCTGAAATAATTTTGAAATTGGATCTGTAAAAGGGTTACAATTCATCACAATAACCATCAAAACGTTATTATCAGTACCAGTACCAGAAAATAATTACATGCCACTCACGCATTCATAGTTTGTTTTGAGACGACGTTTGGAGCGGAACTTTGGTAGAAACTTCTGTTCTAAGCGACAACGTTCAATGAAAACGAACTTATTTCTCGCAGGTGTCGCTACTTTATTTGTTTACTAGCTTTTGAATTAAATCCGTTTAGAGTTAGGTTTTTAAAATCAATCGGAAACGCCTTACTTTTCCGGGATAAAAAACCTATACCATTACTCTGCAAGTTCTTAAATGTAAAAAAATCACGTCAATCCCTTGTATCCTTGCTGCGTGTTTGAAGGACAAACCAACAAAACTACAAACACACTTTCATATTTATAAAAATTAAGTGGCACTCGGGGACTGCCGCGGTAAAGCTATTGCATAGTTTTTTTATCAACTTATGCAATTATAATATTTATGCAATTTTTTTTGCATAATAAAATTATGCAAAAAATAATTAAAAAACAAACAAACAAGAAAAGCGAGTGTCACTACTTCGCGAGTGAGATCCGAACCTGCGATATCATACACCATACCATACACCACACCACTGCGCCAAATAGAGCTACTTGAGAACCTCTAAAATGTTGAACGCTTACTGAACGACGGTGTTAGGTTTTTTCGTTACGGAATTTCTTGATTCGGTCGCCGCGCTCAAACTGTTTGTCCTAGTTCAAAGTCCGCGATAAAAGCTATGCAATAGCTCAATACTAGGAGTAATAAGATTAGGATTATAATAACAATTGGAAAATTAACTGAAGTATTTTTTCTCATTTATTTCTCCAAACAACTTTTTCAAAGAAGCAATAAATTAGCTGAAATGCGAAAAGAGTTTCCTTATCTTGTTAATTATTTATGGTTTTTATCATTATCATTTATTTTGCCTCCTTTGTAAACGATACAAGAGGAAAAGTGTATTTAAAAGACATTTTGATACTTTTACTACGATATTTTAAAAATGTTGGTTTAAAAAAAATAATGAATGATATTACAAGCATTTCGTTGTAGTACGGGGCGGGTGACAGGTCAATAGAAAGTATTTTATTTTGAAACATATTGCTGCAATCATAAGGTTTGTTTTTGTAAAATATAACAAGTAAATTATTTTATTTTATGTCGAAAGTAAATACGCTTATTGCATAGACGCACTACATTTACTACCGTAAGGCTTAGGGTGGAACCACATTTGTGAGGATCGATTCGGATTTTGCCTATACAAATCTGTCATTTTCCATACATTCGTGTACGCATCGAAAAGCCGATTTGATCTGTACACGTTTCTCTGGAATTTGACAGTTTTGTATGGGCGAAATCCGAAACGATCCTCACAAATGTGGTTCCACCCTTATTGTGACGGGCAGCTACGGAACTCTACACTGCGTGAGGCCCGACACGCACTTGGCGGTTTATTATTTTGAATGTAATTTACCTAATTTTCTTTGAAAGCCGATTAATTATTTTCTATTTATCCGTTCATAAATCCTTTAAAAATAAGCTGTGAGGAAAATGATTGCGAAATACCCGTCTCAAGTTCCAAGATTAACGTCTAAATATCCAGGCCGGAGGTACCTAATTTATTTTAAGGCTTTCGCGGAAAGAAGCAATTTTCCTCTTACTTCAGTGGTCGTGGCGTGAAAGAAGGAAATTTCAGTATTGAAAATAATTTCTCACCGAGAAAGTTGTTTTCTATATTTTAATATTTAACACTTTTCTTCTTTTGGATTTTTAATTTCCAAAAAAAATTAAAATTGTTTTTATTCCTGCTGTGGCCGTCTCGTTTAGCAATTCTCAAACAATAGTACATTGTCAATTGTCATTACAATAGTATCAAAGAATTAGGGTTTTTTTTTATATCAGACTTGACTTTAGAGTTTCATCGAGATAGGTATGTTTTGCTTTGATTTCCGGCAGTGATTTATAATTGCTGAACTGCCATAGCCCGCTACTATGACTGTAGCAACCGCCGTCGTCGCCGAACTCAGTTGATTCACTTTAAAATTCAAAAGAACTTTCATAGATACAATAGGTATTGTAAACTTAATATCTATGACTTAATTAATTATTGATTATTTTTAATTGATTATTATTTTTGACAATTTAATTTTTAATATTGTCATTTTTTTATACTTATATTGACATTGTGTAAATATTCACACACCAGTCCTGGTTAAATATATTAGGCTCGATTTCCTGTTTACAATCATGTTGTACATGCATTTTTGTGAATAAAATTTCTATCTATCTATCTATTTAAAAATATGTACCAATATTTCATGTACCATATTATTCGTGCAAAATTAAAATGATTGATTGATATGTAAAAGTTAAGTATTTGAATAAAAAACTTTTGTATTTTGTTCAGTATCGTCACTTAGTCATCGAGAAAAAAAAAACTGTAAGCTGACTTAAGTATTTTTCTACCCGAGAAATTAAAGACTATCTACTGAATTTTTAAAAAATAAATCTACGCGGAAAAACTAGCGGGCTAGTAAAAATATTTCCCGTTAAATAAAGTGCATGTTTTAGTAAGTAAAGAGCATCGAAAGCTATTACTGGCGGCGGTGCGAGCTCGCAGCCGGATCGGGGAGCCAGGATGTGAGAGCAGCATGGAGTGACATTTAAAATGCATTACCGCACGAGGGGCTTAATGTCGTGTCAATGTGTGACGGCATGCCTGTACCCGCCACGTTGACTTTAAGTTTCAACGAGTTCTGGTTTGTTGGTGCGACACCTTTAAAGCGATTTATTTTGAAGACGTATCCAATTAAAGTAAGTTTAACTTTATAGTGTAAGTATGTAGTGTAAGTATGGTAGACTCATCGACGATTCAAAAGCACTTGTAAAAAAGTTTATTTGAATAAAAATATTTCTATTCTATTCTATGACGCAATACATCTACGTGGTTCACTTCGCCGAAAATATAATGTATTCGCAACATTCGCAATGAAGCCACATATCCTTACGCACATTATAAATGCGAAAATGTGTGTTTGTTGGTTTGTCCTATAATCACGCCGCAACAGAGCAACGGATCGACGTGATTTTTTGCATGGGTATAGTTGAGGATCTTGAGAGTGATATTTATCTTATCCCGAAAAATCAAAAGTTTCCGCGGGATATTAAAAACTAAAATCACGTGGATGAAGTCGCGGACATCAGCTAGTTATTATAATAATGTACTAATGTAATGTGCAGTCGAGGTAATGTATCAGTTATCAGTCATCAACAACCCATCAACAACTCTGGTACTACAAAATAATGTTCATGGGCGTAATGTACCTGGTATAAATTTCAACTTGCTAGGTCCACCCGTTCCTGAGAAAATCGGTGGTGACACACGGACATACAGACAGACGGACAAGAGAGTGATCTTATATGGGGTTCCTTTTTTACCTTTTGAGGTACGGAACCCTAAAAATTACAGATAATTATATTGATCTTATTTGCTATATCCTACTAATATTACAAATGTGAAGGTTTGTGAGGATAGATGGATGGATGTATGGATTTTCGTTACTCTTTCACGCTACAACGAATGGACCAATTTGACTGGGAATGGAGATAGCTCATACCCAAGATTAACACATAGGCTACATTTTCACGAAAAATTACAGAGTTCCCAAGGGAATTAAAAACCTTAATCCATGCGGACGAAGTCGCGGGCATCATCTAGCTGCCTATATTTGTATAGGAACAAGTTGGTGATAGTTTAAGGTAACCAAGTATTTAGTTAAGTGAAGTTATTTCACTATATCCCAAGGGCTATAATTTGTGTAGCGTATAGGAGCAACCGTGTGAAAATACATGAGAACACGTCGCCTTAACTTGGTGCGCTGAATTTGTTGCCTAAATTATAGCTTCAGTAAAGTTGCAGCCTGCATAGTTTATTGTTTCCAGTTATAGTTGTAGTGAAACTATTTTATGCCTCTCGTTTTATATTTTACCGTCTTATTCATCCCTTATTAAGGCCTCAATAGCCCAACGGTTAAAGGTGCGGACTGAAAACTGAAAGGTCGCAGGTTCGATATCCACCCGTTGTACTATTGTTGTACCCACTCCTAACACGAGCTATACGCTTGTTTGGAGGGGAGAGGAGAATATTAGTCAACTTCAGGTTGGCTTGAATTTAGAAAATAAATGGCCCAATATTTGGTACAGATCTCAATGGGTCATGGGTCAATGAGGAGTTTAGGCCAGTGTCCACCACGCTGGCTAAATGGATTGGCAGACTTCACACACCTTCGAGAACATTATGGAGAACTCGCAGGCGTGCAGGTTTCCTCACGATGTTTTCCTTTACCAGTTAAGCATGTGATGTTTAATTGTTTAAAACGCACATAACTCTGAGAAGAGAAGTCAGAGATGAGTGCCTGGGATGGGATCGAATCCCAAACACTTGAAAAGGAGACCTATGTCTTAACCACTAGGTTGTTAATGTTTGACATGTTAATTTATCCATTATTGGATAGAAGCAGGCGTTACTTTGCGGAAGTTCATGATTAGCAAGAAAAGGTTAGAATTATTTTGCTATAATCCGCCAACAGAAAAAATCTGTATGGTCAAACATGCAATTAAAAGCTAAGCACCACTCACCTACCCAGCCAAGCAAAAAAGCCAAGTTCCCAAGCAAGCAATACCACCACCACTCACATGCACCACCACACAAGACTTTTACACTACTCTCGACGCACGTTTCGCCCCGACACCGGAGCATCCTCAGGAGATGTCGACTTTACAATGCCTAGACAATACAATGACTTTACAATGACTAGACAATACAGCATTGTAAAGTCGACATCTCCTGAGGATGCTCCGGTGTCGGGGCGAAACGTGCGTCGAGAGTAGTGTAAAAGTCTTGTGTGGTGGTGCATGTGAGTGGTGGTGGTATTGCTTGCTTGGGAACTTGGCTTTTTTGCTTGGCTGGGTAGGTGAGTGGTGCTTAGCTTTTAATTGCATGTTTGACCATACAGATTTTTTCTGTTGGCGGATTATAGCAAAATAATTCTAACCTTTTCTTGCTTATCCATTATTGCTGAACAGCAATGGATGAACATCCATCATCATCATCATCATCATCATCATTGTAATAAAAATCACCAGCCCATAACTGGGCATGTGTCTTCTTTCAAATGAGAAGAGTTTAGTAATTTATAAATCATATAACTAGGTATGATCTGCAATTTCACACTTCATTTTTAAGAACTTTCCACTAATAAATGTAAACTTAGAAAATCAATTATTACACTAGCGGCACGCTATGATGGCCGGTTTGACACATTACAATAGTGATGTGGAATGTCAATTTATTCTCGAACAAAAAACAATTAAGTTTTGTTTTTGTACCTGATTAAATAGGTTTAATAAAACAAAAATGTATATGTTTATTTAATTTATTTGAACGAACTGAATATTTGAATGAAAATGAATATACATACTTTATATGCACACAAGAAACATATGAATACAAAAGATACCAAAAAAGGTGCCACAAAAGGCCATAATTAATCAGATTCGTCCATACTACTATTTTCACTGTCGTCACTGCTATCATCACCTACATTAATAATTATATGTTCGTTTTCTATAATATTATCTATTTTCACATCTCTTTCATAATCTTCCCTTATTAATTTAACAGTTCTATTCACAACCTTTTCCCAGTCTCCTTTAGTCACATGTTCACAAGCTTCTTCTAATAATTTTAGCATTTTTTTTGTGGTAAATGGGGGTTCTGTATTGTGTCTTGCAGCATATCCCTTAATTTGAGCCCACACCAACTCAATCGCATTATACTCACAATGGTAAGGCGGTAACCGTATAACTCTGTGCCCATGTTCTAATGCTATTTCGTCAATGACGTATCGGATCTTGGTTGGTTTGTTTTCTTTTAAAAGACGTACTAATTCCGCTTTTAACATATTCATGTTTGCATCTACGCCATTTTTACGAAGCCATGCGACGATATCAGCTTTCTTTTGGGATTGGGCAGGTGGCTTGTCAATTTGCATCGAGTGGTATGGGGCGTTGTCCATAATTATAATAGATGGTTCAGGGAGGCTACACAACATTGAGGTAAACCATTCAGTAAACTTTTCTCCATTCATGTCTTCATGATAGTCTCCAGTGGTTTTTGACGCAAAAGCCATGAGAGAACCTTCGACAAACCCGTTGATGGTTCCGGCGTGACAAATTATAAGTCGCGATCCTTTTCCTACAGGAACTTTGGAAGTAGATGCTGCTGTGTCATCGTTCCAAGAACGGCCTACAGTATGGTTAGCATTAAGCCATGTTTCATCCAAGAACACAACATTTTGCCAATTTTTGATTTCTTTCACTTGCCGTAAAAAAGTATACCTTGCCATCGCTATATCAAATCTTTCCATCAATATTTTGCGTTTGTTACATTTTTTGTATCGAAATCCAATGGTCTTCAAAATCTTCGTTAAAGAACTTTCCCCACCGAAGAATAATCCAGCTTCCTTCAGTGAATGCACCAACTTTTTTCTTGTTGGATACTCCTTCTGTAAATAGTAGCCGTAAACATGTCTTCGGATAGCATCGGCATCAAAGCTATCGATGCCTACGACTGGTTTTGCTCGTTTTCTCTTTTTTGGTGTGTGAAGTTTATTTTCTTCTGTGCCAGTCTCGCCATATTTTTTTTTAGTTATCCGTCTAACAGTTCGTTGTACAATATTAAGCGCATCAGCTACGCGTTCAACCACTGACGTTATAGGTAAAATTGGCCCTCCATTTTGAGCTTCACGATCGAAATAGTTACGAAGGCGTATTACGAACTCACGTGTCTGACTATTTAGAACAGTTCTCTGCGTACGTTCGGTCATATCGACGAAATCCACAACAAAGGGCTTGAACAGAGTCCAAATTAACGAGCAAGGGTCAACAGTAATGCAGTATCAATATTTGAAATCCAAAGCCAGGTCAAAACTATATCACAATCGCATTGCACTGACAGTTTATACTTTTCGAAGCAACGTCAATTCGAAACTGCTTTGTTTTGCATTGAGCATTGACGCGAGTTTGCCGGAGGTAGTAGTTGTGCTAGCCAGCGATCCTATGTGACGATCGTATTAGATTCCATTTTTAAAAATTTTCAATTTAGAAAACCAAATGCCGAGTTGTGGTATATATCATATAAAAATAAAAATTTTACCTTTTGTATGAAACAGCTGATATTTTTTTGCGATTTCAGAGGTTTGTCCACATAGTGAAAATTGTTCATATTCACAAGTACATTCACCCCTTAAATGGTGCAAACTGATTTTTCTACACTTGTATACATTTTAGAAATCAATTTAATAAATAAATTTTGAGTCCTAAACCTAAAACTACATTCGATAAAATTTATGAATCTCTGCACATCACTATCGTCAATAAAGTAATACAATTATTTCCTTCAAAGTCGTTATCAATTAATACGGAACTTCATGAGCGGACAAACGTCAAACCGGCCATCATAGCGTGCCGCTAGTGTAGTGTGCAGTTATTTCCTTATGTCAATTTTGAGTGCAATATTCAAGTCAACAATTTAATTTAGATTTTAATCCGAGATATAATCCTAATCTTTTGAGGCACTTCATGGGGCTCCAAAATATATTCATATTCATTACTAATATTATAAATGCGAAAGTGTATTTGTTTATTGGTTTAAGTTTCAACCATGTAGCAGGGCAACTCATCGATGTTATTTTTGCTTGGGTAGATATATTTGAGGACTTGAAGATTGACATAGGCTACCTTTTAACAACGAGAGGGTTATCGACCTAAACCCAAGGAGAATAAATAGCCGGCAAAAGCAGTTCTATCACAAATCACAACATGAACATAAATCATCTCTACATTACATACTCTATTCTACTAGATAATAGATAACACGCAATAAAACAAAGATTATGCAAACACTGGCAATTACAGGCGTGTTACGTGGAAATTATTCACTTTGCATGCATAGGTACATGTGATCGCAAATACTCGCACTTTGCATATGCAAATCGGACTGGTAAGTGGGCTAAATTCACAAAATGGCAGGTATGGCCCATTTGCATGCACGTTGTAACTTTATATGGGATAATTAAGCTTAAACTTGAATGAATAACTTGTAAGTTTTGTTAGAAAATATACAGCGCGTAGGTGTTACGTTAGGTTACTATAAAGTTCTTACTCTAGCTGGAGTATGAACAAACGATTTATAGCAAGGTTCAAGTTAAGATAAACAAGAATATTATGAAACAAGTTGCTGGATACAAGCGGCGCGTGACCGCAACTTTCACGCTTTTTATCAATTCGACGAGTATTTTTTTTTATTATTTTTGTATAGGTTACTCCATAACTCCGTCAACTCTGAAACGTTTTCAATCATTTTTTATTTGAAAGGAAATACCGTCAGGTTGGTCCCATTGTAACTTGGTGAAAATCTGATGAATATCTTCGGTGATGGAGGACCGAACTCCGGACGGACGGAATGTGTATATTGATCCTATGAAGCTGCCACTAAAAAGCTTAAAATATAAAAAATTCTTTTAAAAAACACCGACTTCAAACGCCACTACAAACTATAAAATAATTTTAGTTTGTATTACAGGTATGTTGAAGTCGGGCGGGCCTCAACAGAGACGATGAAACCGCAATGCATTTCATTTCATAAATAATAATATAGTTTAACCGTATTTTTAAGGCCTAAACAAAAGACGATGGAGCATTAGTTCGAATAGCTGATCGTCGTTGGGGTCCCAAGGTGCTGGAGTGCCGACCCCGCACCGGGAAGCCGACCGACCACCCACTAGGTGGACCGACGACATGAAACGAGTAGCAGGGAGCCGCTGGATTCAAGCGGCGCAAGACCGAAGCCTGTGGAAGTCCATGCAAGAGACCTTTGTCCAGCAGTGGACGTCTATCGGTTGATGAAGAAGAAGAAGAAACAAAAGACAAAGTTGCGGGCAAAAGTTACTATTCAATAAATCAAAACTCTACCACTTGTCAACTTGACTACATGTTTTGATTAGTTAATTCAATTCATGTTTCTATTTGTCTTTTCCCTAAAATTTTATGTTTACCTTTATTCAATGTTAACGCATTCACGTCACCGTCAATTTACGCTTCACGTAGATAACGTAAACATAATATTGTGATATCGTAAAAAGCCTGTCCCAAAACAAAACGTAAAGGTATTTTATCTACTAACGTTTTACGTGACACACATTTTAAATATTTGTAGAGAGAATTACTCTTAAATTTACCTTTTTCGGATCTATATTTAATATTAGCCGCTTTCCGACCGCGGATGGTTGAGACTTTAGAACAATAAGCGACTGTAGACTAACGTCAAGACTGTCGCGCGCCAGAATTAGTACATAATATAGTATAGAATAGAATAATTTTTATCCAAATAAACTTTACAAAGTGCTTTCGAATAGTAAAAGCTAAAATTTTTTCAAATAAAAAACTGTCCAAGTGCAAGTCTGATTCACACACGAAGGGTTTAGTACCATCATACAAGATTTCACACCAGCTGTTATTAAGATCGAGCATAAACAATGTTTATTAAATTGGAATCCTCTTTAATTTTTCACTTTTTTTGTTGTTATAGCGGCAATAGAAATACACTTTCGGTGACATATTTTATTGCATAATACGCAAGACTGACATTTATGACGTAGCTAGGGCTAAATTAATAGTTTGATTCGCTTAATTCCACAATTTGATGTATGAATTTTAGAAATTAATACACCTACATAGATAAACTAATCGGAGGAATTGTTTTTGACATAAAGAGTATCCAAAAGTGTATTTCCTTGTTGGTTTGTCCTTCAATCACGCCGCAATAAAGCTACGGATCGTCAAGTGATCCTACCACTGCATGGTTCGGAATGCCATTCCAACCGTATAAAGATTTTAGCCTGTATAGTCGTACGACTTTCTGTCGTGTTTAAAGTCTGCGCTCACCGCAACGCTTCACAATATATCAATGGGGAAATTATCTTCATATCCCGCGACGATTTATCACGGCAAGACTAAAAGCAATTTATTTGATAAAAACACCTCAACGCCTGACAGCTGAGCGATTTGTTTCGGGAACGAAGATTAAGAGTTCATTTAGGGCCGTAGAACACCTCCGCCGCGATATCGTAGCTGCGATACCGCTGCACCTCCACCATGGATTATTAACGGTATTTACTGAAATTAAGTTCCTTTTCGGACGGTTTGGCGGATGGGAGCTAGACGAAGACCGTGTAAGAATTTTCCGTCACGACCCCTGTTTTAACGACGAAACGAAGGAGTTTAAGAGATTGAAGATTTGGGGGTTTGAATCCTGACTTTAGATCATGTCTATGTTCTTTTTTTTATTTTTGTGACGACGATTAATAGAAGAGAAATTTTAAAATTTTATAGAAAAGAATTTCCGAACAAAATATTTGCGGCAAAATTTATTAACGACATCTATTGTGGGCAGGGTGAACTTGCTTGAACTTGCTTTAATGTATGTTTTTTACGAGATGGTTCTAACATATGGCGAGAGATGGCGTTGATTCTGAATTTTGTACCAGCTGAGTGTTCTACGACACTCAATTTTTTTTTATATTTACCCTACGTCATTTATTTGGCGCCACCCGGGTCACAGCTGAAAATCAGTGCCCGACTTTGTTGTATGCGTGTTTGCGTATGTGTAGTGAGTCATTATGCTGATCTGTACACTCTTTCTGTGTGGTGTCACAGGCAATTAATGTTACATTTGTACATTTTTGTCCGTGGCACTATTACCGAATGAATGTATTTTCTTTCTTTCTTTCAAACAATAAATATATGACAAACAATGCAACGAACATGCACAATAGCTATTTATGCAACTGCATCGTAATGAGGGTCATTTTAATTCGAGTGCTGTTTTTTGATACGAGGCTTGCCGAGTATCAAAATAGGTTAGTACGAGAATTAAAATGACTAATTACGTTCAGTTGCATACAAGATTTTATCTACGACAAGGAAAATAAAATCATTAACAAAATACGCCGTAGGCTCAATAAAGTAACAAAAAGTAACTCCGTAAGCCGCCACCAGCCGCCTGTGGCGCCTCTGTCGTATGAACGGTACAAAAGTGCCAGAACTCAGAGCCTTAACTTTAGGTATCCTATTTTAAGAAGATAACCATTTCGATTCAGCTGTCAAATTCGAAATTGGAACTTTTCGATGCTGGAGTAGATAAAGTATTTATTTATAGTGGAGAAGTTATGAAATTAGCTCACCCCAGGGTCCCCAGGCAAAATCGGCTATGTACCCAGACGCAATAGATTCTACGCGCAGTTTATTTAGCGGTAGTGTGCTGGGAGCATAGGCCGAAATCGCGTGATAGAGAAAATATTGTACATTCGGGGAATTGGACCTTCCGAGTCATAAAGAAAAATAGTCAAAATAATATGTAGGTACATGCGGTACTATAGGTAATTTCGCTTCGGACAAAGGGCCCGGACTTCACCAAAGTGGAGACGAAACGAGAGGAGGAAGAGTATCTTGAACAATCAATAGAATTTCGTGGTGGTGTCGTGTGATGCGGGTTTTAACGTTCCCTCAAATATAGTTGAGCGAAGCAATGGCTGTATCATGCTCGTGAACGGGTGCCACCGGCAGGAATGGGGCTACTTTCTGTCTGCCCGTCTTAACATGTGTTGAATTATATTAGATATAATTAGGTATGCTTTTGTGGAACTTCCCTTCATTGTGGAAACACAGAATACATAGCATAATGTCTAATATATTGTAAACTTGTTTTGAAAAGAGCAACTATCGAGTTTCTTGCTGGTTCTTCTCGGCAGGAACTAAATTCCGAACCAGTGGTAGACTCATCGACGATTCAAAACCATTTGTAAAAAAGTTTATTTGAATAAAAAACATTTCTATTCTATTCTATTCTATTATTTACACATCTCGTCTCTACACAGGTTCAGCGGATACCACTGAGCGGAGATACTTCTACCATATTATTATTATATCTATTAGTGGTAGATTCATTGACTATTCAAAAGCACTTGTAAAAGTTTATTTGAATAAAAAATATTTCTATTCTATTCTATTCTATTCTATTCTATTCTATATTTGAGGGAACATTATTTCGCTGTGGAGGTGTGCTACAGACTTCAAAGCCTGACAGCTGAACGATTTGTTTTGGGATTCGGTTTCGGTCGGAGCGTAGATTGAAAATTTGATTAATACGAACAGTTTTCCTAATTTTTAACCGACTTCAAAAAAGAGGAAGAGGTTCTTAATTTTTTTACGCGATTTCGCCCACAATTTTAGTTTGTACATGCTTTCATCGTTTCATTTCTATTTAGGCTCACCCCACTTTACTTTTTACTTTGTAGTTTGGCGTTTGAAGTCGGTTTTTCAAAAAAGATTTTTTTATATACTGGAAGCAAAAGCTCGTTTAAAAAAATTACTAAAGCATTGTGAAAGCTTGCATATTCCACGTATTTTTCGACAAAACAGAAACTAATCCGCGTTAACATATGACAGGGCTAGTTTGAGCGGAATTTATCACGCCATGCAGAGTTGCGCGTTCAGCTTGAACAAAAAATTTACGAGTTTTGGGCAAACAAATTGCATGTAGCTTGCTAAAATATGGATACTATCCGAATTTTGAAATACATATCAGAACTTCGGAAGCAGTAATAGCCTATAGTGGTTAGGACTGTGGTCTCCTATTCGGGGGGTCGCAGGTTCGATCCCGGGTACAAAGGAGCTCTTTAAAAAGAGAGACGCCACATTGCTTTTTAATATTTAATTTATTTATTTTTGATACATATTACATATTAGTTTATTAATTTTTTGTTATGTAGGTATTTTGCAAGGATATTTCCTCCAAGGGTAGGTAACACTTTGAAAGCGTACCAACAACCAAAGGTTGAGGGGTTGGTCTTCCCAACTACGTGATCAACTCACATAAATGAGATCGCGGAAAGCCACTGGCTAGCAACGACGCGAGACCATATTCTGTGGAGATTCTTGTAAGAGTCCTATGTGCAGTAGTGGACGCCTATTGGTCAAAATGCTGACGATGAGTATTTTAAAATGTGTCAGTTTTGTGAGCGTACGCAACGGAGTGTAGGCAGCCCCCCAATATGAAGTTGGGATAGGATTCGAATAGAATAGAATAGAAATATTTTTTATTTAAATAAACTTTTTTACAAGTGCTTTTGAATCGTCGATGAGTCTACCACTGGTTCGGAATGCCGTTACTGCCGAGAAGAACCAGCAAGAAACTCGGCGGTTGCTCTTTTCAAAACAAGTTTACAATACAATCGATATACTATGCTATGTATGCAGTGTTTCCTAAATGAGAAGAAGTTCCAAAAATGCATACTATTTACAATTATTCAATACATATTAAGATGGGCAGACAGAAAATAGCCCCATTCACGAGCATGACGCATGACCCAGCCGTTGCTACGCTCAACCATATTATTTGAGGGAACGTAACAACCCGCATCACACGACACCACCACAGAAATGTTTAAAGAGAGCGAGAGAGACCCAATAGCCAACGGTGTAGAGTACTTTGGCATTAAAAGAGGCCTATGTCCAACAATGATAGCATAGCAGATAGAAGCATATTGGAGTATGAGATGATTCTAGGGGGCTTAAAGAAGGGGGAGGGAGTAAGTACTCGTTATTTATCACTCAGCCACGAAGCATAAAGCATAGACCAAAATTTATGAGTTTCAGTAAAACAACGCCAGGAAGCCCGTATGTTGTGCGATATACGTATATCTCGTATGCCAGAATTTTCAGCACATTTTTCGCGTGGAGGAATATAAATATTAATGCGACTTTCATAAAGTACGAGATATTAGTTTAGGAAGTAGACAAATTGCTTGAAAATCTTGAACCTACATCTATAAAATGTTTTGCTATATTATAAACCTGGCGTATTGTTATAGATATATGGGTTTGATTTCCGAGTGGATCAACTAAAAAAAAATTGTTTCAGGGCTGGAGCCTGCAAGGCTTCCATCGAGGCCACCTTCAACACGAAGAATTTATTAAAAAAAATAAGAAAAAATAAACGTTACTTTTCGTGAAATTTTACGTTTTGGTAGAACGAAGACTGCTCATTAAGTACGCAAATAGGTAATTCAAGATATTCACGAAGTTTTTAGGGTTCCGTAGTACGTTAAGTAAACAACCGCTGTAGCTTCAAACTGTTGCACTATACTCGGTAGAGTTCTTGCAATTCACGAGGGCGACTGACTTATGGTTGTGTGTGTGTCGTATCTGTATAAGTGTGAGCGAGCGCAATGCTCGCGCCTGCCCGCTCCCACCTAGGCTTTGACAGGCACGCACACTTATGTAATGTGCATGTACACGAAGTAACTACGAGTAAAGCTCACTTGCTTTCGTGAATTGCAAAAACTGTACTTGTAATCCTTCGCCCACTAAAAAAAATAAAAAATCCTGTAATCCTTCTCCCATTTTTCCTTATCATGATATATTACGTAATTTCTGCATTTTACACTTTAAAAAATTAGTGTAAAAGCAGTAAATTATGTATTATTTGGTAAATAAATAAAAAACATGTCAGCCAGTATGTAAATTAAAAAACAAAAACAAAACAAGACAGAATATGCAGCCTAAATATTTACAAAGAAATAACACAATCATCGGTTCTCTGGAAAACTGGCAGTTTAGTGAGATAGTTCTAGACACAGTACACAAACTTATCAGGCCTAGACTGTCTCCGAACTCCTACAAGTAGCTGTAGACTATAGGTATATACTATAGACTTATGGAGCGATCAGAATCTGTCGACTGAGCCGACAACTTCGAAGCCTATCTGTCGGAGGCGAGATCGAGCGAGCCAAACTGAGATTAGTTTCCAAATTTACTGTGATTAAAATGTTGAAGTTATGGCCGGACTAGAAGGTATTCTGTGAGGGCGTAGGTAAGGCACCTTCACAGAGTTTATTACAATTGCAGACCAGTACTATCTCAGGAGTCAGGGCGTCTCTATAGATTATGGTCCAGGAGCCCGTAACACTAAAATTCCCGTCATGCGGAATCGAAAACTCTTTATGTGAATTAGTAGTTACTGTTACTGATATTATAAACACGAAAATGTGTATGTTTGTTCAAATTCAAAATTATTTATTTCATGTAGGCCAACCTGTGGCTCATATGACACGTCAAGATTCTACCACCGGTTCGGAAAGCGGATTCTGCTGAGAAGAGCCGACAAGAAACTCAGCAGTTGCTCTTTTCAAAATAATCATTTTACAATATTAATAAGTAGCTATTACATTGTAATAAGTTTTTATACTATCTTGTGGGCAGCTGGATGCCAAGCTGATTTAACCCGTGCATCTTTGTTAGAATAGAATATGACATTTCCACAAAACGTACTACAATTCAATTCATGTCAAAGACGGGCAGACAGAAAGTTGGTTTGTCACTCAATAAATTTGCAACAGACTACAGAGCTACAGATCGACGTGATTTGCACTGGTATAGTTGAGGACCTGGAGAGTAACATTAAGCTACTTTTTATTCTAGAAAATCAAAAAGTACCCGCGGGAATTCAATAACGAAAACGTGGATGATGTCGCGGGCGTCAGCTAGTAATTCATATAATTTAATATAAAAAAATCTTTTTAAACAACCGACTTCAAACTCCCGCTTTACTACATTACACACAAACTATACAAAGTATTTAATTTATTGTTGATATTTTAAAAACCGCTCGACCGATTTCGACAAAATTTATATGGGACCACCTGGGAAGTATGCCCTTTGAAACAAAAAAATAATTTTTCAAATCGGTTCACACGTCTTCGAGCAATCGATGAACATACATAAAAAACAAAAAAAAAAGAATCCGACGAATTGAGAACCTGTTCCTTTTTTTGAAGTCGGTTAAAAATGATCCCAAGCTATGGTATATTTAAAAACCTCAACTATTTATTAAACATTATATTATTATGAACATTTGGAGCACAAATTTCAATTATACGTCGCTGCATTTTGTATTGTAATAGCGTAATATACATTTAACCACAGCGTGTATTTTACTAATTAAATTATCTCTGGCGCGGTTTTACGTAGTACATAGCTGATACTCTCCGCTACAGTTGGCAGCACTATATTCCACTAGTTTCTTACATAACAATAATAATGTTCTCCCGACCAAATCCAGCCACGACTGCCAACGTCCATAGAGATTAGCCATCTGCGCGGGAGATATTATAGTGCACAAGTGTGTGCGCAAACACAGATACACAGTGTTTGTGGCTATTACTTCAATGTCATAGTCCGCTGTGACGGAAATCCGACACCAGAGGAGATCCGGCGCAGGACCGGCGGCTTCAAGTGCTCTCCGAGGCACGGGGGTGACTCACCGCCAACATCTCTAATTCCAGGTTATTACTGAGAATTTCTTGACAGAAGAACTCAATTCATTTTTTTTGGCCTGACCCGGGAATTTTACCCGGGACCTCGTTCTTTTTTGAGACAATTCTGAAATTGAAAATCCTCAATTGTTCTTCCCGAGAGTCGAACCCAAGACCGCCTTATAAGAACACATGTGCTCATCACAACGCAAAAAATAATAACCCCTAACAAGCATATTTATTGTCCGAACAGAAAGCAAGGTTGCCCTGACATTGTTCGGAATCAAATTAGTGTACTTTTTTGAAGACTGTGATGCGAGTCTATCCTTTTACTGAGGAAAGAATTTAGTCTGTCCTACAATCACGCACCCAAGGATAAACGGTTAGACGCGATTTTTTGCGTGGGTATAGTGGAGGACATAGTGACAAAGGCTACCTTTTATCTCGGAAAAACAAAAGATTCCCAAGGGATTCTTAAATACTTAATTCCAATTAAGTATATATTTATGGAAGAAGTCGCGGGCAAAATAGTTTTATTATATTTACTACTTCTATTCGTATAGGTATATAAACTAGTTTTTAACTGAGAACCCTCAGTTTTTTCCGGAATAAAAAGAAGCCTATGCCACTCATGTCCTCGAATATAGCCGTGTACACAACCAACACATTTTCACATCATACTAATATTAAATATAAATGCGAAAGGGTGTTTGTTTTTTAGTCTGTCCTTTAATCACACCGCAATAGAGCTAAGGATCGACGTGATCTTTTGCATGGGTATAGTTGATATAGGCTGCCATTTATCCCGGAAAATCAAAGAGTTCCCATGGGATTTTTAAGACTAAATCCACGCGGACGAAGTCGCGGGCATCAACTAGAGTAACACAATATTAGTAAGGATTTGTGTCAACAGCATATAGGCAAATACATAAATGCGGCCCTTTGTAATATTATGTGGGTAGTACAAATTACCTTTCAGAGCTCAATGGCTCGAGCGGACGCAATCGAGTGTGAACTGAATAAAGGCCTCGTCACACAAACAAGATAATCTCTACCGACTAATTTAGAGTCAGTGCTTTATAATGCGCCTACTTTTTAGGGTTCCATAGACGAAAGGTGCCAACGGGACCCTAATACTCCAATAAGCTTCCGCTGTCCATCCGTCCGTCCGTCTGTCAGCGGCTTTGAGTATTAAACCAGCATAATACTCAAAGGTCAGCGGGCTATATCTTATGAACCGTAATGGGTAGCATATTAGAAATTTTCACAGAATAATAACTATGACAACAAATAATAAAAAAGTTTAAATTAAAAAGGTTCTACAATTTAAACTTTTATTTTTGCTCGACCTTAATATTCATCATCATCATCATGGACAACCCATTAACGTATCACTACTGTGCGCAAGTCTCCTCTTAGAGAAGGGTTAATAAAGAATTATTATAGACCATAGTCCACCACATCTGTAATTCTGTATCAATGCGAATTGGCAGACTTCACACACCTTTGAAAACATTATGGAGAACTCTCGGGCGTGCAGGTTTCCTCACGATGTTTTCCTTTGAAGCATACGATATTTAATTGCTTAAACGCACATAACTCGGAAAAGTCAGAGGTCCGGGAACGAACCTGTGACCCCTCGAATAGGAGACCGCAGTCCTAACCACAAGGTTATTACTAGCTTACTAGTTAAATCTTGAACGATGGTACCCTTCGTGTGCGGGTCTTTACAGAAAGCCAACTTCTTCATCAACTAATAGACAAAGGTCTCTTAAATGCGGGTTGTTACGTTCCCTCAAATATGGTTAAGCGAAGTTGCTACTAAAAGACTACTTTCTGTCTGCTCGTCTTAACATGGATTGAATTGTAAGTAGGTATGCATTTATGGAACTTCCCCTTATTGTGGAAACACTGAATACATAGCGTAGTATCTATTGTAAACTATTTTGAAAAGATCAACCGCCGAGTTTTTTGCTGGTTCTTCTCGGCAGGCATTCCGAACCAGTAGTAGATTCATCGACTATTCAAAAGCACTTGTAAAAGTTTATTTGAATAAAAAATATTTCTGTTCTAATCTATTCTATTCTAAAGACTTTCACATGTCTCGGTCTTAGTAGCAATGTCGGTAACTCTGGTTCTCGTACGGATTTCTCAGGAAAAGAATGTTGACTAATATTCCCTTCTCCCCTCCAAATAACAGTAAAGCTTGTGCTAGGAGTGGGTACGACAATAGTGCAACGGGTGGGATTTGAACCTGCGACCTTTCAGTTTTCCTGTAAACTGACTACGGAAAATTGGTTGTTACATCCGCTTTGTGAATTTTGTTCATATAAAATGTAGCCTATGTCACCCGGAATCATCATAATGAATCCATTGAATCCATTCATCAAAATCGGCTCAGTAGTTTATTCGCTACGGTGGAACATTCGTAAATAGCCACATACATACATACATACACTGCTAAAATTCATGACCCTTTTTGTTCTGCCGTAGTTGAGTAAAAGACCCAGTATCAACGCCTCAAATTAATGAAAAAAAATCAAAGGAAGTCGACCTGCCTTAATTTTAATATAACAATTGAAAATCCCTCCAAATATTAGCAAAGTGTTTAGGCGGGGAGAGTCAGCAATAAATATTAACATTTCATCCCCTGCTCTCACAAGGGGATGAAAAACCTCCTCAAAGGACTTCGCACAATGACACTTCGCAACGATCACCCATTGTGGGAGATTGCTTTCTTTGCGATCGGGGAATCATTTTAATATCGTGTATATTACGCTTAAATCCCTACTTTGATAGCACACTTGAGGGAAAACTCGTAAAGATGCTTTTGAATAAAATAAGGTCCAGAAAGTTGGTGAAATGCATTCCGATCAACGACGTTATACCCAGTAGACGCCTAATACCTTTTCATTCGTAATGCAAACAATTAAGTCAACCAGCTGAAGCGCGCGGGTGACGGGACAAATCTAAAAGTAATTTCAGAATCATGAAATAGAAACATTATGCTCAACCTCAGAAAGGATTTTCTTTTCTGTGCGCAATTTATCACATTCTATTATATTCAACGAAAAATAACACTGAATCTAAAATAATAGGTTTTATGTACTCCGAATGTATTGTTCGGGAATAGAAACGGAGCCTTAACTTCAGCGTAAAATTTTATTGCAACTAAACCCCAAGTATACAGAAAAGATTTTTTGTTTCGCAACATTTTGTCGCTCCGAATATGAAACTTTTCACTATTGCTTTGTTATCAAAATTCAAAATTATTTATTTCACGTAGGCCAACCTGTGGCTCCTATTACACGTCATGACTCTACCACCGGTTCGGAAAGCGGATTCTGCTGAGAAGAGCCGGCAAGAAACTCAGCAGTTGCTCTTTTCAAAATAATCATTTTACAATATGATTATGTAGCTATTACATATATATATATATATATATATATATATATATATATATATATATATATATAAGTTATTTATAAGTTATTTATACTATCTTGTGGGCTGGATGCCAAGTCGATTTAAACCATGCAACTTTGTTAGAATAGAATATAAATCAAGGCAGAATAATTGAATTAATCAAATTTACCTTTAAATACTTTGGGAAAAAAATCACAGTCTATCCTTCTGGTTTGATTAACGCTAAGCCAGTAGGCTTGTTATCTTCTACAGCTCAACTTCTGAACCGATCTTGAAGAAATGAGGAACGACGACAGCTTGTATCCTGAGTAAGTACCTAATAAACCATACAACTATCTGGCAGGTGGAATAAAATTCGAAACATCACAAGTTGATAGTTTAAACCAAGGATTCCCAAACTATTTTGGGCAAGAGAGCCCTTTTCCAAAATGAACTGATACCTCCGACCCCCCATAACCAAATGACTTTAAAAATCCTATCTCTAGTTTTCCCCTATTGACACAAAATATTTACCAATTTAAAAGACTTTGTTGTTGGTTAAGTGAAGTGACATCATTTTCTCATCAAAATTAAATAAATTTCATTTCATTTCATCATCATCATCATCAGCAACCCATCAACGGCTTACTACTGAGCGCAGGTCTCTTCTCAGAGAAGGGTTACAGGCCATAGTCCACCACGCTGGCCCAATGCGAATTGGTGGACTTCACACACCTTCGAGAACATTATGAAGAACTCTCAGATGTGCAGGTTTCCTCACGATGTTTTTCTTCACCGTTGAAGCAAGTGATGGTTAATTGCTTAAACGCACTTGACTCCGAAAAGTCAGAGGTGAGTACCCGGGATCGAACCTGCGACCCCCCGAATAGGAGACCACAGTCCTAACCACTAGGCTATCACTGCTTCATTTCATTTATTCGGTGCAAATATCAAGTGTACTTAATAATTATTAATACAAATTACGTAAAAAGTACAAAACAACAAGTTGGTATACGTAACAACTTATACAGTGTCTTGAAAGTTCCAATAATAAATTGTGTTAATTAATAGGGGTCGATTTTTAGACCTCGTCGACCCTCAAAATCAGTTTTTGTTTATTTCGACCCCTGAGAAACCGGTTTCGACCCCAAGGGTTCGATATTGACAAACTGTGGGAATCCTAGGCTTTAAACCATATTCAAAACTTTTGCTGTAGGTACATACCTACTCCTAGCACTAACTTGACGTTAAGTAGGTCCGTCCAGTTTAATATTAAATAATAAATAATGCCAAATATATAAAAACAAACCTATTTGATACAGTCTACCTTTTAGTGTAAGGTTTTTTCATACAATACGCAACATAGACTTTTTATCGTGTGCGTTGCAGTGTCGATAGTGTGGAAAGGTCAAGCCTAAACGTAAAATTTTATAGCAACACTAAACCGCTATTGGGCAGCATGGAATGAGACTATAAAAACACTCAGTCAGAAATTCGACTAATAGAAACGAACCTATCACTATTACTTCTGGGTTTTATTCGATTTTTACTTTTTCTGTTCAATCGAAACGTTTTAGTGAGGGAGTAGATTGCCTGGGTATATATCTGTGCACAGAAATAGAAAATCATGGAACTAGGAATTACGACTATGTCTAGAAAATCGGCATTTTTGAAGTTCGATCAGTCAGATATCAATCAATTGAGATTGATGTCAATCTTGGATTGCAGATATTATCTTATAACAAAGCTTATAACTAGATGATGATCATCCGCGTGGATTAAGGTTTTTTAAAATTCCCGCGGGAACTCCGAAATTTTCCGGGATAAAAAGTAGCGTATGTATCAATCCTGGGTATGAGCTATCACTATTCCAAATTTCAGCCAAATCGGTATATTAGTTGTGACGTGAAAGTGTAACAAACATCCATCCTCACAAACTTTCGCATTTATATTAATAGTAGGAGTAGGATTTTAAGACTGATTTCACCAACGTAAAAAAGTCTTATCCGAGCACAAATTTTATATTTTGACAGAGTTTTTTTTTTGTACTAGCTTCGGCAGTACATATACTAAAATTGGAACGACAGAGTTTTCAATACAAAAATTGTCAGTATAGCCAATTTATTCGTAGAATTAACGTCACTCGACGTTGGTGAAATCGGCACTTAGTCGTTAGTCTTCAATCTATTTTTTACTATCTATTTCAACAATCTATTTCAATCTATTTCTACAAGGAAGGGTTATGATTTTAACAGTCTATGTATGTACGTATGTGCTATTTACGAATGGACGCTACGATGGAACGTAGCGAAAAAACTACTGAGCCGATTTCGATAAATGTGGTGTCAACCGATTCGTTGCGATGGTCCGGGTGACATAGGCTATATTTTATACGAACAAAGTAAATATGACAGATATTACATCCAATTTTCCATGGTCGGGTTAACAGGTTTTAAACTACACACATCAAAAGTGTCTAGGGATCAAGCATTTTTATGCGGATTTCTTGAGATTGAGATGTGGCTTTGTAATTTTATGATTTTATAAATTTATATGGATCCTTTTTGGTGCATTTCATAATTTGAATCAGGAACTGTCAATCAAATTCGAGTAAAAGATGAAAATCAGCTGTCAATATTTTCCCTATAAAAACATACAACGCATTGAAGACATTATTAGTGCTACTGTTTCCCTACTACTGATTAAAACCAACGTTATTATGGAGCGGCGACGTCATTTAAGCAGGGAAGAAATGCTCAGAGCCGTGGGAATGATAGAAGCTGGTTCCCGGCAACGTACTGTGGCTTTAGCTCTGAATACAAGTCAGAGTGTTATCAGTCGACTTTGGACACGTTACCGAAGCACTGGTACCGTGGCTGAGCGCCATGGAGGACGGTATCGCTGCACCACACGGAGACAAGACCGATACATTCAAATCTTAACTCGAAGAGCTCCAACAATAACCGCCATGATGTTAGCCGTGAGGCTTCATCACTCTTCAGGGAACTTAATTAGCGACCAAACAGTCAGAAACCGCTTGCATGAAGTGAACCTTCATTCCCGAAGACCGCTACGGGTACCACCTATAGCAATGCACAATCGTAGGATTCGATATCAATGGGCTCTTGAACACAGAAATTGGGCAGAAGAACAATGGCGTTTCGTGTGCTTTTCTGATGAGTCTCGTTTTGGTATGAGACCGGATACAAGACGTATACGATACTGGAGAACCCCTGGACGCCAACAGCGATTAAAATCCTGCCAGGAAGTCCATCCTTATAGTGGTGGAACCATCATGGTATGGGCGGGTATTTGGATCGGCGGAAGAACTGAGTTGATTTGGATCAGAGGCAACCTCAGCGCTCAAATTTATGCTGAGACGATTGTATCAGACGTCATCGTTCCTCTACAAGTGCAAATCGGTCCCTTATTTCAGTTAATGCATGATAATGCACGACCGCACACCGCAAGAGTTGTAAGACAGACTCTCGCCGCAGCTAACATCAATGTCCTGCCCTGGCCTGCTCAGTCGCCAGACTTGAACCCGATTGAGCATGCATGGGATATGCTACAGAGAAGTGCTCTGCCGAATATGGAGGGTATCCAGTGGCAAGAAGACCTTTTTTTGTTGTTGCAACGAACATGGGCGGCCATTCCACAGCGTGATTTGGATGAACTCATTTTGAGTATGCCAAACCGATGTTCTTGTGTTGTTAGTGTTCGCGGTAGAAACACGGATTATTAATTGTTTAAGTTACCCAATAAAATTTTAAAGAAAACTGTTATTTCAGTCTTTTTTTCGAACTTTAATGTTAGTGGTTCAAATGTCAAAAATCCCTTTATTAGGAAAATGGCAAATTTCTTTATTAATGCAAAGGTGACTTGGTTTATCGTTACTGTGACAAACGAAAACACTTTATTTGATGAATCCTTAAAGAAAATTTTAATTAATATCAATCAGGAGAAAAGTTATTGCAAAAATATATGTTGATCCCTAGACACTTTTGATGTGTGTATTTGCTTGTTCTGCTATGATACGTGTATATATGCTTCCGACCTATGTTATTGATAGGTATGATATCGGATTGAACCCTAACCTTATACAAAAGGTCAGAGAACAGAGAAACCTTTTGATTTAGCGCACTAAGCAAAATTGAGAACCCAAAACGTATCAGCTACTTTAGTTTAGGGTCAACGAAAACAACTTCGCTTTTGGCGACCTTAACTAAATTATACAGAGAAAACGTTGACTTGGGGCATGAATTAGAAGAATAATGCGCGGCTTCACCGAAATAGGAGTCTCTTGACGTAGGTAGCCCCTAAATAAAATCCCTTACCTAATGTCATTTCCACCTTTAGGTGTCCTCTAAAGGATCGTGAAAACAAAACTGACAGAACCCCGTGAAAACCTCGTTTTCACCAAAGTTCCCTTACTTTTACCAGCTACCTAAGCTAATCAGAATAAATTTATAAGCACATATCAAAAATTCCGAAGCCCGCGGGATTCGAACCCACATCTCTTGGGAATCGCGCCCGAGTGTATTAACCTAACACTAATTTCGATGCTGACGCCTGACGTGCAGTCCGACCGTAGCCATGGTGTAGGTGGCTAACACACTCGGGCGCGATTCCCAAGAGATGTGGGTTCGAATCCCGCTGACTTCGGAATTTTTGAAATGTGTTTATAAATTTATTCTGATATTTCCTTAAGTGTAGGTTAACACTTTAATAAAAATAAAAATACCTAAGCTAAGTTGTGTGACGCTTTCTGCCAATTTCGTTTTCACGAATTTTGTTTTTAGGGAGGTCTAAAGGTGGAAATGGACACCCAAGGTGCTGAAGTGGCCTAGGTGGACCGACGACATCAAACGAATCGCAGGGAGCCGCTGTATTCAGGCGCTGCAAGACCGAAGCCTGTGGAAGTCCATGCAGGAGACCTTTGTCCAGCAGTGGACGTCTGTAGGTTGATAAAAAGAAGAGGAAGAAAGGTTGAAATGACATTAGGTGATTGTATTTAGGGGCTACCTAAGTTACGAGACTTAGTGGATGATTTACGATTAAAGCGGGCATCAGATTTCTAAAACTCTACCATTTGCTAACTAACGCAATAAACTACTTGCCGTTACCTAACCGCTTAGATAGCGTTTTAACTAACGCAATAAACTAATGGATGGAAAATCAGTAGAACTTTTCGGAGGTCCAGGGTTTGAATCCCAGTTAGCCTAATTGGGTTGAATGGTCTAAGCAGTTAGCTTTACACGGCTGCGCCTCGTTTCACCATTACCTATCCACGCTGGAACCTAAACTTGACAAATTAATTTTAAACTAGTATAGAAAGCATTCGTTGTCCCACTGTATGATTGCTCAGCTGCGACGTGACAGTGGAAAATTGGAAAACTCTAGGCACAAAAAATAGACACCGTCCTGACAAAGCGTTATGAGCTTTGCGCAGTCATTCTTTTGATCTGGCATATTTTGCCGCTGGGTAAAGGTGGGCTTCCATCGGCCTTGATAATGTTGCGTTAATAAAATAATTGTAGTAGAAAAAATTGAGTTTTTGTATTACTTTCAATCTTTTCAATAGACAGGGCTTACTAATCTAAAATCTTTCTACATAATGCCTACTAATATTATAAATGCGAAAGTGTGTTTGTTTGTTGGTTTATTAGTTTTTGGTTTGTCCTCCAATCACACTGCAACAGAGCAATGGAATAACGTGTTTTTTGCATGGGTATGATATGAGGACCTGGAGAATGACATAGGCTAATTTTTTTTCCCAGAAAATAAAATAGTTTTTAAAGTTTTTTGGCGAAGTCGCGGGCATCAGCTAGTAATATTTAATTAATAAAGTGTGTTTGTTGACAGATTTTAGGCTTATTTCATAGTTTAACGACATAAAATATGATGTACGAATGTAATAATCCAAAGTCAGCCAAATTAGCTAGTCATTAAAACCAACAACTAGTTTATAAAAAAATATAAAGTCTTAGTCGTATGATTAAGAAATAGTTTCTGCCCGCGTTTTTGTCCCCGTGGCGTTAGGTTAGTTAGGTTTTGAATATCCCGCGTAATCCTTATGTTTTCCGGGATCAAAGGTAGCTTAAGTCACTTTCAAGGGTTTCAGCTATACCAATGCAAAAAATAACGTCGCGCCGTTGCTGCATGATTAAAGGACAAATAAACACACTTTCGCATTTATAATATTAGTAAAGGTTTCATGTCTGTCTGTAGTTTGGACGGTATTGCCAGTGTTCATTAATACAGACTAAATTATTTTCTCAGATAAAGATTAGACTTAATATTAGACTAGCTGATGCCCGCAACTTCGTCCGCGTGGATTTAGTTTTTTAAATCCCTCGGGGAACTCTTTTTAATTTTCCGGGATAAAAAGTAGCCTATGTCACTCTCCAGAACCTCAATACCCATGCAAAAAATCACGTTGATCCGTAGCCCCGTTGCGGCGTGATGAAGGACAAACCAACAAACCTACAAACAAACACACTCGCATTTATAATATTAGTAAGGATTTTATTTTTATTCCAATGATGTTGGACCGGCTAAAAGTCAAAATAATCGTACGTAGCTCACAGGAATTCCGGTGAATAACGTTACTCACAGGAACATAGGACGCATTCGGATTTAAACAAAAAATGTAATTATTATCGTATATAAATAAAAATGTATATTCCCTATATCCCGTGGTAGAAACATCACGCGTGAACGGCTGGACTGATTTTGACGGGACTTCCAATGACAGATAGCTGATGGTATAAGCCTAGCATAGGCTACTTTTTAACTGTGTAACGGAGTGGATCGACCCGGCTGAGAGCGACCCACTTCGTTCATTAGATGTGAGGGATCGAACCTCGCTTTTCACTATTTCCTAGGACAAGGAATAAAATACTCGATAAACAATAACGACTTTTATTTACAATTCTCTTAACCTATTACATGATATCGAGAGACGTTGACGCAAGCCTAAACACGGTTACAATATTATATGAAGCGGGACCGCCCGGGCGGCTGACGGAAGGACGACGGACTCCCGGTGGAGCGCGGGTGACGCGGCGGTCGCGGGGGGAACGCAGACGCTCGGGGTGGTTGGACGGACCGGGCCGCGAGGCCAAGCGCGAGCAACAGCCCCTGTGGTCCTACCAGAGAGCTCGTACCACTCGTCAACCCAGAGGGTAATCAGGCCGACGATGGGATCGATCCAGAGGGAAATCAGACCGACCCCGATGGTACGGGCGCCGCTGGCGAACTGCCGGTGGACGCTCTTGTTCGGCGTTTTATACTTTTCTGCTGGCTGCTTCGGTGGGCCTCGGCGCGGTTCGGCGGGGATCGCGCCGCTGGTGTCATTGCCCTGGCGTGTGCGTTCACGTCGGCCCCGCGTGATGAGTCAGGCGGCACGTGTATCGTGGGCTGCTTGCGCTGTGACGGCGTGTTCACGCGGGTCCCTCGTGCGATGATTCACGCCGCCCGTGTAGGCTGCTTTGCGTTGTGACGGCGCTCGTCACACTCTCCCCTCTCGTTTTGAGATGTTTACCTGTAAACATCACCGTTGGTTACACACCATCCTCTGAATCAAAAGAACTAGAAAGTGGTTTACTGTCGTCTGTATGTCACTTTGTATATTTCGAACCTATGCGTTTGGCTGTGCCTTCCCTCCTTTGTCACCCTTTTTGTATTTGGGTAACCTCACTATCCTCTTTCGGTGGTTACCCATGCGTTTTCTTCCTCTCCGTTTCTTTTTCTTCTTCTTTTGCCCCTCGGCTGCCACCACCTCTGTGGCCAGTGCCTGGCATTCTGGTGACATCGTTCGGTCGTCATCGGGTTCCTTTCTGGTTGACGGACCTTGCATTGCCGCTTTTTTGTCCGAGCACGCTGGGGTTGTCGCGTCCGCCATCGTTTACTCCACTGTAACTGATCCTTTTTTTGACATTTTCTTGATTTCGATGTTATATTTCTTGTCTTGAGGGTAGGTTGATTTCTTTCTAGTGACATTTGTGTATTCTGTGCTCTTTGTCTATGCTTTCTTATAGTCCGATGTTTGTCTGGTCGGACCTTCCCGGTCGGGTCTATGTTGGATGGTGTGTGTCGTCTTGGACTATTCGTGTCGTGTTCTGACTTTTATCGGTTACGTTTCTTTCGTTTTATTCTTGGAATCTTTTTATATCCTTTATGTGTGCTGTGCATATCTTGCCTCCGTTGAGTGCTTTTAATAAAAATATCACGGGCGATTTTCTTTCTATTATCTTGTACGGGCCTGAGTATTTTGGTGCTAGTTTCGCGCAGAACTTTTTTTCTGCGTTTGACAGTGGAAAATCTCGTTTAAGTACGAGTTGTTCCATCTTTGGTTCCCATTCTCGTTTCGATTTATCGTAGTTTTTCTTTTGGTTTGTTGATGCTAGTTTCTGGTTCTCTCGTACCATTTGATAAATTTCTTCTAGTTTTTGTTTTTCTTTCAGTGTTGGAGTTGGGAGGTTGTTTTTGTCGTTAAAATGTCTAAGTTCCCTGCCGAATAACAAGAATGCGGGCGTGTATTTCGTTGATTCTTGTACTGAAGTGTTTATCGCAAAATTGAACTCACCTAAGTACTCGTCCCATTTTTTATGGTTTTTTTCTATAAAGGCGGCTATCATGGTTTCTAATGTCCTGTTTATTCTTTCTGTTGGGTTACACTGGGGTGTGTATGGTGCAGTAAGTCTCTGTTGTATACCGTACTTCTCGAGTGTGTCTCTGAACTGTTTACTTGTGAAGACCTTTGCGTTGTCACTGAGTAATGTCTGTATTCTGCCGTATCTCATGAGTATGCACTCCTTTAGTGCGTTTATAACTGCGTTTGTCGTCGCGTTCCTCAATGGCTTTATTTCCGACCACTTTGTGAACTTATCGTGAAAAACGATGATCCATTGATATCCCTTTGACGATCGTGGTAGTGGTCCTATTAGATCGGTTGTCACTACTTGCCATGGTTCTTCCGTGTTATTGATATGCATGAGTCCTGGTCTTTTTTCCTGCGACGTTTTGTGTTTTTGACATGTCTCGCACCTGTTTACGTATTTTGCGACATCTCTAAAAATGCCTGGCCAATAATAACGTTGTGCTGTTTTGTTGAAGGTTTTTGATACCCCTAGGTGTCCTGCGCTAGGTTCGTCGTGGTTTTGTGAGAGGATTCTTCTTTTGTCGGAGTTTTTGACGCATAGCTTCCATTCGGTGTCGGGATCTAATTTGCCCCCGTATCGTGGATTGATTATTCTTCTATATAGTTTATCTTCCTGTATTCGATAGTCTGGTTCTGTTTCGGGGTTCGCCATTACCTTATTGAATTTCCTTGTGTACCATTCGTTTTCGTCAACTGACGCGGCGCATACTGGGTTTCTTGATAGTTCATCTGCTATCCCGTTTTGTTTTATTGGTTCTTTATGTTTTGGTTTTGTGATATGTTTCCCCCCCTTAATGCCTTTTGGACTTTTTCCCGCTTTTTCGACTTCCTCGGCTATTATAGCTTTTAGTATTTTCTGTTGTTTCTTTGCTAACCTTTGCTTGCCCTCGCGTTTTTCCTTGGGTTCTTCTTTGTAGGTCTGTCTATTTGGCTTTTGTTCCCATCTTATTGCTAGTCCCAGTCTTCTTAACAAGTCCATACCCATTATCATTACTGTAGTTGCTGGTAGATATATCACTTGATGTGTTAGTTTCTGTCCTGCGACTTCGAGTTCGATGTTCACTGCTGTGTCCGATGTTATTTTCGAACCATCTGCTAATTTTATAGTGTTTGATTTGGGTATTACGTCCTTCCTAGTTTCTTTTATGTGGTTCATGATGGTCTTGTTTATGTACGTGTTTGTTGACCCTGTATCCACCAGTGCTTCGTACGTCTTGTCGCCTATTTTTACCTCTGCAAATATTCTATTGTCTTTTTTTCTTTCTTGTACGTTTGTTGTGTAGGCTTGTGACCCTGTTTTTCTCACTTTGTTCGCTCCGTTGCAGCAATCCCGAGTTAGTTTTCCTAGTAATCCGCAACGGCTGCAGAAAATAGCCTGTTTGCCTCGGCAGTCTCGGGCCCTGTGGTTTTTCTTTCCGCACTTCCAGCAGCATTTCCCTGGGTCATAGTCTGGTAAGATTAGTTTTCCTTCCGGCTTCTGTTTGTGTTCCTGGTTTCTGGACCCTGCTCTGGAGTGTTCTGGTTGGTTTCCCTTGTGGTAGTATGTCGGTGTCTTGTATGTATACTGATACTGATCTGTTCGAATTTTTTCGTATTCTTTTGCCAGCTGTATTAATTCCGTCATCGTGTTGAAATCTCTTCTTTTGATGTAGAACTGGTAGCTGCTTCTCATGTTGTCATAGATTCTCTCTAGTTGTTGTTCTGGTGTTAATTTCCCATATCTTCTGAATAATGTTTGCATGTTTGTTAGATAGTCGACGAAATCTTCACGTGCTTCCTGTTTCTTGTTTATGATCGTTTCTAAAAGATTTTTCTCATAATTTTTCGGATAGTAGTACAACTTGAAGCTGTCTGTTAAATCTTCCCATGTTTCCCAATATTGATTGTTGTTCCTGTACCATAGTGCTGCTTTTCCGCTGAGACATCTTGGTATGACGTGTATTATTTTATCTTTGTTGACTTCTAATGTTTCGGCCAGTTCTTCCACTCTTTCTAGGAATTCTACGGCGTCTCCTGTTGAATCGAACTGTATCTTCCATCGGGACACTGCTTTGTCGAAGTCTGTTGCTCCGTTTTCGGTACCCATTGTGTTGTCTTGGCTAGTTGCTTCTTCGGTTTTTATCGTTTTTGATAACAGTTTCCTCAAATCCTCCACTGTGCTTGTAGTTGGAGCTGGTATGTTTCTCTTCTCTAGCTCTTCTGTTAGTTTTTGTTTGTTTAGTGAGTAGATCCAGGCAGTTGGCATAGTTCGCATTCGATTTGTTTCCCCTGTCTTGGGTTTTTTTTTCCTTTTACGGTACGGACGTTAGTGATTATTTTTTTTTTCTACGGTAACGGTACGGTTGTTAGTTAGTATCTTTTTATTTTTAATATCTATGGTAGTGGTACGGGTGCTAGTTTATGTCTTTTATTTTTAATATCTACGGTACAGAAGTTAGTTTATATCTTTTATTTTTAATATCTACGGTAGCGGTACGGGTGCTAGTTTATGTCTTTTTATTTTATCTACGGTGCGGAAGTTAGTTTATCTCTTTTATTTTTAATATCTACGGTAGTGGTACGGGTGCTAGTTTATAATCTTTTATTTTTAATATCTATGGTCACGGTACTGAAGCTAGTTTATATCTTTTATTTTTAATATCTACGGTAACGGTACTGAAGCTAGTTTATATCTTTTAGTTTTAATATCTACGGTAACCTACTCTGTTGCTAGGTTATTTCGCGGTGCTCAATTTAATTATTCCGGCGGTTACAGCAAGTACGGTCGGTCGGCGAGCGTTATTTCTACCTACTGTATTTTTCTTATTAATTTTTCCCTAATCTCCGCGGTGTTCCCCCTTGTGTCGTACGTGTAGTAGTTTTCTAAACGATGAGATGCTTTTCCCGTGATTTATCTAACTACTCGAGGTTAATCAAGCCGACTAATCCGGGATAAGCATCTATTTCGCGTTTTCTTATTCCTTTCCCTATGTTTTCTTTCTCTTTATACGATCGGTTACTCACCCTTTCAGTGGACCCGATAAATCGAATCGATTACGTGAAAGAGTTTGTAACCGTTAAGTTGTAAAAGTCGCGAGTATTCCTAAAGTGAAATGACCTACTTTTTGATTGCCACTCTGTGTTTTTCGGTACGGGTAGACACCACCACGGTCGCGTGGAGCGTGTCTATTTTTACGGAATATGCCTGTGAACGCGACGCGGTACTTTTTCTCGCGACGCGACGCGGGCGGACGGACCGGCCAAGCGTAACGGATTGGCGCGGGTGAGTGGTTTTACGGATGCGACGCGATTCTTAAGCGACGCAGAACGGACCGGCTACCTAATTGGTTCGCGCGGTATTTTCACGGACGAGTAGGTGGTTTTTTTTTTTCCACGTGTTCACGGAACGGTATCGCGGGTTTTTGCGTTGGGCGCCAAATGTAACGGAGTGGATCGACCCGGCTGAGAGCGACCCACTTCGTTCATTAGATGTGAGGGATCGAACCTCGCTTTTCACTATTTCCTAGGACAAGGAATAAAATACTCGATAAACAATAACGACTTTTATTTACAATTCTCTTAACCTATTACATGATATCGAGAGACGTTGACGCAAGCCTAAACACGGTTACAATATTATATGAAGCGGGACCGCCCGGGCGGCTGACGGAAGGACGACGGACTCCCGGTGGAGCGCGGGTGACGCGGCGGTCGCGGGGGGAACGCAGACGCTCGGGGTGGTTGGACGGGCCGGGCCGCGAGGCCAAGCGCGAGCAACAGCCCCTGTGGTCCTACCAGAGAGCTCGTACCACTCGTCAACCCAGAGGGTAATCAGGCCGACGATGGGATCGATCCAGAGGGAAATCAGACCGACCCCGATGGTACGGGCGCCGCTGGCGAACTGCCGGTGGACGCTCTTGTTCGGCGTTTTATACTTTTCTGCTGGCTGCTTCGGTGGGCCTCGGCGCGGTTCGGCGGGGATCGCGCCGCTGGTGTCATTGCCCTGGCGTGTGCGTTCACGTCGGCCCCGCGTGATGAGTCAGGCGGCACGTGTATCGTGGGCTGCTTGCGCTGTGACGGCGTGTTCACGCGGGTCCCTCGTGCGATGATTCACGCCGCCCGTGTAGGCTGCTTTGCGTTGTGACGGCGCTCGTCACAACTGATTTTCAAAAAAGGATCAAAAAAGTATTGTGTTTTTTAACCTATAAATATCAATATCTCCATGATTTCTAAACCGATTTGCCTGAATTTTTTTTAATCGATACAGAAACTTTGTGAGATGGTCCCATAAAAGTTGTAGTTGTAGTTGTTGTAGTAGTTATAGTAGTAGTAGTTGTAGAAGTAGTTGTAGTAGTTGTAGTTGTAGTAGTTGTAGTAGTAGTAGTAGTAGTAGTAGTTGTAGTAGTAGTAGTAGTAGTAGTTGTAGAAGTAATTGTAGTAGTTGTAGAAGTATTTGTTGTAGTAGGTAGGATCTGCGAAGTATACCTTTTGAAACATAAAAAGAATTTTCCAAATCGGTTCAGGCGTCTTAGAGTAATCGGTGAACATACATAAAAAAGATTCCGTTGAATTGAGATCCTACTCCTTTTTTGAAGTCGGTTAAAATAAGAATAAAAATTAGTTTAAATTTGAAGAAGTTATGGAGTAAAACAGTCAAAATAGTTCAACCCCTATCTCAGAGAACATACATCCATCCATACATCCCATCCATCCATCCATCCGTATACTAAGTACATCTATCCATACATCCATCCTCACAAACTTTCACATTAGTGGGATAAGTAGCATAGGATATAGTTAATGTAGTTAAAGTTAGTAGCAGGAGGATACAAACATAAATACGTACATGCATACACACATACATACATGCATGGATACATATATACATACATGCATTCATGCATGCATACATACATACATTCAAACATGCATAAGAATATCCCGCGATAACTGTCTGTTTTCCCGGGATAAAAAGTAGCTGTTGTTACTTTTCCGGTACTCAACTATGGCTATCCAAAAAATCACGTCAATATGTAACTCCCTTCGCACATAATTGAAGGATAAATATATGAAAAGTAGTATACTAATATCGCGCAGGAACCGTTTGTTTTCCCGGGATAAAAAGTAGCCTTTGTCACTTTTCAGGCCCTTAACTTTACCTGTGCTAAAAACCACTTCAATCTATAACTCCGTTGGCGCATAATTTAAGGATAAATATGTGAAAAGTAGGATACGAATATCCCGTGGGAACTGTTTGTTTTCCCGGGATAAAAAGTAGCTGTTGATACTTTTCCGGTCTTCAAATATGCATATCCAAAAAACCCTCTTCAATATGTAACTCCCTTGGCACATAATTGAAGGATGAATATGTGAAGAGGCATACTAATATCCCGCAGGAACCGTTTGTTTTGCCGGGATAAAAAGTAGCCTTTATCACTTTTCAGGCCCTTAACTTTACCAGTGCTAGGAAAACCACTTCAATCTATACCTCCGTTGGCGCATAACTGAAGGATAAATATGTGAAAAGTAGCGTACAAATATCCCGCGGGAATTATTTGTTTCCCGGGATTAAAAGTAGCCTTTGTCACTTTTCAAGTCCTCAACTATGCCTATCCAATAAAACACGTCAATCTGTAACTCCGTTGGCCCATAATTGAAGGATAAATATGTGGAAAGTAGCACACTAATATCCCGCGGGAAGTGTTTGTAGGAACAGTTACAGTTACAGTTTTATTATAAGTATAGATAGATAATAATTAAATTTTATGTAACAATGTCAATTTTTGACGTTCGTAAGCGTTAGGATATGCAGTCGCTTGTGCTTGAAATTTCAAAAACTGATGCTTGCTATGGTTTTTGAAACCGAAGCTTGCTTGCTTGATTTCTTGCATGCTTGCTTGCAGGATTTAAAAAAACCCGAATTTCGATGAAAAAATCGATGCTGCGGATAATGTAAGCGTGATTTAAGTACAATCAGCGCCATCTATCCGTGGTTTTTAAAAATCCCGCGGGAACCTTGGATTTTTCCGGGATAATTTGTAGCCTATGTGTTATTCCAGGGTATAATCTATCTCCATTCCAAATTTCAGCCAAATCCATCCAGTAGTTTTTGCGTGAAAGAGGAACAAACATACACACAAACTTTCGCCTTTATAATATTAGTAGGAAGTAGGAAGTAGGATTAGATTAATGTACTTTTGAAAGCTGCGACGGAAGCAGCTTTCAAAAGTACATTAATTTGATTCCAAACAATGTCGGGGAAACCTCGCTTTCTAAATAACTTTGATTTTTAGTCTTTAGTGATTTATTTAACTATAGGTTGACTAAACTAAGCTAGAAGCACGTGGCAAGTCAGCCTAACGTGTCACACTCACTTTTGTGAAGAGCAATTTTCCTGTGAAACCTGTTCGGAAGCGGAATCAGCTTTAGAACGAGGCTATGTAAAAGCTCACGAAAAATACTAGTTTCCCACTTCTGAAAAATTCACACTTTGCATTTTGAATTAGTTCGTGAATGGCGACATGTGTAAAGTTTAGAATGACAGGGATATGTACGATTTTTAATGTTTTATTTTGTTTTTATTTCTATATGGTAGGAATGGGCTTAACTTTTTGTAATAAAATATTGTACCACAGTCGATTTTAGACTTGCCTTTACACAAGTATAAGAATCTGTCTACTTTTGAATCGAATTTTCCCACCTCTATTTCAGTTATTAATACAACTAAAAATCAATTAATTAATTTAAAGGGGTTGTTTCAAATATAATAATATATGGAGCCTGGGCCAGAACTTTGTACAGTCTTTCAAAATGTTTGGGGTCATGAAATAGTGATTATTTTATCTTTATTTCTCACTAAAAGGTCCTTTTTACGAGGTACAATGCGAAATTATTTTTCAAATAAAAGCGCAACAATATGGCGTTCTTTTTGACAATGACACGTACTTACACGAGTCATGATGACATTTGACATAAAAATAACCACAATTGACAGAAATTGACATACCAGCGATTGACGATTGACATTTGAAATGACATTAAGATGACGTAACGTCGTTACAAACATAGCATACAACAAAAGCAGATGGGTGCACTCCGGGAGTTGCTATTCTACAAATGTACCCAATCATCAATTTTATATTTGTACCTCTTATTCACTGTAAAACTGCAAAAAAGCATATTTTATATCTATTTCTATGATTTAATACTAATTTTTGGTATAGCGTACAAGTACTTGGCCCAAGATGAAACAACCCCTTTACTCTATTTACTCCTTGCGTCACACATTAAAACTAAACCAACATAACCTAAGTTTTAAAATAAACTCTCAAATATCCAAATCTGGGATCAAGTTTACGGGGTTTCATATAGGTTCGTAAGTCAAAATAATCTAAGCGAATCTTTCATGCAATAAAAGGCAAAATTATTCAACCACATTCCGCCCAACACATGGCCGTATTTTGCGCCGTAAACGCCGTGAGCCCGTAAACTGCCGTAAACAGGCCCGTAAATATTGTAACAAAGAATGGTACTTTAGGCAGATTAGCGCGCGCTTCGGAAAAACTGGCGAAAATATACCAGGGTGGAAACGTTACGGCTCCGCAGGTGATATATTTCTCAGTGTATTGCTATAGCCAAACTTAATCGATGGCGAGAATATTTACATAATGTAAACACGAGATAATAATTAAGTTTTGACGACCTCCCTGGCTCATTTGGCATTGTGTTCATTATTTTCACAGTACAATATAAGATCTCGGTAGCCTTGTGGTTTCGACAGTCGCTAAACAGTTAAAAGTCGATGGTTCGAATCCCAGCTCGACAGACTGAATTTTCTATTTTCAATTTTATTTTAAATAATTTCTACATGTGTTTTCATACCTAATATTTTTATAACTTATTTTAAGTTGTAAAAAATTAGGGAAAGGTTCCACATGTAGAAATTGTAGAGATTTCACATGTAGAGATTTTTCCCCATAAGCTAATTCTAAGAACTGAAATATCTAAATATGTATGTACATATATATAGTTTTAAAGAAATGATTTGGTCATATGTACGGAACCCTAAAAGAGCGAAGCCCGACTCGCACTTGGCCGATTTAAAAAAAATAGTGTAAGGAGGTACAGCCGCCGCCGCTATAGATACAGTCGGCACAAGACCGAGGCATGTGGAAGCAATGAACGTCTATCAGTTACTTGATATAATGGAAGAGTACCTAAAAGAAAAGTTGACATTACAATTTTTATATTATTAAGTGAACAGTGAACACTCCCGAAAAATACTGTAACAAACAATATTATACTTTAAGCAGATTAGAGCGCGCTTCGGAAAAAAGTGGGAAAAAGTGGGAAAAAGCCGGAAAAATGCGCGGATTTGGGCGTCCCTTACATTTGGCCTCTTTATTAGGTTGTAGCGCGACTCAAAACACAATTATGGATGATTTATTGTCGAGGAATTTTTTTATAACGCGCCTCTTAGGAATGAAACTTTGAAGAGACCTTTATCTTTCAATTTTTATCCTCTGATAAAACAGCCATTGATTGCGTTCTCACTCGATGGTAAGTGACGATACAGTCCAAGATGGTAGAACGCTTAATTGTAAAGGGCGTGGCAGTTTTAATTTAACCCATACCCACCATCGCCATCGTGCCGAAACGCTTAAATCACTTGAAGGCACGTTACGGTGGTAAAGTAACTAGGCACGACCAAAGCCTCCCACCAGATCAGACCAGAGACATTTCAGAAATTATAAATTTCGAAATTGTCTTTGCCGGGAATCGAACCCGAGACCTCTTGCTGAAAAGTGATGATCTTGCTGAAATAAAGGAGGAGCTAATCATACTAATCATGCTAATATTATAAATGCGAAAGTGTGTTTGTTTGTTGGTTTGTCCTTCAATCACGCCGCAACAGAGCAACGGATCAACATGATTTTTTGCATGGCTATAGTTGAGGACCTGGAGAGTGACATAGTATTTTATCTCGGAAAAAATCAAAGAGTTCCTAATGGATTTTAAAAACTAAATCCAAGTGAATTAAGTCGCGGGCATCAGCTAGTTTAAATTAAAAAAGAAAACAGAACGATGACAAGCGTCTCCTGATGATTGGATAGATTTTAAGGTATAGATAGGTATGGCCTGTAACTACCTTAAAATGTATCCACAATCTTCCCTGAGGCTGATGATATGTATTGCAAGCAAACCGTATCAAATCGAACCCAAGACCTCCCTAATAGGAAATCCTAACCACTAGGTTTGCTTTCATCAAATAGGTACTCAATGTCGCCAACAAAATAATATCGCAATTATAATCTTTTTTTGCCTTGATTGCCTTATTTTGATTGCACTAGTGTAACGATCAGAATTGGCTGAATTTATAGCATTCTTAGTCTTAGTAGCAGTGATAGCCTAGTGGTTAGCACTGCGGTCTCCTATTCGGGGGGTCGCAGGTTCGATCCCGGGCATCTCTGGATTTTCTAAGTTAAGTGCGTTTAAGAAATTAAATATCACTTGCTTCAACGGTGAAGGAAAACATCGTGAGGAAACCTGCACACCTGAGAGTTCGTATAATATTCTCAAAGGTTAGTGAAGTCTGATCATTAAAGTTCAGAGGTAATTACCATCGTTACACTAATGCTATAGTTCTCAGACGATCGCACAGTTGGAGGATTCAGACAAAATGACTGAATAAACCACAGTAAACGAGGCTAAGCTGATTAAATAACGAAGATGTAGAAAATAATAGGACCGGTCTATCCCGAGCATACGGGCCGGGTAATAAAGAGAGTATCATCCGCTGGGAGACGAGATTAGTGGGGGAATTATTGCTCCCCCCCACAACACGTCCGCCTGAAGGGGGGGGGGGCACGGATTTATCTTCATAGTCTACTCACTAGTGGAACCGTATATTTTAAAATAACTAGCATTTTCTAGGTCAAAGCTATTACCAGTATTTATACCAGTGATTAGCTTAGCAGTATTCATTGGGAACATTTTCCTCCTATTTCATTTGAATAACTTTTACCAGTGATTTCATCAGGGCCCTGATTCTGTAACTCGATGGCTATCAAAAAATTACACCCACTGACATATATTTTTTATCCATTGAAGGTTTGCTACGAAAATGATACGTTTATTTTCACAGCAAATCTTCAATGGATAAAAAATATATGTCAGTGGCTAATCAGGGCCTAGGAATATAAGCCTAGGTGAACTTAACTAGTTATTCTTCTCTCACTTGCAAATAAGCGGAAAGCTTGTGTTTGAAGTGGGTACGACTAGAGTGAACCGTTGAATTTTCAGTTTTCAGTCCGAAGTAACAGTGCATCTCAAATCAATCGCACCAGTGAAAGGTTGTAAGACCCGAGAAGAAGTAAGATTGTTTAATCAAGTAGGAAATGATCTGATGATCTTCAAACGCCTGAGCAGATCTTCATAAATTATAGATAACGTCCATCTCGATTACGTTAGCTTTAAAAAGAAAAACCGTATTAAAATCAGAACATTCGTTAGGGAGCTACGAAGGAACAGACATACACTGATACAGAGATACACACGTCAAACTTCTGACACCTCTTTTATCGCGGGTTAAAAACCATCACTATTATGCGATTATTGGAATAGCAATGAAAAGGAATTAAGAAAACAACGCAAAGAAACTATGACAGAGAGATAGAGAAAAATAAAATGAAGTCTAGATTGTAGGGATCTTTTATTTAATTTTTCTTATTTTACAAAGTCAAAAGGAATGAGCGAGTACCACACGCCTTCATTCTTGCATGTTTAAGAGATCCCAGCAACAAAGAGCCGAGAACACAACAAGAATACGAAAACAACAAGAATGCAAATACTCAGCATTGCGTTGTGCCAACACGGCCCCAAGTAGACTTGGCATATTTCTCCCTTTCTTTAATTCCTCCGCTTGTACAGAACTCAGTTGATTAAGGAATGTTAAACGGCACTTTTCCTTTGATAAAATAATGTTGAGTTTTACTGTGTTAGTTAGACGTGAAGTAGACAAGCTTTTTTACCCGAATACGATGAAAAGTACACTGTTAAATCTTTACGATGGTAGACACGGAACCTTGCTCGTGAACGGGTGCCACCGACGGGAATGGGGCTACTTTCTAACTGCCCGTCTTAACATGAATTGAATTGTAGTACCTACGCTTTTTTGGAACTTACCCTGATTGTGGAAAAAATAAACTCTATTCTATTCTAACAAAGTTGCATGGGTTAATTCGGCTTGGCATCCGGCTGCCCACAAGATAAAGATAAAATAGTACATTGTTCTACGAGGAGTGAAAGTCACCCATTACTTACGAGGGCGTCATTTGAGACACGAGGCGAAGCCGAGTGTATCAATACGCCCGAGTTAGGAATCGCACTTTCTCCCGAGTGATACATAGTGCTTTATACTACACCTACGAGGAAAATAACAGACACATTTTTCAATTATTAAAGTTTACTTTAGAGGTACGCCGTCTACTTTAGAGGTACGCAGGCTACTTTTAAGGTACGACAGCTAATTTAGAGGTACGCTGGCTACTTTAGAGGTACTCCGACTACTTTGGAGGTACGCAAGCTACTTTTAAGATACGCCAGCTACTTTAAAGGTACGCCGACTACTTAAGAGGTACGCAGGTAGCCTGATTACCACCAAAATAGCCTGCGTACCTTTAAAGTAGACGGCGTATCTCTAAAGTAGACGGCGTACCTCTAAAGTAGCCTGCGTACCTCCAAAGTCACCATAGAGTTACGCCCACTACTTTAGAGGTACGTAGGCTACTTTTAAGGTACGACAGCTACTTTAGAGGTACGATGGCTACTTTAGAGGTACGCCGACTACTTCAGAGGTACGCAGGTAGCCTGCGTACCACCAATGTAGCCTGCGTACCTCCAAAGTAGGCTGCGTACCTCTAAAGTAGACGGCGTACCTCTAAAGTAGCCGACGTACCTCTAAAGTAGCTGTCGTACCTTAAAAGTAGCCTGCGTACCTCTAAAGTAGTCGGCGTACCTCTATGGTGACTACTTTAGAGGTACGCAGGCTACTTTTAAGGTACGCAGGCTGACGTACGACGACTACGACGACGCGTACCTTCTGATTTGTATCATATCGAGAAAGAGCGAAAAAGAAAATACGTCTTTACGTGGAGACAAATCTGCGGGCTGAAAAAATGTATGAAATTTCATTACTTACGTGCTTTAGCGGGCTGAAAAGTTGTATGAAAATCCATTACATACGTGTTTCTTTTTTAATTTTTGGCAAAATTAGTTCAGTATATATAATTAAAAAAATGGTGATAAGCAGGCTACTTTTAAGGTACGCTAGCTACTTTAGAGGTACGCAGGCTACTTTAGAGGTACGCAGGCTACTTTGGTGGTACACAGGCTACTTAGAAGGTACGCAGGATACTTTGGAGGTACGCAGGCTACTTTGGAGGTACGCAGACTACTTTGGTGGTACGCAGGCTACTTTTAAGGTACGCAGGCTACTTTGGAGGTACGCAGGCTACTTTAGAGGTATGCCGTCTACTTTAGAGGTACGCAGCCTACTTTGGAGGTACGCAGGCTACATTGGTGGTACGCAGGCTACCTGCGTACCTCTGAAGTAGTCGGCGTACCTCAAAAGTAGCCGACGTACCTCTAAAGTAGCTGTCGTACCTTAAACTACTTAAGACCGACTACTTAAGAGGTACGCAGGTAGCCTGATTACCACCAAAATAGCCTGCGTACCTTTAAAGTAGACGGCGTATCTCTAAAGTAGACGGCGTACCTCTAAAGTAGCCTGCGTACCTCCAAAGTAGTCACCATAGAGTTACGCCCACTACTTTAGAGGTACGTAGGCTACTTTTAAGGTACGACAGCTACTTTAGAGGTACGATGGCTACTTTAGAGGTACGCCGACTACTTCAGAGGTACGCAGGTAGCCTGCGTACCACCAATGTAGCCTGCGTACCTCCAAAGTAGGCTGCGTACCTCTAAAGTAGCTGTCGTACCTTAAAAGTGGCCTGCGTACCTCTAAAGTAGTCGGCGTACCTCTATGGTGACTACTTTAGAGGTACGCAGGCTACTTTTAAGGTACGCAGGCTACTTTCGAGGTACGCCGGCTACTTAACAGGTACGCCGACTACTTTAGAGGTACGCAGGTAGTCTGCGTACCACCAAAGTAGCCTGCGTACCTCCAAAGTAGCCAGCGTGCCTCCAAAGTAGCCTGCGTACCTTAAAAGTAGCCTGCGTACCACCAAAGTAGCCTGCGTACCTCCAAAGTAGACTGCGTGCCTCCTACTTTAGAGGTACGCAGGTAGTCTGCGTACCACCAAAGTAGCCTGCGTACCTCCAAAGTAGCCTGCGTACCTCCAAAGTAGCCTGCGTACCTTAAAAGTAGCCTGCGTACCACCAAAGTAGTCTGCGTACCTCCAAAGTAGCCTGCGTACCTCCAAAGTATCCTGCGTACCTTCTAAGTAGCCTGTGTACCACCAAAGTAGCCTGCATACCTCTAAAGTAGCCTGCGTACCTCTAAAGTAGCTAGCGTACCTTAAAAGTAGCCTGCTTATCACCATTTTTTTAATTATATATACTGAACTAATTTTGCCAAAAATTAAAAAAAAAACCACGTATGTAATGGATTTTCATACAACTTTTCAGCCCGCTAAAGCACGTAAGTAATGAAATTTCATACATTTTTTCAGCCCGCAGATTTGTCTCCACGTAAAGACGTATTTTCTTTTTCGCTCTTTCTAGATATGACACAAATCAGAAGGTACTTTCCGAGCAGGTGTAGTATAAAACTTATTACAATGTAATAGCACAGAATAATATTGTAAAATGATTATTTTGAAAAGAGCAATTGCTGAGTTTCTTGCCAGCTCTTCTCAGCAGAATCCGCTTTCCGAACCGGTGGAAGAGTCATGACGTGTCATAAGAGCCACAGGTTGGCCTACGTGAAATAAATAATTTTGAATTTTGAATTTTTTGTGCGCGTTCGACTCGCACTTGACTGGTTTTTTCTGTTTAACTTACAGTCCGTTCACTATAACTTGTCCCTAGCCGTCCTGTTGGCACCATTGCTTATCATGTAGCGTTTTCATTATATGAAGCAGTGGTGCCAACATGACTGTAAGGGACAACTTATAGTGAACGGTCTGTACAATAGAATAGAAGAGAATAGAAATATTTTTTATTCAAATAAACTTTTTACAAGTGCTTTTGAATCGTCTGACTCTACCACTGGTTCGGAATGCCCTTCTTGCCGAGAAAAACCAGCAAGAAACTCGGCGGTTGCTCTTTTCAAAACAAGTTTATAAGTACTATGCCATGTATGCAGTGTTTCCACAATGAGGGAAGTTCCAAAAATGCATGCCTACTAACAATGCAATATATCTTAAGATGGGCAGACATAAAGTAGCCTAATTCCCGCCGGTGGCACCCGTTCACGAGCATGACGCATGACCCAGCCGTTGCTTCGCTCAACCATATTTGAGACACAATATAGCGCTGTGCAGACACTTGAAAAATCTCTTATAAGAAAGCTAAATAACATATTATGTCCTATCTGTCACTGATGGAGTACCGTGTCTCTGGCTGGGCAGCTCCACGCGGGGTGGCCGCGGCGAGCGATAGATCCACCCTTCCACCCGACCGACAGTGCTCAGGCTTTATTATGTGCTATTTCTTACTTATCTTACTAGCCTTTGCCCACGGCTTTGCAACATTAATTTAGATTCTTCATACCCCCATTTCAAAATCCTTCCTTAGCGGATGCCTACGTAATATTAAACCCACACCCCTAATCTGTTTCTACACCCTATGGTGCCGGAATGCTAAATCGCTTGGTGGCGGCACATCTTCGACGATAGAGTTGTTGGCTCTTCTCCTCCACTATGCTCCAATGAAAAGCGTTAGTTCATCTTCAATATATATTCCAAGCTTACATCCAAACGAATACTAAAGGTTACAATTTGAGTTTACATTCACACGCACACATATATACGCTAGGAAATACGACTGACTGTAGTATCACACGCAGGCGACTTGTTAATTTTCGCTGACGTGTCCAGCCAGTGCACAGGATGGTAACTAGCCACGGCCGAAGCCTCCCACCAGACCAGACCTGAGACAATTCAGAAATTGTAAATTCCCAAATTGATCCCGCCGGGAATCGAACCCGAGATCTCTCAGTCAAAAGGCCACAGTGATCACCACTGCGCCAGAGAGGTTGTCTCTTTCTCGGCTGTCTCATAGTGTTTTAGCCAATTTGCACTCAGCGTGGTGGACTATGGCCCAAACCAAACCCTTCTCATTCGAGAAGAGACCTGGGTCCAGAAGTTGGCCAACGATGGGTTGTTTAAGCCTGGGTTAAGCCGTATCTTAGATGAGTAGCTACATAGAGCAAGTTGTAACATCAGTTTAACTCTGTTCCTTTGCTAGCAAAAATTTTAAATTGCATACATTTCCCGTTTATAAATTTAAATCTGCATAATATTTCAGTAGCATATTTTTGGATATTATAAACGGCGAGTATATCACTCACCTGCGATTTGCCGATGACATAGTAGTCATGGCAGAGACTCTGAGAGACCTCAATACAATGCTCAATGATCTCAGCAGGGTTTCTCAACAGGTGGGCCTGAAAATGAACATGAGCAAGACGAAAATCATGTCCAATGCTCATGCTCCGCTCCACCCAGTAATCGTTGAGAACTCTGCGCTCGAAATTGTGGACGAGTATATATACCTGGGACACACAGTCCAGCTAGGTAGGTCCAATTTCGAGAAAGAGATCAACCGCCGAATCCAACTCGGCTGGGCAGCGTTCGGGAAGCTCCGAGATGTCTTCTCGTCCAAAATACCTCAGTGCCTGAAGACTAAAGTCTTCGAACAGTGCGTGTTGCCAGTGATGACTTATGGATCCGAGACATGGTCGCTAACTATGGGCCTCATAAGAAGGCTCAGAGTCACTCAGCGAGCGATGGAGAGAGCTATGCTTGGGGTATCCCTGCGAGATCAAATCAGAAATGAAGAGATCCGCAGGAGAACTAAAGTCACCGACATAGCTCAGCGAGTCGCGAAACTGAAGTGGAAATGGGCGGGGCACATAGTTCGAAGAGCTGATGGTCGTTGGGGTCCCAAGGTGTTGGAGTGGCGACCCCGCACCGGTAAACGCAGTGTTGGCAGACCCCCCACTAGGTGGACCGACGACATCAAACGAGTCGCAGGGAGCCGCTGGATTCAGGCGGCGCAAGACCGAGGCCTGTGGAGGTCCATGCAGGAGACCTATGTCCAGCAGTGGACATCTAAAGGTTGATAATGATGATATTTTTGGAGGCAAAATAATAATTCCGTCCGGCGAAAGCACTATATCATGTCCAAAATATGACACAATCTCACGTGCAATTTAACTTGAGCGCGGCGAGAGACAGCTTTTTGGTTTATTTTAGTTTTTGAGGTGAAAAATGTACCCCGAAAACTATTGTTGTAAAAACCCTCACCTTAGCGCATAATAGCAACAAACAAAAAATATGTGCATATTTTATTTAAGGTGAATTGAAAGGAATTTCTGAAGTCTGGTTCTGAAGACTAGTCTCCGAGCAGTGCTTGTTGCCAGTGATGACTTAGGGATCCGAGACATAGTCGCTAACTATGGGCCTCATAAGAAGGCTCAGGGTCACTCAGCGGGCGTATCCCTGCGAGATCAAATCTGAAACGAGGAGATCTGTAGGAGAAAAAAAGTCACCGACATAGCTAGTCGAGTCGCGAAACTGAAGTGGAAATAGACGGAAAATATAGTTCGAAGAGCTGATGGTTTTTGGGATCCAGTGTTGGCAGACCTCTCACTAGGTGGACCGACGACATCAAACGAGTGGCAGGGAGCCGCTGGATTCAGGCGGCACAAGACCGAAACCCATGGAAGTCCATGCAAGAGACCTTTGTCCAGCAGTGGACGTCTATCAATTGATAAAGAAGAAGAAGGAATTTTCAAAACCGCATAAACAATTATTATTTATGCGAAAATGTGTTCGTTTGTTACGTAAATATGCTCCACGGTAGCTCTTAAACTTCTGAGCGGTATGCTACGAGTGACAAAGGCTAGCGTAGGCTACATTTTAGAGTTTAGACGAACACAAGTGAAAATAAAAAATTTAAAACACCCCCGACATGTGAGTCTATGGCCGTCCTGTTACACAGTTTTCTACTCAATCATCAGATTCACCTCCTCCTCCTCGATCATCATCTATCGAACCGATAGATCGATGATGATCGAGGATCGAGGAATCAATGAATAGGCGTTAAATACTGACGCCTATTCATTGAGACCATTCTAATGAACCCAAACACTTCAAATCAATCGCACCAGTGAAAGATTGAAAGACCATTCAATCAAGTAGGAAATGAGCTGACGATCTTCAAACGCCTGAGCAGATCTTCATAAATTGGGTACTTATAACTAACATTCACCAGAAAAAATCGTATCAAAATCGGTCCATTAGAAAGGCTACTTGCAACGAGGGAACACATAGACACACAGGTAGACTCGTCACAGATACACACGTTAAAATTATAATACCTATCCCTCGATTTGCATTGGTGTTTAAAAATTAATATGACGGTTACTTTTAGGACGGTTGGTACATAATATTTTCTGTAGTTATGCTACAGTATTTAAACTATTTTCTTGTTAGCTAATCTCAGGCTATTTCTGATAGCACAGGGCAACAAACAGACAATTTGTACCTGCTACGGCAATCTGCTTCATTACGGCCGACCCTACTTGACGCTCAGTTAATGAGCGCACACATCTGTTTGAGGCTTTAACGCTCACTTGGGATCAGGGGCGAAAGGCTCTCATTTATACAACGTTATCTATGTGACTGCCTCGGTGGTCCAGTGGTTAGGATATTTGACTGCATATGAAAAATCCTCGGTTCGATTCTTGCTAAGTATTGGAATTTTTATCGGGTTTTTTAGTGACTTTTCAGTTTTCTAATTTATTATTGATGTGATAACGTCTTACAAATCGATGGACACCGGCTGCACGCACAAGAAAGTGTCACGTTCCGCCTGAGCGTGCGCGTACAAGCGAGAGCGCGGAACAAGCGATGGAGAGGCACACGATCGGCCCAAGCGTTGGCTTGTGACTAGAGAAAATTGTAACTTTCAAATAACTCCTTCTTTGTATTATACAAAATAATGATAATTCAGTGATAATAATTCAATTTAATTCATAAAAGTATGCAATTTTTCATCAATGTTTTTTTATGACGTTATATCACGTAAAACTATCGTCCGTAAACCGACGTTACAGACAACCAATTTTTTTATAACATGATTTCATGTATATAACCTCTCTCAACTTTTAATTAAAAAAAAGCAACAAATGACAATATTTAACAGCAATTTAATACGCGCGGTGAGCTGTTTATCAAAACTTCAAAGCACCGATTGCTTAGTCTTAGCCTGAGATCTGTAGATGGCACGCTCACTCAGCTCAGACTCAAGACTGAGTTAAAACGAGACAGCACTTATGTGAGGACATATTGTGTCTCATTTTATCTCTATCTTGAGTCTTGAGCAGAGCCACAGTACGGTCTATAGATCTCAGCCTTAGTGCCTACAAACCGTACATACTTCACGTGTATATACTTAGGTATCGGCGTTCGTAGTCCGCGATACTTTGCATGCTCAAAAATTACAGTATCGGTTTCGGTATCACATCATTTGCGAGATAAGTGACATTAATAATGTCATTATAGGCATTAACATTAATAGTAACCTATTCATAAAGCTTTCGTTAATGTCCCTTACTACCTCTACAGAAGAGAGATGCCCTTTTTCACTAACGTTGTCTAAATTTTACGGACTACCCAAGCCAAGTTAGGTACGGAGAGGAACCGGTGGTAGATTCTCAACTTGTCATAAGAGCCACAATTTGGCCTACATGAAATAAATAATTATTGACGTTTTCAGTCAATTTCGTTTTGGGAATACCTAAACATGACTCGTCTTAACATGAATTGAATTGTTGTACTTTTCTTTTTTTTTTGGAGCTTCCCCTCATTGTGGAAATATTATATTTTATTCTAACAAAGTTGCATAGGTTAAATCGGCTTGGCATCCAGCTGCCCACAAGATAGTATAAACAACTTATTACAGTGTAATAGCTTCATAATAATATTGTAAAATGATTATTTTGAAAAGAGCAACTGCTGAGTTTCTTGCCGGCTCTTCTCAGCAGAATCCGCTTTCCGAACCGGTTGTAGAATCATGACTTGTCATAATAACCACAGGTTGGCCTACGTGAAATAAATAATTTTGAATTTTGAATTTTTAAAGGTTCTATCTAAATATCTACTAGTTTAGTTTTCTTTCTAAAAGGTTAAAATGAAATTGGGTAACGGATTGTATTTAGGGGCTACTAACATAATGATACTCCTACTTAGGGGATGATTTAGATTTGATAGGTTAAAACGGGCACTACACTAGCGGCACGCTATGATGGCCGGTTTGACGTTTGTCCGCTCATGAAGTTCCGTATTAATTGATAACGACTTTGAAGGAAATAATTGTATTACTTTATTGACGATAGTGATGTGCAGAGATTCATAAATTTTATCGAATGTAGTTTTAGGTTTAGGACTCAAAATTTATTTATTAAATTGATTTCTAAAATGTATACAAGTGTAGAAAAATCAGTTTGCACCATTTAAGGGGTGAATGTACTTGTGAATATGAACAATTTTCACTATGTGGACAAACCTCTGAAATCGCAAAAAAATATCAGCTGTTTCATACAAAAGGTAAAATTTTTATTTTTATATGATATATACCACAACTCGGCATTTGGTTTTCTAAATTGAAAATTTTTAAAAATGGAATCTAATACGATCGTCACATAGGATCGCTGGCTAGCACAACTACTACCTCCGGCAAACTCGCGTCAATGCTCAATGCAAAACAAAGCAGTTTCGAATTGACGTTGCTTCGAAAAGTATAAACTGTCAGTGCAATGCGATTGTGATATAGTTTTGACCTGGCTTTGGATTTCAAATATTGATACTGCATTACTGTTGACCCTTGCTCGTTAATTTGGACTCTGTTCAAGCCCTTTGTTGTGGATTTCGTCGATATGACCGAACGTACGCAGAGAACTGTTCTAAATAGTCAGACACGTGAGTTCGTAATACGCCTTCGTAACTATTTCGATCGTGAAGCTCAAAATGGAGGGCCAATTTTACCTATAACGTCAGTGGTTGAACGCGTAGCTGATGCGCTTAATATTGGACAACGAACTGTTAGACGGATAACTAAAAAAAAATATGGCGAGACTGGCACAGAAGAAAATAAACTTCACACACCAAAAAAGAGAAAACGAGCAAAACCAGTCGTAGGCATCGATAGCTTTGATGCCGATGCTATCCGAAGACATGTTTACGGCTACTATTTACAGAAGGAGTATCCAACAAGAAAAAAGTTGGTGCATTCACTGAAGGAAGCTGGATTATTCTTCGGTGGGGAAAGTTCTTTAACGAAGATTTTGAAGACCATTGGATTTCGATACAAAAAATGTAACAAACGCAAAATATTGATGGAAAGATTTGATATAGCGATGGCAAGGTATACTTTTTTACGGCAAGTGAAAGAAATCAAAAATTGGTAAAATGTTGTGTTCTTGGATGAAACATGGCTTAATGCTAACCATACTGTAGGCCGTTCTTGGAACGATGACACAGCAGCATCTACTTCCAAAGTTCCTGTAGGAAAAGGATCGCGACTTATAATTTGTCACGCCGGAACCATCAACGGGTTTGTCGAAGGTTCTCTCATGGCTTTTGCGTCAAAAACCACTGGAGACTATCATGAAGACATGAATGGAGAAAAGTTTACTGAATGGTTTACCTCAATGTTGTGTAGCCTCCCTGAACCATCTATTATAATTATGGACAACGCCCCATACCACTCGATGCAAATTGACAAGCCACCTGCCCAATCCCAAAAGAAAGCTGATATCGTCGCATGGCTTCGTAAAAATGGCGTAGATGCAAACATGAATATGTTAAAAGCGGAATTAGTACGTCTTTTAAAAGAAAACAAACCAACCAAGATCCGATACGTCATTGACGAAATAGCATTAGAACATGGGCACAGAGTTATACGGTTACCGCCTTACCATTGTGAGTATAATGCGATTGAGTTGGTGTGGGCTCAAATTAAGGGATATGCTGCAAGACACAATACAGAACCCCCATTTACCACAAAAAAAATGCTAAAATTATTAGAAGAAGCTTGTGAACATGTGACTAAAGGAGACTGGGAAAAGGTTGTGAATAGAACTGTTAAATTAATAAGGGAAGATTATGAAAGAGATGTGAAAATAGATAATATTATAGAAAACGAACATATAATTATTAATGTAGGTGATGATAGCAGTGACGACAGTGAAAATAGTAGTATGGACGAATCTGATTAATTATGGCCTTTTGTGGCACCTTTTTTGGTATCTTTTGTATTCATATGTTTCTTGTGTGCATATAAAGTATGTATATTCATTTTCATTCAAATATTCAGTTCGTTCAAATAAATTAAATAAACATATACATTTTTGTTTTATTAAACCTATTTAATCAGGTACAAAAACAAAACTTAATTGTTTTTTGTTCGAGAATAAATTGACATTCCACATCACTATTGTAATGTGTCAAACCGGCCATCATAGCGTGCCGCTAGTGTAATACATTTTAGGACGGGAAGCCATGTAGATACACGGTAGGCGGTGAAGTGACTAACATGCAGACGGCCTGCAATACGTTCTCGCAGCTAAATCATGGCCGTGATGACAGAGTGCGGTGACGTCACAATTCACGTCATCATTAGTTAGGTACGTATTGTTATGTAGACAGCTTAAGGTGGAAGACAAGGGTCTGCCCGCGAAATTCAAATTTAATTTGGTTTTTCGCAATTTGTAAACTAATACGACAAAGTAGGCTTATGGCATTCTAATTGCGACAATGGAATTATCATCTTCACAGGTTTACATAAAAATTTTTACTTGAAAGTGTCAAGTTTAAGAAATTAATCAAAATATCGACTAATTTGTGAGTAACTCACGTCCAACTCAGTATTTTGATTAATTTCTTAAACTGGTCACTTTCAAGTAAAGATTTTTATATAAAACTGTGATGATGATAATTCCATTGTCGCAATTAGAATGCCATTAGCCTAGTTTGTCGTATTAGTTTACAAATTGCGAAAAACCAAATTAAATTTGAATTTCGCGGGCAGAACCGTGTCTTGCCCCTTAATTACGGGCTACCGATGCACGACCACCGGCGACGCGTCAAAACTCAGAGATAATTATTATTATTATTACGAGGATCTAGTATGAATGTGAAAGTGTTTGTTTGTTGGTTTGTCCTTCAATCACGCAGCAATGAAGCAACGGATTAACGTGATTTTTTGATTTTTTTTTAGTTCAGATCTGGAGAATGATAATAGGCTATCTTTTACACCGGGAAAACAGAAAGTTCTCGCGATATTTTAAAAAATCGGCCAAGTGCGAGTCGGGCCTCGCTCTTTTAGGGTTCCGTACATATGAACAAATAATTTTTTTAAAACTAGATAGATATTTAGATATCTTACTTCTTAGAAAGTTCTAAATTAGCATATAGGGAAAAAATGCTCGTTTCTTTTGGTCACAACTTACAAACCGCATTATAAATCGATGTTTTCAGTATTTGTTGTTTAAATAAGCTATATAGTACATAATATACCAAAATTTCAAATTCCTAGCTAATTTAGTTTTTGAGATAGACCCCTAACAAAATTGGTCTAAAACCGACAATTTGACGGCCACCCATTTCTTCATTTTTGTAGCTAAAAAATAAAAAAATATATATTTGAACTCCACTTAATAAGTTCTAGACAATGACACCCCACATGCCAGGGTAAAAAAAAAAATCGGCCAAGTGCGAGTCGGGCCTCGCTCTTTTAGGGTTCCGTTAAAAAAAATTAAATAAAAATATTTTCATGTACCCACGGAAATATTTTAATCTAATTTTTTTAATTTATTTTAATTTTTATTATTTGTTGTTATAGCGGCAATAGAAATACATAATATGTGAAAATTTCATCTGTCTATCTATTACGGTTTACGAGATACAGCCCGCTGACAGACGGACGGACGGACGGACGGACGGACGGACGGACGGACAGCGTAGGCTTAGTAATAGGGTCCCGTTGGTACCCTTTGGGTACGGAACCCTAAAAATTTATTTCGACTCCTTTTCCATGTATGAGAGCCCCCTTTATTTTTAAATTTTATTTTATTTTTAACCGACTTCCAAAAAGGAGCAGGTTCTCAATTCGGCCGGTATCTTTTTTTTTTTTTTTTTTTCTATGTATGTCCACCGATTTCTCCGGGATTACTGGACCGATTCGCGTGATTTTTTTTTAAATCGACAGAGGAAGTTTGCGAAATGGTCCCATAAAAATGTTGACCTTCAACTCCTTAAGCCTGATGCTGCAGGGATAATACTCACTTAAAATAAAGAGATTTAGGAAATGTCGATTACGAATTATTATTGTAGGTAACAAGTATGGACTACATCATGGAGCTCCAGGTCCTAGCTCCTCAATCATAGGATACTACACTTAAAAGCTTAAAATAAAAATTCTTTTAAAAAAACCGACTTCTAACGCCACTACAAAGTATAAAAATAGTTTTAGTTTGTCCACGTTTGTTGAAGTCGGGCAGGCCTAAAATACAAACTATGAAACCGACTCGCGATGCTCGCTCAACTTCTACAAACGAGTCTCTCATATTGTGTAGCGTCGCGCATCGGTTTCATAGTTTGAATTTAGGCCCGCCCGACTTCAACAAACGTGGACAAACTAAAATTATTTTTATACTTTGTAGTGGCGTTAGAAGTCGGTTTTTTTGAAAAGAATTTTTATTATTATTTGTTGTTATAGCGGCAATAGAAATACACAATATGTGAAAATTTCAACTGTCTATCTATTACGGTTCACGAGATACAGCCCGCTGACAGACGGACGGACGGACGGACGGACAGCGGAGGCTTAGTAATAGGGTCCCGTTGGCACCCTTTGGGTACGGAACCCTAAAAACTAAATCCATCAGCATGAGAGTGAATACCAGCTAAGTAGCAATATTATATTTGAAAATGCTTTTGTATGTTGGTTTGTCCTTCAATCACCCAATAACGGAGCAAAGCATCGACGCGATTTTGGCATGTTGAGGATCTGGAGAGTGACATAGGCTACGTGGGTTTTGATTTAATTATTTCAGGAACAATAAATTGTTATCTCTTAAAACAAAAAAAAAAAGAATCCATTATTCCCAACAAGTCAGAACAAAGATGTTCATAATCAGAGCACTCGGGGCGTCCGTTTAATTGCGCTCTCAAATTAATGAGGAACCCTAATTGAGTCTGATAATTACGACATTGCGTCTGGGTTCCGCAGCTCTACTAATTAAATAGGATATTGCTTAATTAAACTTTTTACTTTATGCTGAGTATTCTTACTTATAATTTTATATATTAGAAACCTTCAACTAAACATTATCTAGTTCAAACTAAACCAATACAAAAAAATCACGTTGATCAGTGCTTGATTGAAGGACAAACCAACAAGCAGACACTTCATCATCATCATAATCAGCAACCTATGAACGGCTCACTACTGAGCACAGGTCTCCTTCCAAAGAAGGGTTATACCTACACCATAGTCCACCACGCTGGCACAATGCAAATTGGCGGACATAACACACTTTTGAGAACATTATGGAGAACTCTCAGGTGTGCAGGTTTCCTTACGATGTTTCCTTTCACCGTTGAAGCATGTGATATTTTATTGCTTAATTGCACAAGCTCCGAAAAGTCAGAGGTGCGTGTCCGGAATCGAACCTGCGACCCCGCGAATAGGAGACCACATTCCTAACCACAAGGCTATCACTGCTTCACTTAACAAACACGCATTTGTAATAATAGCTATACTAATAGGTATTAGTAGGAAGTAGAATTTCTTAAACAAGTCAGACAAGACTAAAAAAATTCAGGTCTTCAATTCAACAATTTCACCCTTGCACTAAATTGATTCAATACCCTACTCTCAACATCTGAAATTGCACTTTGACACGTTGCAATAATGTGCAAATTCGAGTGCCTTCGTCAGCGTGTTCGATGCAATTTTCAGCTCTAAAGTCAACACTTCAATCAGTTGTTCGGATAGGGCTGCCAACTTTTGACCTCGCTTGCCTTTTTTAATCGACTTCGGTAAAGCTAAGAGGAAGGAGGGTTATGATTTTAACAGTCTATGTATGTATGTATGTGACTATTTACGAATGTTCCACCGTAGCGCCTAAAATACTAAGCCGATTTTGACGAATGTGGTGTCAATCGGTGATATAGGTTAATAATGTTTTATTTTATACGAACAAAATCAAAATGACGGATGTTATATCCAATTTACTGTAGTTAGTAGGCATAGTTAAACTTCTTTCTTGACGCTTGTATATATGTCTTTCTAACACGAGTCATAAACTGAGCGAGATAGAAATAGAAAATGACAAATTAACGGCTAAGGTGGTATTTATTGTAATCATATTACACTAAAATACTAATATTATAAATGCGAAAGTGTGTTTGTTGGTTTATCCTTCAATCACGCCGCAACAGAGCTACGGATCGACGTGATTTTTAGGCTACTTTTTATCCCGGAAAATCAAAGGGTTCCCGAGGGATTTTAAAAACTAAATCCACGCGGACGAAGTCGCGGGCATCAGCTAGTATTAGATATTATCAAGAGTAGCAACCCTGTTCGGAAGATCTTTTATTTTGGAATCGGTTCATTTTAGAGGCTCTCGTGCAAGATTGCTGGATGCTGGGATCTTGGGCTGCGTAAATATCTCAGCGTTTGACTTCAACTGAGGAATTTTTCCGTTACATTTTACGTTACAGTGTTCTTAGATTGCTTGAATGCTCTCAGAATGAACTATTTCGAGACTTAATAGTTGTTTTTTTTGCTATTTAGCTGCTTAAAGACGTCTTAGGTTTGTCTAGTCTTTTTATAAACATAGAATACTAAGCATTTGCTTGAGACTTAAGTTTAAGTTTTTAGAAATCCCACAATAACCCTCTGTTTTTTTTTTTCGGGATAAAAGGCAGCATAATGCCCGTTTTCACCAACGTTTCCTAACTTTAAGGGCTACCTAAGCTAAGTTAGGTGACGCTTCCTAGCAATTTTGTTTTCACGAATCTTTAAGGAACACATCAAGATGAATGTCACACTGTGTAAGGGATTGTATTTAGGGGCTACCTACTTAAAGAAACTAATACTTAGGGCACGATTTAGGTATGGTTGGTGAACATGGGAGTAAGTCACTCTTGAAGTCATCAACAGCACCCATGCAATAAATCACGTCGACCCGTAGCTCTGTTAGGGTGTGATTGAAGGACAAACCTTCATTAGTTTACGTTTCAGCAGAACTTGGTTCTTTTTTGTACCTCTTATATAAATATTTATTAATTGAAACCTCAATAGCCCAACGATCAAAGGTGCGGACTGAAAACTGAAAGGTTGCAGGTTCGAATCCCAAACGTTGCACTATTGTCGTACCCACTCCTAACACAAGCTGAGAGGAGGACGTTAGTCAACTTCAACTTGAATAATATTCTTTTTACAAAAAAAAAATTTACACCAAAACTTCAGCTACAACAAAAACACATAAAAGATAAAAGGACAGGTTATATTCTCTAAGGAAGAGATTTCTCCCAGGAGCCCTCCTATCTTATTGTTTACGAAAATTCTTAACTAATACCACTCTCCACAGCACAAAATACTTCACTACTTAAAATCGACACAACAAACATCGAACTATATCAATTAGAACAGAAATTTCTAGCAAAGCTCCGCTCCAAACGTATGCTCAGAGTACTATGTAATTATTTTCTGGTACTGGTACTGATAATTACTTTTTTAATGGTTATTGTGATGAATTACGACTTACGACACACTTTTACAGCACAGTACGTCATCATACTTAATATTATAAATGTGAAAATGTGTTTGTTTATTAGTTTGTCCTTCTATCACGGCATAACAGAGCTACGGATTGACGTGATTATTTGGTATAGTTGAGGACCTAGAGACTGACATAGGCTACTTTTTATCACGGAAAATGAAAGAGTTTCCGAGGGATTTTAAAAACCAAATCCTCGCTAGTTTTTAATAATAATTTTTTTCGAGCTCGGCGTACTAACGCAACGATACTACGTAGTCGGCCTTTAAAGGCTTACTAAAAATTGCTTACAATACTATTGCGCTTCTAAGAGTTACTGTTCGATGATCACAACAAACTTTCTAGTAACATAATAAGCTCCTGGCTGAAACAAGGAATTGAATGCCAACCGCCGGGTGTTGTCCTGTCGATTTTAGATAATTAGTTGGCTTAACGAAACTGCCATGTTTGCGAAATTTTCAGCCATTTTCAGGCTTAAAATACAAGCTAAACTTCGCTGCTGAGGCGGTTCGTGGAGACTAATTACAGCCAGAAAAAAGAAGGCGCTCAAGTTTTATTAGGTTCGAGAACATACACGAGGATTGAATTAAAAATTTTACAAAGTCATTAAAAAGTTGTAATTAAACTTTTTGTTGATAACGATATCGCAAAGAAAGAAACGGATGGATGCGTGTTTTGATTTGATTTGATTTGATTTGATTTTTGAAAATTAAGCCCCTAAGGGGTAAAACAGGGGTTTGAAAAATCGAACTTAACGTGAGCGAAGCCGCGGGCAAACGCTAGTTAATACTATAAACGCGAATGTATGTTTGTTTATCCTTAAATATCGCCGCAACAGAGAAAGGGATCGCCTTGATTTTTTTTGAGGACGTGTAGAATGACATAGGCTATTTTTTATCCCGGAAAACAAAGGGTTGTCTAAAAACCTAACTCTATGCGGCCGAAGTCGCGGGCAAAAGTTAGTCCTAAATCAGTATTCCTATGTCCCCTCCAAATAGGAGTAAACCTTGACATTAAAATAGTGCAACGGATGGAAATTGGAATTTGAACCTAAGACCATTAGGTTTTCAGGCCTTTTTTCAAGGACGACGTAATTCAACCTGCTTAGCTGACTAGCTAGCTTTGCCATATTCCTCATTTCTGAGGGCCGTCACCCCTCTACATTTACCACATAATGGTAGGGGCGACAATAACACGGACCGTCATCGGTCGTAAACGTGTACTCCAAGATACAAAGGATTCGAAAAGTCAAAGTCAGTCACCCATCCAATTACCCACTTAGATCAACGTTGCTTAACCAGCGCAATCGAGTGATATTCACAGTCGCCCTAGGTCACGCGTCCCTCCAGTAGGTGGGTCCAATTTCACCAGATAGGTATTAATGTCATACTCGGATTTTAAATCCTGATTTAGAGCGTAACCAAAATACTTCGGCCCCGGTTCGTTCCCGGAACAGACGTCCCCGGGGTGCTGTAATTGGTCGTATTTCTGCCGACTGGGTCGATACCCTGGGGCTGCCAATTAGGTGTAATTTGTGACTTGAAATGACTGTACCTATATGTTAGCTTAGAGTAAAAAGATTTTACGAACTAATCAGGGCTAGATAATCTGTACTACTTTTTTAAATTATATACTTACTAGCTGATGCCCGCGACTTCGTCTGCGTGGATTTAGTTCATAACATCCCGCGGGAAAACTTTGTCACCCTCCAGGTTCTCAACTATACCTATCCAATAAATCACGTCAATCCGTAGCTTTGTAGCAGGAAACATTTGATCGTCTTGCTCGCGGCATTGTTAATGATGATTCAAAGAGAAAACATATTACTGATGATATTATCAATTACGTTTAGCTATCATTTTTATAATTGTCAAATTTTTACCATACTTAACCAAAGACAAAATTACGTTCAGCTGTCATTTACGTTTTGTTATTCCACTGTCATTTGCGTTTTGTTATTCCATGTCAGATGCGTTTTTATTATACCACGTTTTATAGTGACTTGACGGAAACGCGGTCGAACGGGATAAAAAGTTCTAAGCTACCTCTCCACCAATTTTCAGCCAAATCGGTTCATCCGTTCTTGAGTTATAAATAGTGTAACTAACACCACTTTCTTTTATATATATAAGATATTTGAGAACATTATGGTGAACTCTCAGGCGTGCAGGTTTCCTCACGATGTTTTCCTTCACCGTTGAAGCATGTGATATTTAATTGCTTAAACGCACTTAACTCCGAAAAGTCACGGGTAGGTGCCCGGGGTCGAACCTGCGACCCCCCGAATAGGAGACCGCAGCCCTAACCACTGGGCTATCACTGCTTATTAATTACTAGCTGATGCCCGCGACTTTGTCCGCGTGGATTTAGTTTTTAAAGTCCCTCGGGAACTCCTTGATTTTCCGGGATAAAAAGTAGCCTAGATGTTGACCCAAGTGATAAGCTACCACGGTATAAAATTTTGTAGAAATCTGTGCGGTAGTTTTTACGTGAAAGAAGGACAAACAAACAGACAAACAGACAAAAATTAAATAAAAATCTGTTTTGGGCTCAGTATCGATAGTAAAGCATCCCCCAATTAAAATTTTCAAAATATCATAATTAATTTAATATAATAATTAATTTATATATATATTTTATTAATGTACAGAAATCTTCCAGTTACAGTTTTATTATATGTATAGATTAATATTGCAAATGGCGCACCGACCTCTATAATTAATCTATTATTTCATAACCGACCTCTATATTTCATTTATGATTTCATATGAACTCGGTAGAGAGATAGAGATAGAGAGAGAGAGATCAGTGCGACATATTTACAATACTATTAGTTCCAGAGACACTCGTATGTCAAATGTGGCGCTTCAAATTGATCCATAATCATGGAAGTAGGAACACTATAGTCCTTTTCCTAGTTCCATGTCAATAATTAAGCTATCATTTGTATGTAAATGACTATGGAAATAAAAATATCTGGGTGACCGAGCTTTGCTCGGTTTGTTTTTGGTAAGTATATCGTGTTTTTTGGAAATTATATATTAAAAACAAAATAGAAATAAAAAATAATAATAATAAAATTCATAGGGGAAAATATAAACGTCTGGACTCGAACCGGGGTCTTCTGGTTTCGGTACCGCCCGATTTCCCGAGCTATAGGAACTTTATAGATGATGGTGAAATTTACCTTCGTATTCTAATGATATTGTAAAGGGTTTTTCATTGAAAACACGGATTAAACGACTTTTTCTAAAAATAATAGCTAGGTTTCATTTGCAAATGAAATAGTAGAAGAGGACAAATAGAAATGCTATCCAAATAATAAATGAAAATAAGATCCTATAATGAGCTAAGAAAGGGCCATTTAAAATTCATCCGCGTAAAAATAAAGCCTTTGGACTAAAAACTGACAATCTTTAAACTTTATAACCTTCACTCTAGGATTCAAGTTTAAACGACGAAGTAATTTTACTTACGTCTGTTGGGAAATGTGGCTGTCGAACCTGTATTGTATTTTGTGCAGAAGTTCATGTACCTACTCTATTTTGTAAACACTTGGGTTGAATTTCGTTTGTTTTGCTTTTCCAATATGGTGATGAAGAATTCAGTGGCCTTTATAGGCTTTATAAATGTTTTAAAGGTCATATTGAAAGTTGTATAAGCCTTTTCAGTGTGTCTACTTATGATTGAATTTTATTCGGTATTAGAATGAAAGAGTTGATTTGATAAGATTGTCTTACCTAGAAGTGATGCCACTTGACAGGCTAGCCTCCTTCGATCCCAGGCCCACAACCTTTGATTTTTCAGGCATTTTAACCAACTTCAAAAAGGAGGAGGTTCTCAATTAGTCGGAATCTTTTTTTATGTATTTACATTTTATCGAAATCGGTCAAGCGGTTTTTAAATAATCAACAATAAATTATATACTTTGCGTGCGTGCGTGTGTGTGTGTGTGTGTGTGTACGTGCGTGTATGTGTGTGTGGCATCGTAGCGCTCAAACGGATGGATTCATTTGAAAGCCAGTTTCCTTGCGGTGGTTCTTAGCTATGTTTTGTGCTTCACGCGTGCCAGTATAATCGTTAAATAACAATTAATTGATAACTTCCACCTGATGCTGCAACCAGAATCATACATAGTCCGGCCATAGATGCACATGTCGGGGGTGTTTAAATTTTTAATTTACGCTTGTTGAACATATTGAAGTGTGCTTGAATCTGGCTCGAATTGTTTATGTATTTCGTTAAAATAACACACTAGGCCGCAAAAGTAAAGGTAAACTGACCGCCTCAGTTTCGTCACGGGTTCAAAAAAGGAAAATTGAATAGAAAACACACACAGTTTCGTAAATTATTCAACAATTTGTCCCGGGACTTTCTTTAGCACCTGCGAACAAATGGATTGGATCGGATCGCTCCAATTTATATCTCGGAGCCAACACCTGCGGTGAGAATAATTTAAACTGAAGAATATGCACGCATAAGTAAGGAAAGACTTATTCATCATGTACATATTCGAAAAACGAAAATTGGCTTTAGAGGATAGCGAGAACAAAATTCAATTGTGTTCTTATGGGAAAACTTCAGCTTTCTCTCTTCTGATTGTTAGATACTCAGGAAGACAGGGTTCTAAATAACTTTAAACAGCACTAATTCACATGTATTATATTTCACTAATTACTATTTAACAGCACTAATAAGTCGAGGGCCAGCGTAACGACTAAAAGCTTGCGAAAATACGAACTGAGCCATAGGGCTCCATGTTTCTTCTTTTATAACAACTCAAGTGTAGTAAGAAATTAGCGGAAAGCGAGACCTTCCGATCGCTTGCATTCGCTCCAACAGATCAAAAAATCGCCTGCCTTTTGCCATTCGCAGCCAATCAAATCGGAATGATGGTAAGCGGAAATAATATCTCTGATTTTCAAACGTTGTAAAAGTTCACAATATTGCGATTATAAAATAAATTAAATAGAATTATACAAATATAGACATTATCCCTTCGGATGCGGGTAGCGCGATGCTATGTTTTCTCCGTGCTGTTGTACGGAGTCGAGGCCTGGACACTAACGCAAGCGATGAGTAACAAGCTGGAAGCGTTCGAGATGTGGGTGTACAGGCGGATGCTTCGAATATCATGGAGGGATCATGTTCGCAACGCTACCGTTTTACAAAGGATGGGAAAGAATATGGAGTTACTCAAAAGTGTCAAAAGGAGAAAACTGGAATATCTGGGCCACATATTGAGAAATTCCAAATATGACCTGCTCAAACTCATTATACAAGGCAAAATAAAGGGCAAAAGAAGACCTGGCCGAAGACGAACATCCTGGCTTAAGAACCTTCGCCAGTGGTTTAACATGAGCTCAAAGTCATTGTTTAGGGCAGTGGTAAACAAGATACAATTAGCCTTAATGATTGCCAACCTTCGGTAGAAGATGGTACTGCAAGAAGAAGAAGATAGACATTATTAATAATTCGATGGAAGTCGAGTGTCAATTATTTAATTAGAGCAAAAGTCTAGGTAATTATATACTTTGTTTAACACGGAAGTCAATGTCGTTATACTTTAGTAGATTTCATGACGGAAATTGAAATCAATAGTAACTTATAAAATAGAATGATTCTTAATAAAGTACCTCTTTATATTTTTATTTTATTATTTTACACTACTTTTGATCCTAACTGTATTAAATATCTGACATGATTGGTAAGCGTTCGTGATTTAGTATGTGTTTATTACTAGTTAACCAAAGAGGACGAACGCATAATTTCTAAGAAGAAATAATGTCTAATACATACGATTTTAGTGTATTATTTAAGGTTGAAGACAAGGGTCTGCCCGCGAAATTCAAATTTAATTTGGTTTTTCGCAAATTGTTAACTAATACGACAAAGTAGGCTTATGGCCTTCTAATTGCGCCAGTGGAATTATCATCTTCACAGGTTTACATAAAAATCTTTACTTGAAAGTGACCAGTTTAAGAAATTAATCAAAATATTGAGTTGGACGTGAGTTACTCACAAATTAGTAGATATTTTGATTAATTTCTTAAACTGGACACTTTCAAGTAAATTTTTTTATATAAACCTGTGAAGATGATACTGCCATTGTCGCAATTAGAATGCCATAACCCTACTTTGTCGTATTAGTTTACAAATTGCGAAAAACCAAATTAAATTTGAATTTCGCGGGCAGACCCTTGTCTTCAACCTTAAACTTTTAATATAATGCGTATATACATACGAGTTTCGAGTAGGTAGGTAGTTAGTAGGCATTTTTCGAGTATTTTTCATTGTTCACGTAACTTTTAATGTCACTCACGTAACGAGTCAAAATATTAGCTCTACGTGACGATCCCCACCCTTGCGGAGATTTATTTCACTGATTGCCGAAACTTTTCTAATTCTTTTCCCTTTTTTGAGAGCTTTCCATTAATTGCTCGAAAGTGTTTATTTATTCTCCTTCCTTGGGATGCTCTATCTACAGGCCCAATAATTATACTGAAATTACTAGCTTTTATCTGCGGCTTCGCTCACGTTAAGTTCGGTTTTTCAAACCCCTATTTAACCCCTTTAGGTGTTGAATTTTCAAAAATTATTTCTTAGTGGATAACTACCTTATAAAAAACTTTATATTATTCAGATGTATGCCAAATTTCAGCCCGATCCGACCAGTGGTTTGAACTGTGCTTTGATAGATCAGTCAGTCAGTCAGTCACCTTCTTGTTTTATATACTATGCATTTAGATTTTGTATGAATGATAGATATTTAAATTAGGTCAGACAGGGCAAGCTTTGTAACTACAAGAAAAACTTTTTAAAATTTTCTTTTTGGGATCTGATTTCAATTAATTTTAAAGGGCTGAATCTATGAGTTTTTTCAATCCCTTAAGAACCTGGAATACATTACACCACAAACCTAGCACATTGCAAGTTACCTCTGTAAATGTAGTAGGCTTTCATACAAAAGATTTTAGCACAATTCGGAGAGTATGTACAAATTAGTCGGAATTTATCAAACGCATTAGGCCAAAGTATAGAGAACGCATTTAGAACAAAGATGCAGTAACTGACTACATTTTAATAGCTGTTACATATCGATATTGTAACATTTTGTTACGAAAAGAGCAACTGCTGAGTTTCTTGTTGGCTCTTCTCAGCAGAATATACTTGAACTGGTGGTAGAGTCAAATACCTCTAAGTACATGTCTTGTCTTTGGATAAAGTCTTAACTTGTCATTAGAGCCACAGGTCAGCCTACATGAAAAAATTAAGTGGCACTCGGGGACTGCCGCGGTAAAGCTATTGCATAGCATTATTTATCAACTTATGCAATTATAATATTTATGCAATATTTTTTTTTTTGCATACAAAAATTATGCAAAATAAAATTAAAAATCAAACAAACAAGAAAAGCGAACTGTTACTACTTTGCAAGTGAGATTCGAACCTGCGACATTATACAAAGAAAGCGGTCGCTCGCCCACTGCGCCAAACAGAGCTACTTGAGAACCTCTAAAATGTTGAACGCTTACTGAACGACGGTGTTAGGTTTTTTTCGTTACGGAATTTCTTGATTCGGTCGCCGCGCTCAAACTGTTTGTCTTAGTTCAAAGCCCGCGATAAAAGCTATGCAATAGCATAATAAATAATATTGAATTTTGCATTTTGTTTTTTGGATGACTTCTAAAAAATTGTTCGCGATTGAAGCCTATACAAATACCATCCTGGTGGATGGTGTTGATATCAAAACCATATATCAAACCTTTACAAAAAGTTAAGAAAAATACTTCTTATATCTTTTATGCCATAATCCGGATACCTCGCCCGTAAATCTTGACCTGAGCGTATACAGCCCTCATATCAGCTATCGACCGCCCAAACGGGATTTCCTGAAAGCCCGCGTTACACACACGCCTCATAAACTGACTGTATCGATGACGGCTTTACTTTGACTTGTCGTTGGGTGATAAATATATTTTATGTCTTACTTATTCGTAGTGGCTTAGGGTCACTCAGCGGGCGATATAGACCTATCCCGGCGGGGTTAACCGGTAATGAAAGAATCCGTAGGAAACCGGAATATAATACTAATATTATATAACTTAATTATCTTCAAAATCAAGAGTGAATAGGCATTTTCTAGCAAAGCGCGAAAGCAAGTGATATTTAATTGTTTAAAAAACACACACAACTTCGAAAAATGTATTCCCATTTTTTACCCAAAGGTAAAAGAAGATTATAGCAGTCTATACGCATGTATGTATGTATGTATGTTCCATTTTTCATTCCATTTACGTATGTTCCATGATAACGCCGTTTTTTATGAATAAGGTGTTGTGTCAATCGATTCGTTATAGTAAATTTATAAACACATATCAAAAATTCCGAAGCCAGCGGGATTCGAACCCACATCTCTTGGGAATCGCGCCCGAATGTGTTAGCTTTACACCATAGTCGCGGTCGAACTACATATGCGGCTATGATGTAAAGCTACCAAACTTGGGCGCGATTCCCAAGAGATGTGAGTTCGAATCCCGCTGGCCTCGGAGTTTTTGATATGTGTTTATAAATTTAATCTGATATTACCTTAAGAGCTACTGAGATCCATGAGTATAGAGAGGCCATGGTGAATCGCATTAACTTAACTCTGAAGGAGGTGTCCGATTGGGGCGACGCCAATTTAGTTAAGTTTAATGCCACCAAAACTCAAGCATGTTTATTCACTGCCAAAAGGAGTCCCTTTACCTTGACTCCAACTTTCCAAAGTGTGTCCATACCGATTAGTGACCATATTGAGCTCCTGGGCATAGACATCTCGCCCAACCTCAATTTCGGGAAATGCATCGAGTCAAAGGCAAAAACAGCAGCCAAAAAACTTGGTATCCTGAACAAGGTGAAGCGGTGCTTCACGCCTGAGCAGCGCCTGACTCTCTATCAGGCTCAGGTGCGCTCGGCCATGGAGTACTGCTGCCACCTATGGGATGGCTCTGCCAAGTACCAACTCGATGCATTAGACTCGGTAGATCGCCGTGCCCGCCGAATTATAGGTGATCAGTCACTAACGCAGGCAAAAATGCTCAGTCTGCAGCACCGTCGCAATGTTGCCTGTCTATCGGTCTTCTATCGGATATACTTTGGAGAGTGCGCTCAAGAACTTCACAACCTTGTGCCCCCTTCACCGTTTTACCACAGAACTTCGAGAAATCGTGAGCGCTGGCATCCTTACGTGGTTGAAATCCAACCTGCTCGCACGAAACGCTTCTGTTCAACGTTTCTGAATCGAACCGCTAAGGTGTGGAACGCACTTCCAACTTCTTTGTTTCCGGCCACGTATAACCTCAGTACCTTCAAGGCAAGAGTGAATAGGCATTTTCTAGGCAAGCGCGCTCCAACCTAGACCTCATCAGTGCTGTCCAGCATTGATTGTCGTCAAGCGCAAGCCTATCCCGCAATAAAAAAAAAAAAAAAAGAGCGCGTGTAACCCCAAAAAAAAATCAGATTTCGCGATGAGATAAAACATAGCCACAACCTCATGTGAGGCGCGACAAAAGAAAGCGTTTTGCGCGGAATAGGAGTTTAGTAAGCGTCAAATACTTTGTAACTCGTAAAATATTCATTTTCTTTTCAATTCACTAGGCTACTCTCTTGATAATATCAATCGGAATTTAATGTAAAAATTTTGGCTCTGTAATATGCAACACATTGAAAATAAATGAATATTGGTTAAAAATTAGACCTAACTTCGCGATTTTTTATTATCGAACAAATTTCATCATTTTATGTTTTTGCCCAAACACGTCCCTTGGCAGTATGATGTAATTCTTGCGTGTTTTTTTTCGGATAATTGAAACTTGATCTACTACTGTAAAAATCAAATCTGTTTACTGTTAACTAGCGCACACCCACTCTTACGTGTAGGTCCACTTTTATAAAAATAAAATAAATAGGCTCAAACAAATAGGCTCGTGATTCCTCGACTGCGCCTTCAGAGGGTCCGAAAGATATTTGTGGGAATGGGCGTGACGTTCTATAATAAAATTCCACAGTCGATCTTAGACTTGCCTTTACACAAGTTTAAGAAAGCAATTAAAACTTCTCTCATGGAAAAAGCATATTATACAATTGAAGACTCTATTAATGACAAAAAAGCGTGGATATAACTCGCTCCAGCGATTCATGAGACAGTAATAATCAACCTGTGTAACAAAATTATCCTGTGCTATTCAGTGTTTCTACTTTATTTGTGTCTAAGTGATGTCTTAAAATTAGCATTTGAATATTAGTTTTCAGTTTGATGCCTTGACATGGGTAGCATAAGTATGTCACGCACTCTTTAAACGTTTCTGTGGTGGTGTCGTGTGATGCGGGTTGTTACGTTCCCTCAAATATGGTTGAGCGAAGCAATGGCTGGGTCATGCGTCATGCTCGTGAACGGGTTCCACCGGCGGGAATGGGGCTACTTTATGTCTGCCCATCTTAAGATAGAAGTTAGTCTGTATGCATTTTTGGAACTTTCCTCATTGTGGAAACACTGCATATATAGCATAGTATTTACTGTATTGTAAATCTGTTTTGAAAAGAGCAACCGCCGAGTTTCTTGCTGGTTCTTCTCGGCAGGAAAGGCATTCCGAACCAGTGGTAGATTCATTGACTATTCAAAAGCACTTGTAAAAGTTTATTTGAATAAAAAATATTTCTATTCTATTCTATTCTATTCTAAAAAAACATAATCGATTCGTTATTAGGGTCCGGATGATGTTGGCTATATTTTACGCGTAAAATATAATTATTAGACGGATGTTATATCTAAATTTCCGTAGTTGGTTTTCAGTTTTTAAATTTTTATCCTTGTTTAATAGAACCTACCTAGATAAATAAATCAGTTAGATATTTCGGGGTATGGTAGGATAACGTATGCGTTACTACGTTTATACTACGTACAGACTGTCTTGGGTCGTTTGTATGATCAAAGTTCGTGGGGTTGGCAAACTTACGAGACGTGGCAATATCGTAAGGAATCTTGGCAAAAGTTCTGGAGCCCGTTTACCTTTGACGAGTTTGGGGAAAGGGTGTTGAGATACAATTAGCCGAAATTACCCACCGAAACTGAATAGATGTTCTGTCGAACTTAGCGAAAGGGCGGACGTTCAAATTACGTAGTTACTATAATATACATAGGTTACACAGCCTATACTTACTGCTATAGTTACTATGGTCTAAGCATTTCGAACCAGTGATAGATTCACTTCGACTTCCGAAAAGCACTTCGTAAAAGTTTATTTGAATAAAAAAATTGGTTGTCTGTAAAGTCGGTTTACGGACGATAGTTTTACGTGATAACGTCATAAAGAAACATTGATGAAAAATTTCATACTTTTATGAATTTAATTGAATTATTAGCACTGAATTATCATTATTTTGTATAATACAAAAAAGGAGTTAATTAAAAATTACAATTTTCTCTAGTCACAAGCCAACGCTTGAGCCGATCGTGCCTCTCTATCGCTTGTTCCGCGCTCTCGCTTGCACGCGCAGGCTCAGGCAGAACGTGACAGCTTTTCGTGCGTGCCGGTGTTTATCGATTTATAAGACGTTATCATGTCAAAAACTTTTCTATTTCTATTTCTTTTTCTAGAATAGATTTATAGAGAGTTTCTCAGGATCAATTCAAGAACCTACAGCAGCAGGCGACGCATCGCCGCGACGATATTACTGTTTCGTATACTACAACGGACGTGTCGCTAGCTACGGAAGGTATTTCATAGACCTATTAACCTAGATAGAAGAAATACATAGAATAGTAGTAGCGCGGCGACACGCCCCCCGCTACTGCTGTTTGTAGCCGCTACGAAATCTTACCTTTACGTCTCGGACTTAGTTGGGCATACGAATCAGTTGCAGATTCACTTGATAAAATATAGAAAGCATAACATATCGATAATCCGATCCGAGTACCACGATATCTCCTCGCGTTATATGAAAAACTTAAATTCTTGTCTCGGCCAAATAAGTTTTGCATCACCGAGCGGTAATTGTAGTACTCCAAAAAGAAGCTTATTAAAATATTCCTACAACCTGAGCATTTTTGTGGTACACTTTACTGAAAAATTATTACGTCTATACATTTGTGCTTTAACATAGTAATTTAACTTCACATACAGATGTGTTATCTGTCAAAAAAAATATAATTTTATAACCATTAAAAAAATGAACATTTACAATTTTGTATTAATTGGATAGAATGTTATTGTACTACAAACGCCATCTCTTAGGAAACCAAAGAGTTAACATCGCTGCAACACAACTTATTACCCGTTAGAAAAACTACGCGAGCCCTCACAAAGCTAAGCTTTTTGCTAGTAGAGACATACTTAATATTTCAATTTTTTATAACATACAAGACACACATTGTCACACGCTCAAAGCGCAACGTCGGAGGATGTTTCAGACAGGCTCGACTAGGGTTGCCAACAAAACAATTTATTAAGCTATTGCATAGCTTTTATCGCGGGCTTTGAACTAGGACAAACAGTCTGAGCGCGGCGACCGAATCAAGAAATTCCGAAACTAAAAAACCCTAACACCGTCGTTTAGTAAGCGTTCAACATTTTAGAGGTTCACATTTAGCTCTGTTTGGCGCAGTGGGCGAGCGGCCGCTTTCTTTAGATGTAGCAGGTTCGAATCTCACTCGCGAAGTAGTGACAGTGCGCTTTTCTTGTTTGTTTGTTTTTTAATTATTTTATTGCATAATTTTTATTATGAAAAAAAAATGCATAAATATTATAATTGCATAAGTTGATAAAAAATGCTATGCAATAGCTTTACCGCGGCAGTCCCCGAGTGCCACTTAATTTTTTTTATTTATGCGTACATCTCTTACATGATGACTCTCTTCTTTCTTAAGCTCTGGGTGCCATTGAAAAGGCGAAGGTTGTGAAGTGTAACGTGTTACTTTATGTAACAGGTTCCCAAACTGACATAAAACTTCCACTAATTAAAAAAAATTACAGTAAACAGTAACGGTTTTATAGTTTAGTTAAGTTAATTCCTGTAAAGCTGTGATTTACCAACTAGGTAGCTAGTTCAGCAGAAAGTTATAATTACTGTAATTTGAGTAATGGACAATTTATTCAGGAAAACTAAAAGATTACATAATATTATGACATTTTAACATACAGAGATTATTAATATGCTAATACCAGCTTTTGCCCCCGACTTTCTCCGCGTGGAGTTAGATTTTTAAAAGTCTCATAAAAGCCTCGGTTTTATAAAAGGTAGCCAGTCACTCCAAGTCCTCAACTATCCATGCAAAAAATCACGTCGTTGATACGTTGTTCTGTTGATGCGATTCTCTATTCTATAAATACTATAAAACAAATTCACTATCCGTGTCTGTCACAACAGATTTTAATACGGTTTTTGTCACTATTATTTAGAGAATTTCTTCCAAAATCATATTTATAGAGAGTATAGAAAAGTTAATGTATTTTAATCAATTCGTAAAAATACATTTTGTGAACTGTTTTATTGCCAACACTGCTGGCTTAACCCTTACGAGATACGAAATAGAAGTGCCAGTAACTTAGGCTACATATTATCCCGAAAATACATGATTAGGGTATAACTGCTGAATCGATCTTCTCGTAATTTGGCACAATAGCTCTCTCCTTGTCTAACAGGTAACTTTAAAGCTCTATATTTCCTAGACTAGTTGAGATATTTAAAAAAGAAAAATCGGCCAAGTGCGAGACGGGCCTCGCTCTTTTAGGGTTCCGTTAAAAAAAAATTATAAAAATATTTCCATGTACCCATGGAAATATTTTAATTTAATTTAATTTTTATTATTTGTTGTTATAGCGGCAAAAGAAATACATAATATGTGAAAATTTCATCTGTCTATCTATTACGGTTTACGAGATACAGCCAGCTGACAGACGGACGGACGGACGGACGGACAGCGTAGGCTTAGTAATAGGGTCCCGTTGGTACCTTTTGGGTACGGAACCCTAAAAATGACATTGTGTTATAATATTTAAAAACGTTATTTTAAATAAATAAAAAAATATCAGTCAAATACCCAATTGAAAGATAAACAAACAGACAAATATTCGCAATGATAATGATAATAAGGATGGTGGAATTTACAAATGTGACAGCCCTGTATACATTTTCAATGAAAATATTTGCCCGGTTCATGCTGAAGACATCGCGATTCGTGACTCTGAATTTTAAACATCTTCGTTTTGTATTCTTCGAGTTTTATGAATACATTAAAAGCCAAAACTGGATACAGAGCATATTATTATAATTTTCCGAGACCTACTCTCCCTCCTTTTGTATTGTAGTCTGTAGATGAAGTTTTCTTTGGTTTAAACTTCTTAAGGTAGGTTGCTTGCTGTTGATACAAGATGGTAGCGTTATGTGTGCCAAGTAAGCTTCAATAAACGAAGCTAGACGTTTTGACATTTTTTGTATTGCAAATTGGTCAAAACATCATATTTACACGTAGGTTAAAATTAACTTGGTGTTGGTCAAATAGGTCCTACTGATATTAAAACTAGTGGTTCGCCCCGAACTGAGACCTCGCGGTAACGGTATCCCATGATTATTCATTCAATCGATACATGACGACCAAAACTGACATTATTATTATGCACGTTTTCACCAAACATACCTAAATCATCCCCTATGTAGGAGTCTCTTTACGTAGGTAGCTCCCAAACACAATCCTAAGTCCTAACATCCGTCCCAATGTCCTTTTAGGTGTCCCGTACAGGATCGTGATAAAGAAGTTGACAGAAATCATCACCTAACTTATCATAGCCCAAGTACTAACGAGTGAAAACGGGTTACGGGCATCTGTACAAATCGTCATCTATCGACGCGAATAGAAAATATACAAAATGCAGCAATTAATAGTTTATTGAAGTTTGATATTTAACTAAAGAATAATTTTAATTGAATAATATGTTATTATTATTATGTACCTAAATAATAATGCTCGACGCAAAACTGTTTTTGGTATCCCAAAAACAGTTTTGCGTCGAGCGTAGGAGTTACGACTACGATCTATCGATCGTAGTCGTAACTCCTACGAGTAGTTCCATGGAATAGTTAATGACTGCGCCATCTATTAGCATTATTGTGAAGCTATGTGAAATTTACTGATGCTCATTAAAAATTAAATAATCTCGTTTCTATAAAATATTCTTATAATTTTAGTATTTGTTGTTCAAGTACAGGATACAAGTGAAGTAAGAAAATAAGTAGAACTTGAAAATATATAGCCAATTTTCCCAGAGAGCGTCTTCAAGCGAGCGTATTAAATCGCCACTTTGAAAGCCCCCCATTTCGTCAATTTTAGGAAAAAAATTAAAAAAAATACGTTTGTATTCTGTTCCAAATTGTCTTTAAAATGATACACAGAAAACCTATGAATAGCAAAAAAAAAATTTTACTTCGCATTCGCTTCTATGAGAGCCCCCCTGAAATAAAGATTTTTATAACTTTTTAAGCCATTTTTGGCTGGAGGCCATCGGTTTACATATTATATCTGAATTTGAAGTAATTACGTTCAGTAATTCAAAAGTAAGGCTCTGACAGACGGACGGACGGACGGACGGACGGACGGACGGACAGGTGCAAATCGCTCTAGTAAACTCAGAGACCTCGCTTCGCTCGGTCAACTATATCACCTGGTGAAACAAATTACAATCAAATTTATACAAATCGGCTGCTTTCATCGCTTTTCCTCGGTATAATTTTTGACGTGATAACGCCTTATAAATCGATGAACACCGGCTGCACGCACGAAAAAGTGTCACGTTCCGCCTAAGCCTGAGCGTGCAAGCGAGAGCGCGGAACAAGCGATAGAGAGGCACGATCGACCCAAGCGTTGGCCTTACTTTTCTTGTGACCGTGTTGGCGTTGTCTTGTGACCGCCGCCGCCCGCCAGTCATCGCGTCCGCGCTGTGATTAGCGGATGTGTCGCGAGCTAGTTCTAGCAGCACGATGTTCATCTTTATGACGTTATCACGTAAAACTATCGTCCGTAAACCGACTTTACAGACAACCAATTTTTGTTTTAATAAAGATTAGCCAGGCTGAACTTTACATAAAAGTATTTCTGTTTCCCCTCCAAATAAACGCTTAAAATAAGCCTGTGTTAATTATATTGATTTTAAGCAACTGTTAATTAGTAAGGTTGTGTTAGATTAGGTTAGTTTGAGTCCGCCCCTTTAACCGTTGGGCTATTGAAGCTCTAACTGTATAACTGTGAAGGATAGAACTAGAACTAGTCTGACTGCAATAAAAGAGCCCTGTTTGCTGCGGGGAGTCTATTTGACTTGAGTCGTGAGTGATGAACTCCCGCTGAGCACACAAGCCTATTGTAATAACGCTTTATGCCTCACTTTTACATTCAGTTTTGTTCCTGAACCTATTATGTACGTATAACGCTAGAGTATATTTTCTAGAGTTACGCTCTGTGCAAAATATTGCCAGCTTAACACAAGCGAGTGAATTATTTAATAATCTAAATTTAAAAATAGGCTTTATTACATGGATCTTTGCCTGTTCTGAAGAGAGTGAATAAATAATTTAATATAAAACATTCTTTTTAAAAACCGACTTGAAACGCCCGCGCCAGTACAAAGTATATAATTTATTGCTGATATTTTTAAAACCGCTCGACCGATTTCAATAAAATTTGAATGGGACCATCTATTACGGTAGTAAAATATATCATTCGTCTATGCCTGGAAAGTATACCCTTTGAAACAAAAAAATAATTTTTCAAATCGGTTCAGGCGTCTTCGAGTAATCGGTGAACATACATAAAAAAAATCCGACGAAGTGAGAACCTCCTCCATTTTAAAGTCGGTTAAAAACAACTAAACTAAACAAAAATGTTCTCTGGGCATAACCTGACAATATTAATGTTAAGTAATTATTTTTAAGAGTAGGCATACTTACAATGTAAACTTTTTGCTGCACTGAACGACAGTCCTTACCTGTAAACAATTAATCAAATTAAATAATTTGTTATATCAGTGTACATATAATATATCCCTATCCTTACTAATATTATAAATGCTAAAGTGTGTTTGCTTGTTGTGTTCTTCAATAACACACCAAGCGGATTTTTTACATGCGTATACATCTTGACCTGGAGACTTTGAGAAAGACATCTTTTATTTTCTATCCTGGAAAACCAAAGAGTTCCCGAGGGATTTTTGAACTAAATCTCTTACTTTTTCTAAGGCTAAGTAGATAATAATTATTATAATGTTTGTACAATTAGTAACAATACTGCACAACACAAGCTTATCACAAGCTATATAACCCTGCGGTGGTGTGCAGATAATAGCATTATCAATGTAGACTTACGAGCTAACTTGATATGTTAACCCCCCTTCCCCCCTACCGGCAATAATAGTAAGGGAAATGCAGCTCAGCAATGCTCCCTGCATTTTTCATGAAAAACTAATGTATATTGGCGGATAATGAAGCTATGATTTTTGTCTTCATTTTTAACCGACTTCAAAAAAAGGGGGTTCTCAATTCGACGCGTATTTTTTTTATTTTTTATTTTTTTTGGCAATGTTACTCTATAACTACGTCAAATCTGTACCGATTTCAATTTTTTTTATTTGAAAGTTCGGACCTACCGTCAGGTTGTCCCATTTCAATTTTGACGAGATCTGATGAATATTTTCGGTGATGGAGGACGGAACTCCTCAATGAAATGAGTGTACAGACTAAAATTATTTTATACTTTGTAGTGGCATTTGAAGTCGGTTTTTTTTAAGAATTTATATTATTATTATCCTAATGAGGTGTCTGATCGTCAGTTGCGCCAGACGCGCCGAGTTTACAAGTTAGTTCCTCTATTAACCCGTTTCCGAAACTCGTTTGTGGGAATGGGCGTGACGTCCCATAATTTTCCACAAACAATTTTAGACTTTACGACTTTAAAAATCCATAAAATTTTGCTCATAAAGAGAGCACGTTATTATACAATTGATTGAATGATAAATAATAATGATAAAAAACGTGGTATGGACTTTATTTGAATAAAAATGTCTTCTGTTCTATTGTATTCTATACTTAGAGATTGTTGAACTGGACAATTGAATAGTAAACTTAGTCCTGTAGTGCGTACATGTTGAAAAGTTGAAAACTGACATTTCACAGATTTTACTTCAACCTTTTGTGGGAGGCTTAAATTAATACCTTTTTCGGAGCGTATATCCTCAGACTAGCATAACACAACCATAACACACAACGCTCTAACACCGAAACTGACGAGTCTGTTTACTCAACAACTTACTCAAGGCTCCGATGCTCAGCCGTATCTGCCAACACCCCCTCCCCTAGTGGTATAATCTAGCCGAGGGGCCGACCTCGAAATTGCATCCACTGAGTTTGCTCACGATATTAGTGCTGGGAGGTTACCTTACGTCTCATAACTTTAAGTTTATGTTCAGAGAAATAACATAAAAATGCCTTCTAGGTGCAAAATTGCTTGGCCCTCCTCAGTAAATCAATGTTCCAGTCCTTACAAAACTTGAATTTCTTAAAACTTTATTATTTAATACAGTGACCACTCCAACACTTGGGATCCCAACGACCGTCGGTTCTACGAGTTATGTGTCCATCCATTGCCACTTCAAAATCACGACTCGCTGAGCTATGTCGGTAACTCTTGATCTCCTAATTTCTGATTTACTCTGAGCATATTCCTCTCCATCTCCGCTTTTTCTGATTCTTTTGATAAAGCCTTAAGGTTTATAGTATAAGTGACTAAGACCAAAAAAATGGTACACCATTAACGAAATTAAAGTATACGTCAACCTCAAACCATCCTTCATAACCCCCAATAAAGGCTATATAATTCGTGACTAGTTTGTGCCAGTTGCAACAGTTGCCGAAGCTATATTGAAGGAGTTTTATCGAATTGACGTAATTTTTTGCATGGGTATAGTTGAGGACCTGGAGAGTGACATAGACTACTTTGTATACCGGAAAATCAAAGAGTTCCCGCGGTATTAAAACAAACTCCACGCGAACGAAGTCGCGGGCATCAACTAGTAGAAAATATATTTTAAATTAAACGTCTTAAAAAATTAAAAAATACTAACACCTGCTCAAGTAATTTTAAAAATATCAATTTCAGCCACCTTTGTACCCTAGAACAAGTATTTTTTCTCTTTTGGCTTCAAATCATAATTATCATAGTATTATTATAAATGCGAAAGTTTGTTTGTTAGTTGGTTTATTGGTATGTTACATTGTTGGTTTGTCCTTCAATCACGCCGCAACAGAGCTACGGTTCGAGGTGATTTTTTTCATAGGTATAGTTGATACTTGATGACCTGGAGAGTGACAAAGGCTATTTATCCCGGAAAATCAGAGTTCCCCAGGGATTTTAAAAACTAATTCATGCAGACGAAGTGAATTGAATATTTTTTGCATAATTTTGCATACCTAACCAGCGGTACATTCACTTGACTATTCAAAAGCACTTTGTAAAAGTTGATTTAAATAAAAAACTTTTCTATTACTACTCTAAAGACGACAAGATGAGTGATATTGTCTATTATCGACATAAGTTTGCAATAAAAACTGCCACGAGCGGTGCGGACTGCGGGCTTAATCAAAGTTTAGAACATTGTCAACTTGAGCCGAAACATTATACGGTGGCTTCGGTATCTGCGACAAGTTTCCGCGTTCGCTTATCTTTGGGAAATTCACGTGATTCCAAACTGTCGCGCTTTTAGTGGAAATTAATTTGTGGAAACTCGACTAGAATTTAGTAATCTAGGTTAAAACCATATACAAAAGTAGGTAAGTCTCATATTCGAGCGCTCTCCATACAAACGAATTCAGTTCTTATTCGATTTTTGTTTATAAATATGATGTGAATGTGGATATGCTCTAACATCTGCATAATTCCAGCACAATGTTGTTTATAAACCAATTAATATTAAAATATAAAATTGTATGTCAAAAGTAAAAGTAATCGTAAGATTTATAAAGATTATAATTAAAGCACACCAGAAAGTGTCATCTACACTAATAATTTATAAAGAGGAATTGTTTGTTTTAATTGAATAGGCTCCGAAACTACTGGACCGATTTGAAAAATTCTTTCACCATTAGACTCCTACATTATCCCTGATGAACATAGGCGATAAAATATTTTCAAAAAAGTTAGGGATACGTATGAGAACTTCGTTAATGTAATCCAAGGTGTGAAAAAAATACCAAGAAAAATCCATAAATTATTTTTGATTGCTTGTTTTGTCAAAAGCAGACTTGTTCTAAGCATCGAAAGTCTACCCGTGCGAAGCTGGGGCGAGCCACTAGATAAAATATCATTTTTTACCATTAAAAAGTTAAATAAATCAATTATTTCCGGTAAAAATAACATAATAATAGTAAACCTACTACCTCGTTCAAGGAACTACTAATTTGGAACCTACATGGCAACTTTTTAAAGAACAAAGAACTAGTACCTTGGAAGTAGCAAAGTAGTAGTACCTATACTAGCGGCACGCTATGATGGCCGGTTTAAAATTTATAAATTAATAAATTTTGAGTCCTAAACCTAAAACTACATTCGATAAAATTTATGAATCTCTGCACATCACTATCGTCAATAACGTAATACAATTATTTCCTTCAAAGTCGTTATCAATTAACGGAACTTCATGAGCGGACAAACGTCAAACCGGCCATCATAGCGTGCCGCTAGTATAGTAATTACGAAGTATTTATTACTACGTTAGTTAGGGAAAAGTCTGGTGAAGTTGGGAAATTAAAATTCTGCACAGGAAAAGTGGGGAAAGTAATGAAATTCGTGGCCTACATCGTTTGACGTGACGCGTCCCGGTTTTCTGAAGGTGCTTCGTCATAAAAGGTGTAAAAGTAATTCATGAGTAGGTTTGGGAGGGTCTATGAAAAATTCGCTCTCTGATTTCCTTTGAAACTTATAAAGGCAATTCAAATCTTCTGCGTCATAGCGAATTCGTTTAGCGGGCTGAAACTGACTGAAGCTGACTTTTAGAAAAAAATTAATAAAATATATCTCGATTTTATTCACTGCCAATATGAAATTCGTTGAGTCTATGTTTTTAAATGAATGCTTACAAAAATAAAATGCATGAATATATACCCGGAACAAGAAGACTCCTAATGATTTGAAATGAAAACTTCTTTAGGCGCGTTGAGCACTTTTTTGGGTGAGCAAAAACATGGATTTCGCGTCATCGTCACCTTCACAATCGTCACCTGGAGATTTCAGTAAGCGTTCAAAATTTTAGAGGTTCTGACGCAACCTTGTACAGCGCAGCGGGCAATCAGCCGCCTTCTTTACCGTTTAATGTATGATGTCGCAGGATCGAATCTCACTCACGAAACGTGACAGTGCACTTTTTTAATTATTTTTTATTATTTTATTTTATTTTTGACGACCTCCCTGGCGCAGTGGTGAGCGCTGTGGTCTTATAACTGGGAGGTCTCGGGTTCGATTCCCGGCGGGGTCAATTTGGGAATTTATAATTTCCGAAGTGTCTCTGGTCTGGTCTGGTGGGAGGCTTTGGTCGTGGCTAGTTACCACCCTACCGTCAAAAACGTGCCGCCAAGCGATTTAGCGTTCCGGCACGATGGCGTGTAGAAACCGATTAGGGTTATGGGTTGAATGTTCACTGCCATATCCCTTACAAGTTAGCCCGCTACCATCTTAGACTGCATCGTCACTTACCATCAGGTGAGATCGCAGTCAAGGACTATCTTGTCATCGAATAAAAAAAAAAAAAAATTTTTTTTTTTTTTATTAATTTTTTTTTTAATATTTTTTTTAATCATCACCATCAGCAATCGATCAACGGCTCACTGCTGAGTTTAGGTCGCTTCTCGGAGAAGGGTTACAGGCCATAGTCTACCGTGCTGGCCTAATGCGTATTGGTAGACTTCACAAACCTTTGAGGACATTATGGAGAACTCTCAGGCGTTGATAGGTCAGTCAGTCAGACAATAAATCAGTTAGGACAAGTCTTTTTACAAGCTTTTATTTAACTTGCAATGTTTGTTCGGGTCAAATCTTGCAAGATGAATTAGACCCACTTCCCGGTTTTTGATCGAGCTGAAATATTGCATGTATGTGTAAATCGGATGACAATGCAATATCATTGCGACACGGAGCTGATCTGATGATGGAGACGGAAGATGGCTATCGGAACTATGTAATAAAACGACGTAACCCCATCGAGTTTGGGCTCGTTTGATTTGTCATAACAAGTACTCTGATCCTAAATGATATCCAGACTCTAATGATGTAGCTACTAAAAGCTTGCATTTAAAAATAAAATTTTTAATTTACACTTGTTATAAGTATAGATTTAGATACCTTCCTTCTTAGAAGGCTACCTAATCCCGCTAACCTCTTAAACTGCATCGTCACTAACCATCAGGTGCGATCGCAGTAAAGGCGAATCTTGTCATAAACTGCATAGGGACATTTTCTTCAACAAAGTTTCCCTAAGGTCCTCATGGCGTAGTGTAACACCGTCAAGTTTACGGCCACTTGGAGCTCCGCTGAGCTGTTAAGCTTTTTATTGTCGATGTCTCTACAAATTCCTTTTATGGCAGACATCCAAAGTAGAGTGTGATGTTGCTCTTATTTGGTCTACGACTAAACCAAGGAAGGTTTGTGATTCGAGCAGCCCGTGTATTTCTCGGACAAAATTAGCCAGAATAGGGAAAAATTTAAGCCGAGAAAATTAATTTCCTTAAAAGTACAAGCTATAAGCAACGGTAATTTTTGGCACCCATTCACTTTACTCGTATTTCCTTAATAACGAAATGCGAAAGTGAGTTTGTTTGTTAGTTTGTTGATTTGTCCCTCAATCACGCAGCAACAAAGCAACTGGTCGACGTGAATTTTCCTGGATATAGTTGAAGACTTAGGAGAAATAGGCTACCTTTTACCCCAGAAAAACAGGGTTCTCGCGAGATTTTTAAAAACCGAAATCTTGCGGATGAAGTTGCTAGCAAAGCTAGATAAATTAAGACTTAAAAAAACCAAACATTTTAAGTAACTGCAGTTTCAATCTAAATATACTATAAAAAATTGGTTGTCTGTAAAGTCGGTTTACAGACGATAGTTGTACGTGATAACGTCATAAAGAAACATTGATGAATAAATGTGTCACATAAGCCAACGCTTAGGCCGATCGTGCCTCTCTATCGCTTGTTCCGCGCTCTCGCTTGCACGCTCAGGCGCAGGCGGAACGTGACACTTTTTTGTGCGTGCAGCCGGTGTTCAACGATTTATAAGACGTTATCACGTCAAAATGAAAAGGTGTCCGACTGACTAACTGTTCTTTATCTATCAACGCACAGCTCAAATTACTGGACGGATCGGGCGATTATTTGGTATACAGATAGCTATTGATGGCGTAGGCAGACGCTAAGAAAGGATTTTTGAAAATTCAACCCCTAAGGAGGTAAAATAGGGATTTGAAAAATCAAACTTAACGTGAGCGAAGCCGCGAACAAAAGCTAGTAAAAAGATAAAACGTAAAAGAGAAATGAGCGATTCGGATAATTATGACGGTGAATAGTTTGTAGTTGTTAGAAAAGCCTAAGCGCGTCATAACCAAGTTTTCTAATCTTTCTGGAAAGGTTCCGGCGTAAATGGAGTCAAGTATATTTGATGCCGGACTCTTGGCTCTGTGCCAACTAGACGCGAGCGAAAAATTGTCGTAAAAACAGATAATGGACGCGTCTATAAAGTTGACTGCTTACCACGACGGCCGACGGTAAAACTTGAAACTTGGCTGCGGTATCACTGTACTTTTATTTTAAGCTTCTTTCGGTGACACGAATATAGAATTAGGTTTTCTTATAAAGAACTACACGATGCCCGCGACTTTGCGTGGATTTTTTTTGGATAAAAACGTCCAGGTCCTCAACTAAAATCCATGCCAAAATTCAGGTCAGTTTCTTTGTTGCTACGTGACTGAAGGACAAACTAACAAACAAACACACTTTCACAATTATAATATTTAATTCATCATGAGCAATACTGAGCGCAGGTCTCCTCTCTGATGAGGGTTATAGGCCATATTCCACCACGCTGCCTAATGCAAATTCGTAGACTTCACACACCTTTGAGAACATTATGGAGAACTCTAAGGCGTGCAGGTTTCCTCACGCGATGTTTTTCTTCATCGTTGAAGCATATGCTATTACTTAAACGCACATAACTCCAAAAAATCAGAAGTGTGTGCCCGGAACGAACTTGTGACCCCCCCAAACAGGAGACCCCAGTCCTTAACACTAGGCTATCACTGCTTCAATATTTTATAAGTAAAGATTAATAGAAATTGAAAATTAATTTGTTTGAAGGTTTTGCGTATAACAATAGGTACATGCGGAAGATTCTGGTAACCCACCGCATTATTATCTCAAGAAAATTCCTACCATTATAACATAATGATTAACAGAAAGGGATCCCGACCCCCAGCAATGAGGGAGCAAGACATTCAGAGGGATTTTATTAGGTATACATTCAAAATTCGCATTAATTTTTGTTCAAGTTTTGCCACTGCATTTCTAGATAGGTATCTTCAAAGTGCATTTGATATAAGTTTCGTACATTTTGCCGTACCATATTAGAAACAGTTTGATATGTGACCGCACCGCGTCCAGCAGCTCCACTACACGCCATTAAACCCTCGTCGCCTCGGAAATGTACAAGTATTCTCAAAAGTTAAGTTGAGAACACACCGCGGACTTTGTAACGAATGAAAAAAATTAATTGAGGTCAATTCAAAATTATTTATTTCACGTAGGCCAACCTGTGGCTCTTATGACAAGTTAAGACTCTATCACCAGGTCGGAAAGCAGATTCTGATTCTTCGGAGCGGAGTCGCCGCTCCAGCACCTTAGGACTCCAACGGCAATCGGCTTTCGAACTATGCTCCGTCCATTTCCACTTTATTTTTGCGACTAAAGAAATTCAGCATGAATGACTTACAAGACTTTAATTTTATGATTTTATGTGCAGAAGGGTGTTACAAATAAATATAATAAGTAGTACAATTTACAATTTCAAATAGTAAAATTTTTATCTTATAGTTTACGAGTGAGTTTTGTGTAAAAGAATATTAGGTGATGTTCAATTAAAAAGCATAATTATACAATTGAAGATAATATAAATTTTAAAAAAACTTGGATAAGACTCACTCCAGCAATTCATGAGACGGCAATAACTGTGTACTAGCAGAACACAGCAGTACCTATAGATGGTCAATGCCGGAAACTACAAAATAGTGAACATAATAATAGTATATCAGTAAATTCTTTGCGGCAAAGAACATTTGTAGTTTCTGATGAGATAGGAAAAGACTTTGGCCATTTACTCGGTAATAACTTGCAACAACAGGTCCTCAACATATGTAACCCCGGGGCCCCCTATGAACATATAATTAAAAATATTAAGGCAAATTGCTTAGATAAGTACAGTACAGTTGTTTTGTTAATTGGTGACAGCCTGAAAATACTTAAAAAAGATGTATTAAGAAGCTTTGAATATTTATTACATGTACAAAAAAAGTCAGGTTGCAAGTTTATACTTTGTGCTTTTCCCTACTCTGTCACATTGACCCCAGCACAGAATAACCATATCTATAAGCTTAACTTGCTTTTACATAACCTAACTTATGGTCATAGAGAATATATTCATTTCTTTAATACCAATAAGTTTATTAGAAAATTTCAATTGACAAGGGATACTATGCATCTACCCTTTAGATATAGGAAACAAATAGCTACATTAGTAGCTTACAATATACAAGATTCAGCTATTTTTAGCTTGAATGGCGATGGTACATGTTGTACAAATAATATTGACGTAGTTAGTAATATTACTAATTCAAGTATTTTGACAATAAAATCTAGTGTTTCAATTTTAGTTGACAAAAGTACATGTTGTACTAACAATATAGACATAATTAGTAGTAGTACTAATCCAAGTTTTTCGACATTAGACTCCAATAGGAATAATTCTAATATTGTTTTAAACTAACCAATAAGACAACAGATGAGCAATATAAGATTAATCTTGTACACCAAAATATACAGGGCTTATCTGGCAAAGAACACGAGACTGAGCTATTTATTAAAGAATTCGATATTGACATCTTATGCCTCACCGAGCATTGGCTCAATTCTCATCAGTTAATTATACATTTTGATAATTATTTACTGTCAAGTGCGTTCTCCAGAAGGACTGCTATACGCGGGGGTTCTTTAATAATAACGCGCAATAACATTAATTGCAAAGAGCGAAAAGACATTGTTAGTCTTTCTATGGAACGCATTATTGAGCTGTCTTGTGTCGAGCTGGACCGATATATTATAGTCTGCGTGTACCGACCCCCCTCGGGCGATTTTGTTCATTTTGAGGAGGTCATGGAGGACGCCTTAGGGCGGCTATGTAGGTCATCGAAGAAAATAGTAATTTGTGGAGATTTTAATATAGATATTTTGCATCAAACGCCTATCACAGGAAGATTACTAAACTTATTTAAAAGTTTCAACCTGGAAAATATTTTTGTTGAAGCTACAAGAATAACAGCGCATTCGGCAACTTGTATTGATAACATTTTCTCTGATTGTAAAGTTATCAAAAAATTGATTATCACTTATTTAAGATCTGACCATTGCGGGCAAATGATATCTATTCCAAGCAGTGAGCAGAATGTAACAAAAGTAGTAAAATATAGGCCAGTTACCACCAAAAAAGTAAGGCAATTCAAACAAAATATCGCAGCTGCAATGCCGACGCTTGATGTTGCACAGGGTGGTCCGAATGAAATTTATAGAGAGTTTTTTGATCTATTAAACTCTCAATTTAACTCTGTCTTTAAGGTAATAGAAAAAAGATTATTTAAAAATCTTAAATTTAGTGATTGGGCAACTGTTGGCATCTATAAAAGTAGAAATAGGCTGTTTGACTTGTATGCAGAAAAACAATATAATTATGCCCCCGCGTTTATAGAATATGTAAGAAATTATTCCAAATTGTTTAGAAACGTGTGCATACAAGCAAAGTCACTTCACATAAAACAAAAAATTGTTAATTCGGATAATAAAATAAAAGCAGTATGGGACATCATTGGTGATGAAATGGGTAAGAATAAGGTACATTATAATAAACTGGAGCTTAAAATTAACAACCATGTAATTGACTCCGATATAGAAATTGCGAATACATTTGAGAACTTTTTCAAAAATATACCAGTAACTACGACCAGTTCTCTAAATTCCTCGCCAACAGAAGCCTATAATCTTCTAAGAAGCAATGTCTCTGAGTGCAATAAATTATTTAGGTTTAAACACGTTACCCCATATGATATTATCAAAACATTTAAATCATTGCAAAATAAAAAAACAGGAGATCTATGGGGAATATCAGTTAAAATAATTCACAATATCATTGATATTATTGCGCCCTATCTTGCTTTAATTTTTAATAAGTCTGTAGATTCTGGATCTTTTCCAGACCTGATGAAATGTAGTAAATTAATACCTCTTTTTAAATCGGGAAGCAAATTTGACCCGAATAACTACAGACCAATTTCAATTTTGCCAACTCTCAGCAAGATATTTGAAAAAATAATGCTCAACCAACTGCTTCTACACTTTAATTTAAATAAACTTCTTCACCCTGAGCAGTACGGTTTTACTAAGGGTCGATCAACAACCGATGCAGCCGCAACGCTGTTGCAACACATATTCGATGCATGGAATAACTCACAGAATGCCATTGGTATTTTCTGTGATTTATCAAAAGCATTCGACTGCGTTGATCACGAGACCCTTTTGCTTAAACTGAGCCACTATGGAATTAGAGATTTTGCGCTTAGCCTCATTGCGTCTTATCTTAGTGATCGTGTTCAAAGAGTATGTGTCAATGATGTAAAATCATCCGGATCAGCCTCGGTAATGGGTGTACCCCAGGGTTCTATTCTAGGTCCATTCATGTTTTTGATTTACATAAATGATTTACCACATTTTGTCCAAAATACTTGCGATATTGTACTATTTGCTGATGATACGTCTTTGATTTTTAAAGTCGATAGGACGAAAGACAATTTTGACGATGTAAATATTGCATTATCTCAAGTTTCTGAATGGTTTACGGCAAATAATCTACTTTTAAATGCTAAAAAAACCAAGTGTGTTGAGTTTTTATTGCCCAACACCAGAACTGTCAGTAAAAATTTAAAGATAAGTAATGAACCCTTGAAATGTGAGGACTCCACAGTGTTCTTGGGATTAACCCTGGACTCAAAGCTGCAATGGGGCACCCATATAGCAACACTTGCTGGCAAGCTTAGCTCTGCTGCTTACGCTGTTAGGAAGATTCGACAGTTAACTGACATAGAAACTGCAAAAATTGTTTATTTTGCATATTTCCATAGTATTATGTCATACGGAATCTTATTATGGGGTAAAGCAGCCGATATTGGAAAAATTTTTGTATTGCAGAAGAGGGCAATTCGCGCAATATATAATTTAAAACCGCGGGATTCCCTTCGAGAAAAATTTAAAGAAATAGGCATTCTTACAGTAGCTTCACAATATATTTACAACAATATAATATTTGTCAGACAAAACATTGTGAATTACAAAAAAAAGGGTGATTTACACGATAGGCAAGTTAGAAATCCAAACAGGCTCTTGATTCCTCGATGTCGCCTCCAGAGGGTCCGAAAGACATTTGTAGGAATGGGCGTGACGTTTTATAATAAAATTCCACAGTCGATCTTAGACTTGCCTTTACACAAGTTAAAGAAATCAGTTAAAACTAATCTCATGAAAAAAGCATATTATGCAATTGAAAACTATTTAGATGATAAAAAAGCGTGGACATAATTCGTTCCAGCGATTCATGAGACAGTAGGTGGTAATTTAACTGTATAACTATTTTATTGAATGTAAACTTATTTTGAAAAGAGCAACTGCCGAGTTTCTTGCTGGTTCTTCTCGGCAGGAACGGCATTCCGAACCAGTGGTAGACTCATCGACGATTCATAAGCACTTGTAAAAAGTTTATTTGAATAAAAAACATTTCTATTCTATTCTATTCTATTCTATACTGTGAACAATATACCTTATGATGCTACTATTTTTTTAAAAAGTAATCACCGAGTTTCTTTCTGGTTCTTCTCGGTTTGAATGGCATTCACTTGATAATGCAAAAGCACTTTGCAAAAGTTTATTTGAATAAAAACTATTACATATCATATTCTATGCTATAATTTACACCCATAATTTATCTTTTCATTCTATGCATTACATGTGTAATTTATCTTTTCTTCCGCAGTTGGGCAATAAAGTCCCGGTGTACCCCCGTCCCAGTCACGGTATTGCATCGAGTTACACTCGTATTTCAGCGCAACGCTGTAGCTCACAGATATTCGCGAAATAATTTTCTGTTTCGAATAAAATAGAAAAATCGGCCAAGTGCGAGTCGGGACTCGGGCCTCGCTCTTTTAGGGTTCCGTTAAAAAAATTAAATAAAAATATTTCCATGTACCCATTGAAATATTTTAATGTAATTTTTTTAATTTAATTTAATTTTTATTATTTGTTGTTATAGCGGCAATAGAAATACATAATATGTGAAAATTTCATCTGTCTATCTATTACGGTTTACGAGATACAGCCCGCTGACAGACGGACGGACGGACGGACGGACGGACGGACGGACGGACGGACGGACAGCGTAGGCTTAGTAATAGGGTCCCGTTGGTACCATTTGGGTACGGAACCCTAAAAAATGATTTAGTCGCTTTGGTCAAATTCGATATCGAGCTTTGACTTAACATTTTTCAGAGGAATTTAAACGTTAAACTGTTTGTTGAAGTGAAAACTTCTTTAGGCACGTTGAGCACTTTTTGGGTGAGCAAAAAACATTAATTTCGCGAAATCGTCACCGTCACCTGGAGATTTCAGTAAATTTTAGAGATTCTCAAGCATAATGGCGCGGTCGGCCAGAAGCCTCCTTCCTTACCGTTTAATCACATGTATGATGTCGCAGGTTCGAATCTCACTCACGAAACGTGGCAGTGCGCTTTTTTGTAATTATTTTTATATTATTTAAATTTTATTTATTTATTTTATATTTATTTTATATTTGTTTTTAATTATTAGCAAATCTAGTTTTCACTTCTAACGGCAGTCCCTATGACTGCCAATTTTTTTTAAGGGTTCCTTTGTTAAATAAAGAAAAGAACTTCGCACAGTAAATGTAAATCGACTCGAGATAAATCATGGCAGCAAGATAAGATTTAATCAAAACCTGCAAAGCTACAATCAGCTTTATTAATAATCACACTAATAATATTATAAAGGCGAAAGTTTGTGTGTTTGTGTGTATGTTTGTTACTTTTTCACTCAAAATCTACTAGACGGATTTGGCTGTTTGGAATGGAGATAGCGATCATACCCAGGATTATGTCAGGTATATTATATTGCATAGTACACCCATAGATTCACATAATATCGGGGGTGTTTTAAATTTTCAAATTACACTTGTAACTAATGTCCTCCCGACTGAACCCATCCATGGTGTCTAATCTCCATAAAGATAATCCATCTGAGCGGGAGTTATTATAGTGCACAAGTGTTCAAACACAGATCGTGCACTCTATTCCCTCACTTTCATACACACAACCAGTGAGAGATCAAGCACAGAACCGACGGCATTACGTGCTCTCCGAGGCACGGGTTTTTAAGCTATTGCATAGCTTTTATCGCGGGCTTTGAACTAGGTCAAACAGTTTGAGCGCGGCGACCGAATCAAGAAATTCCGTAACGAAAAAAACCTAACACCGTCGTCCAGTAAGCGTTCAACATTTTAGAGGTTCTCAAGTAGCTCTATTTGGCGCAGTCGGCGGGCGGCCGCTTTCTTTGTATGATGTCGCAGGTTCGAATCTCACTCGCGAAGTAGTGACAGTTCGCTTTTCTTGTTTGTTTGTTTTTAATTTTTTTGCATAATTTTTATTATGCAAAAAAAAATATTGCATAAATATTATAATTGCGTAAGTTGATAAAAAATGCTATGCAATAGCTTTACCGCGGCAGTCCCCGAGTGCCACTTAAGTTTTTTTACTAAGACGTTATCGACTGTATAATCAATGGATCGTCAGTTAACTTGTGTAAGACCGCTTCAGCTTCATTAATATACAATTAATTGATACGAATTTCAGACCCTTCGGCTTGGGGGCTGGGCGGGATTAGCTCTCGGGGCCCGAATGGATTTAAGATCGATTTGGGTCCGATCTGCGAACGAGACATTTTCCCGATTTTGTCTTTTCTAATGACAACCAATTTACGTCGGTATTTCAATGTCAGTGAATGACAAATTCTTTCATTTCATTTCATTTAATCGTTGCATAGACAAAAGGTCTTAGGGCCGATTTCACCAACGCCGAGTGACGTTTAGGGTGGAACCACATTTGCGAGGATCGATTCGGATTTCGCCTATACAAAACTGTCATTTTCCATACATTCGTGCACGCATCGAAAAGCCGATTTGATCCGTTCACGTTTCTATGGAATTTGACAGTTTTGTATGGGCGAAATCCGAAATGATCCTCACAAATGTGGTTCCACCCTTATCCGAGGTATACATTGAGCATTCTGACAGCATTTGTTGAGTATTGAAAATACTGTTAAAATATGAAATTTACGCTCGGATAAGACTAATTTTACGTTGGTGAAATCGGCCCTTATAAATATAATTTAATTTCAATTTTCTTTATTCAAAGTAGTACCTACGTAAACTATATACTTTTTGGATGTAGATTATAACTTATATACAAGTAGGTATACCATTACCACCTTAACTTAGCAATTATAAATACATTTGAGAAAATTTATAACGTTCTTTAAGAAATTAAATATCACAAGCTAGAACGGCGAAGGAAAACATCGTGAGGAAACCTGCATGCCTGAGAGTTCTTCATAATGTTCTCTAGGAGCGTGAAGTCTCACAATTCGCATTGGGCCAGCGTGGTTGGACTATGGCCTATAACCCTTCTCTGAGAGGAGACCTGCGCTCAGTAGTGAGCCTTTGATGGGTTGCTGATGATGATGAAAACTTTCCGGCATGATAGCGATGTTAAAACTGATTAAGGATATGGGTGTAAATCAGCTACCATACCTCTCAAGTTAGCCCGCTACCATCTTACCATCAGATGAGATCGTAGTCAAAGGCTAAGTATATCATCTCATATCAATCAGCAGCTCACTACTGAGCACAGGTCTTCTCTCTGAGAAGGATCCTTATTAATAGATATTATAAATGCAAAAGTGTGTTCGATTGGTGATTTGTCCTTCAATAACGCAGCAACAGAGCTACGGATCGATGTGTTTTTTGCACTGAGGATCTGGAGAGTAACATAAGCTACTTTATATCCCGGAAAATCAAAGAGTTCCCATGGAATTTTTAAAAACTAAATCAACGCAAACGAAGTCGCGGACATCAGCTGGTATTGTTATAGATTGAAAAATTATAAAAGCTTTGCCCTGATTTCGGAAGAATTCACAATCTAGTCAGTAGGGGGCCGGGTATTGCTTTTATTACGACTATCTCTAAATATCACTTATACTAAGCACCTATTCGAGCTAAGTACATTTTTTTAATCGTCTATCGCTTAAGGTTCTCGCTATCTTATAAATTGCAATTACTTTATCAGCCACTTTACGCTTGACTGACTCAAGGGAGTTACTGACAACCCCTTTTAGATTAGTCCGTTTTGATCTAGACTGTATCGCCACTATCATTAGAATGAGCTCGCAGTAAAAACTTGTTATCCAAGAAAATAAACAAAATATATTAAAGCTCATAATACTCTTTTTCACTAAGCTATGATGGCCCGAGCTAAATGGAGAATTCTTATAATGAATTAGGTACACAATATATATATAAATATATACTAGTAGGGCGCGTGGGTGCGCGGCCCGCAAGCGGACCGCGGTTTTTCTACTCGTCAAGTAGACTGTCATGTCCTGATCATTTTTTATCAAAAAACCACTCTTCCATCTTTTATACTCTCCGAGATAGACCATGACGAAATTTGTATGGCCGCCATCTTGAATCCGCCATTTTGGAGTTTTTTCAGCTCGCTCCCAATTGGATGAGGTTTCGAGTGACTTTTGTTTGAGCACACCCAACCTATCTTCAATACCCTGGCCGTGCTCCTCACCCACCTTCCAAACCCTCAATCATCATATCTCATCATTCTTCAAAATGGGAATTCTTCTATAAAAATAAATTTTGAAAAGGAACCGTATCAAAGTCTTGCATAGTTCCCAACTTCTAGTCTTCTCAATATTCGCCATATATTTTGTATGGAAAAAAAATTCCGCCATCTTGATTTTTTTTCTATTCATCAAATAGACCTTTGGGTCCTGATCATCTTTTGTCAAGAAACCACTCTTCCATCTTTTATACTCCTCGAGATAGACACCAACGAAATTTGTATGGCGGCCATCTTTTTTCCGCTATTTCGAATTTTTTTTCAGCTCACTGTGAATTGGATGAGGTTTTGAGTGACATTTGTTCGAGTACCCCCCACCTATCTTTGATACCCTGGCCGTGCTCCTCACCCGTCTCCGAAATCCTCAATCATCAGCTCTCTCCATATTTTTCCTCCGAATGAATTTTTGTCTTCTACACGAAACCATCAGTGAAAAAAAAATTTTTCATACAAAATTTTACAGGAGAGGTGATCAATGAGTGAGTGAATCAGCACGAGCAGCTATATATATATTTATATATATATATATAATATATATATATATATATATATATATATATATTTGCTACACATCAAGCAGTGATAGCTTAGTGCTATTAGGACTGTTGTCTCCTATTCGGGGGGTCGCAGTTTCGATCCCGGGTACGCACCTCTGACTTTTCAAAGTTATATGCGTTTAAGAAATTATATATCACATCGTGAGGAGACCTGAGAGTTCTCCATAATGTTCTCGAAGGTGTGTCATCATCATCATCATTAGCAACCTTCATCAACGGCTCACTACTGAGCGCAGGTCTCCTCTCAGAGAAGGGTTATAGGCCATAGTCCAACACGCTGGGACCCAATGTGAATTGGCGGACTTCACACACCTTCAAGAACATTATGAAGAACACTCAGGTGTGCAGGTTTCCTCACGATGTTTTCCTTCACCGTTGAAGCAAGTGATATATAAGCATTAATTGCTTAAACGCACTTGAATCCGAAAAGTCAGAGGTGCGTACCAGAGCTCGAACCAGCGACCCCCCGAATAGGAGACCACAGTCCTAGCCACTAGGCTATCACTGCTTCAGGTGCGAAGGTGTGTGACGTCCGTTAATTCGCATCGGGCCAGCGTGGTGGACTATGGCCTTTAATCCTTCTCTGAGAAGAGACCTGCGCTCAGTAGTGAGCCGTTGATGGGTTGCTGATGATGATAACATTTTCTACACAATCTCGCCTAAACCTAGTGTAAAAGTAACCTTGCACTTAAAACACCAAAGTGCCTTATTCGAAATAGATGTCCCGAAAGCGAGTTAAATTAAATCTGATCGTGTAATGGTTTCGGAGTTCGGACAGGACGGAAACGTGGAATGTATCCAATTTGAGGCGGTCACAAGAAATTCGGAAAATAATTCCGCCACAAATTGAGTTCCATCCTAGAGCACTTACGGTCGAATAACTAAATTGCGATGGTGATTTTACTACCTTTAGCCCACTCCATACAAACAAAGTGTGATTCTTATTCAAATACTAGCTTTTGCCCGCAGCTCCGCTCACGTTAATTTAGATTTTTCAAACCCCTATTTTGAAAAAGTTGCTTGACAGTAAACCAGAGGGCCGTAGAGGCAGAGGAAGACCTAGAGGCCGGTGGATTGACAGAGTGGAAAAGGACATGAGAGTTTTGGGAGTACGGAGTTGGAGAGAGGCCGCTAATGATCGCCTCAGATGGAGAAACCAACCAACTTGACCAAGCCAAGGCCCACCCATGGCTGTAGCGCTTTCATGATGACGATTTTATCCCGATAGGGGTTTCAAAAAATCTTACCTCAGCGGATACCTACGTCTTAATAGCTATCTGTATGCCAAATTTCAGCCCGATCCGTCCAGTGGTTTGAGCTGTGCGTTGAAGTTGATAGATCAATCAGTCAGTCAGTCAGTTACGTTTTCCTTTCAAATATTTAGACTAGCTTTTGTCCGCGACAGGTTTTTAAAGACTCCTCGAGAACCTTTTGTTATTTCGGAATAAAAATTGGGTAAGTAGCCTGTGTCACTCTTTGCGTCCTCAATTACTATACCCATGCAAAAAATCACGTCAATTCGTCGCTCCATTGCGTGATTCAAGGACAAACTAACAAACAAACACGCTTTCTCATTTATAATTTTATTATACTTTCGCAGCCCCTTAAGGCTGAATTAGACGATGCCTCGTTCATCGTTCATTTTTGCGATCAGTTTTTGCGAAAATGAACCCTAAGGCTATTTGCCCTAAGGGCGAATTTAGACGGATAGCTCACCGATGACCCTCGAAATTGAAAGCAAAAATCTCAAAAAATTAACCGTAGAAAATTCACCCTTAGTGCGAATTAAGACGGTTCACTATCGCAAAAATTTTCGCAGCGATGAACGATGCACTGTCTAATTTGGGCCTAAACGACGAACATTAAATATAACACAAGTCCATTAGCCATTTCCCGCTCAGAAATACTCAGTTTTCGAACCATAATATAGAGTTGATAAACTAACTAAACTAAACTAAACTAAACGGAACTAAAGCCATTAAACTCCGGAGCGTGCTCGCGTCAACCCACCGCGCACCGAGCCGGACGGGCAACCGATTTACCTGTCAGAACATTAATTCTTTTGGGTCTTATCGTTTAATTTTGTTTTAAAACATACACAATATAACATAATTTAGAAAAAAAAACTTGAGAGGTGTCAAAGGACACCCGGATGGAACGTAGTTCCTTTCGATTAATTAATTTGGCATTCGAGTGTTCGGTATTTTCGCGGTACAATAATGGGTCTCCGTAGCCTTGTGGCTTCTGCAGTCGCCTAACAGGCAAAGGTCGATGGTTCGAATCCCAGCTCGACAGACCGAATTTTCCATTTTCAATTTTATGGAGACCCAATATTGTACCTACCGCGAAAATACCGAACACAATGCCAAATTCAATTTTATTTTAAACAATTTCTACATGTGGAACCTTTCCCTAATTTTTTATACCTTATATTATGTTATAAAAAATTATGGAAAAATTCCACATGTAGAAATTATTTATAATAAAATTGAAAATAGAAAATTCAGTCTGTCGAGCTGGGATTCGAACCATCGACTTTTAACTGTTAGGCGACTGCAGAAGCCACAAGGCTACGGAGACCCAATATTGTACCGCGAAAATACCGAACACAATGCCTTCAAAAAAGTGTCGGTTTCAAAAAAGTGTCGATCCGTCTAGTCCCCTTCCGAGTTCCGCACCGCGCGATAAGGAACAACGTTCCAACAACCGACTTCAAACTCCTACTTTACTACATTACACACACACTATACAAAGTATTTAATTTATTGTTGATGTTTTAAAAACAGCTCGACCGATTTCGATAAAATTTATATGGGACCACCTGGAAAGTATGCCCTTTGAAACAAAAAAAGAATTTTTCAAATCGGTCCTTACGTCTTTGAGTAATCGGTGAACATACATAAAAAAGAAAAAGATTCCGACGAATTGATAACCTCCTCCTTTTTTGAAGTCGGTTAAAAAACGGCGCGGGCTGTAAACCGAAACGTTGAGGTTCAAATCCCACTTGTTGCGTTATTGTCACACCCTCTCCTAACGAAAGCTTTAGTTTATTTGGGGGAAAGGGGAATCATCAGCAACCCATCCACGGCTCACTAATGAGCTTTATGCTTATTGGGGGCATCAGGCCCATCAACGTCTCACTACTGAGCGCAGGTCTCCTCTCAAAGAAGGTTTATAGGCCATACTCCACGACGCTGGCCCAATGCGAATTGGCGGACTTCACACACCTTCGAGAACATTATGGAGAACTCTCAGGTGTGCTGGTTTCCTCATGATGTTTTCCTTCACCGTTAATGCATGTGATATTTAATTTCTTAAACGCACTTAACTTCGAAAAGTTAGAGGTGCGTCCCGGGATCGAACCTGCGACCCCCCTAATAGGAGACCACAGTCGTAACCACTAGGCTATCACTGCTTAAACCGACTTTACAGACAAGCAATTTTTTTTTGTTTATAATATAAAATGTAGCCTATGTCACTCGGACTATAACGTGCTATAACGCATTGATTGACACCTCATTCATAAAAATCGATTCCATAGTTTAGAGACGCTACGTGTTTACATAAATAATCACATACACACACACACATAGACTGCTAAAATCATAACCCATCCTTTTGGCCCTTCCGTAGTCGGGTAAATAATCGATATTAATAAATAATAGCTATTGAAGTAAAACAAGAGCGCTTAGTTTCAATTAACGACGTACAAAATTAATCTATTAGAGCATTATAAAATCTATGAGCAAAACTATTATATTCAATTTAGTTTCAATTTGTAAGATGATAAACGGTTTTAGGTTTTAGCAGACATGATTGAATTATGTAAATCGTTAAGTATTACACGAGGTTTAAATGGTTTTAGATTAAATTCATCTATTACTAAAGGATTATTATGTATTGCGGCTGGTTGGCGGTTGCGGAAATACTCGTCATTGCTGAAATTTGTATTTTAACGTTCGTCAATTTAGACTGGGTAGTTAGGTACTACTAACTTGTTTAAAATTCCTACTAATATTACATACTAGCTGATGCCCGCGACTTCGTGCGCGTGGATTTAGTTTTTAAAACCCCGCGGGAACTCTTTGATTTTTACCCTCCAGGTTCTGAAATATACCTATCCAAAAAACCCGTATCCGTATCCACCAATCCGTAGTTTTGTTGCAGCGTGATTGACGGACAAACCAACAAACCAACACACACATTCGCTTTTATATTTATGTATTAGTAAGGAAGAGTTTATACTATACTATAATAAAGACGATCTAATTAAACTTTAGAACACAAAAGCTACTAGTGTGACTTAAATATGATAGTTGGATATATTTCCTCGCGGACTTTTTGTAGAGAATGATGATATGATTACTTCAATCATGTAGTACCTACATATTTTTTCTGTATCACCAATAGTTTTCTCAGCACACGCCAAATATTGCATTTTATAGGCAAAATTTTGTTACTCTGGGTTACATTATTGCAATTTTCTTAAGGATCTCTAATTTTTTTGAAAATAAATTATAGCCTATGTATATTATTTCCTGATAACTTAGCTTTCTATTTGTGAAAAAATGGTTAAAATCGATCCAGTAGTTACAGAGCCTATTCGGTACAAACAAACAAAAAAATCTTTCCTCTATATAATATTAGTATAGATGAATGAGGAAAGTTTTTGTTTTACAATACAATTCCTTTATTTTGCAGAAAGTCTTATTTACTTAATGTACAATGACATTTTAGGTTTCTTGGTTGGTTGGTCATTCAATCATATGTGGCGACCGTGTCTGTCTACGGAGGGTGGATGACTGCCAATTTGGTTTCTTTCACTGGCAGTCACATTTGAAGAGAATTTAAGTTTAGAAGATAATTGGAACGTAGTTCCTTATCGCGCGGTGCGGAAGGGGGCTAGACGGAAAAAATTAAGGAACCGACACTCGACACTTTTTTGAAACCGACACTTTTTTGTTGAATGTGAATTTTGCATTGTGTTCGGTATTTTCGCGGTATAACATTGGGTCTCCGTAGCCTTGTGGCTTCGGCAGTCGCTTAGCAGTTAAAAGTCGATGGTTCGAATCCCAGCTCGACAGACTTTCTATTTTCAATTTTCTCAGAATTTTCTATTTTCAATTTTATTTTAAATAATTTCTACATGTGGAATTTTTCCCTAATTTTTTATTGTATAAATTGGATAAAATGTTATTGTACTACTAACGCCATCTGTTAAAAAACCAGAGTAACTCTTTGGTTTTGTAACATTGCTGCAATAGAAATAAACTAAATATAATTCATCGTACTTAATCAATTTCATACTAGATGACACCACTAGTTTATTACAATTCCTTCACTAATTAATCGAAAGGAACTTCGTTCCATCCGGGTGTCCCTTGACACCTCTCAAGTTTTTTTAAATCCATTGCGCATGAAACATGCGCTGTGGTCATTCCGACCGGCCGGCATTCCGAACCAGTGGTAGACTCATTGACGATTCAAAAGTACTTGTAAAAGTTTATTTGAATAAAAATCATTTCTATTCTATTCTATTCTATTCAGCTTTCTGCAACCACCCGAGTTGGTGGGCTCCCTAATTCTTGTGTTATTCTGTCATTACTATCTTATCAGCTTAACGAGCAGCACGTGTGATTTCTGTTATATTAAAGTGAAGTAATTTTGTAATCACCTTTGACCTAATGGAGAAATATCCTGAATCAATGAAAAAATCTTATTATTTATCAACAAGCAAGATGTCAGGTTCGATACCCACTCCTAAAATAGAATAGAAATATTTTTATTCAAATAAACTTTTTACAAGTGCTTTTGAATCGTCTGACTACCACTGGTTCAGAACGCCCTTCCTGCTGAGAAGAACCAGCAATAAACTCGGCGGTTTCTCTTTTCAAAACAAGTTAACAATTACAATAAATACTATGCTATGTATGCAGTGTTTCCACAATGAGGGAAGTTCCAAAAATGCATACCTACCAAGTACTAACAATGCAATATATCTTAAGATGGGCAGACATAAAGTAGCCCCATTCCCGCCGGTGGAACCCGTTCACGAGCATGACGCATTACAAGTTCTTTTGAATCGTCTGACTACCACTGGTTCGGAACGCCCTTCCTGCCGAGAAGAACCAGCAAGAAACTCGGCGGTTGCTCTTTTCAAAACAAGTTAACAATACAATAAATACTATGCTATGTATGCAGTGTTTCCACAATGAGAGAAGTTCCAAAAATGCATACCTACCAAGTACTAACAATGCAATATATCTTAAGATGGGCAGACATAAAGTAGCCTCATTTCCGCCGGTGGAGCCCGTTCACGAGCATGACGCATGACCCATCCGTTGCTTCGCTCAACCATATTTGAGGGAACGTAACAAGTAACAACTCGAATCACACGACATCACAATAAGGAGCAGAATATTGCTTATCGGCAAGCTGAACTTAAGTAATATTCTCCTTAAAGTTCCTCCTTCTTCACAACCGTATTACAATAGAACTGCAATTTTACAGTCAGCTTTCAGTACAAATGCGGTCCATTTAAGCACCAAACCAAAGTCGTAATGTACGACTACGAGTAATCGTTAAATTAAAAATACAAAAGCTTTTACAAACATATTTCTTAAAATATATCATTAGCTTGACAAAAGACAGTGATAAAGAAGTCTATCCCTTTTTGTTTAAAGTCAACAAAAACTAGACAATGCTCTCCCAGCATCCTTGGCTCTTTGAAATCTCTGCAGCCGAGATGAATCCCGCGTCGCAACTCACACAATAAACTGTTACATGAGGAAAATTTAGTTGAAGCGTGTCACGTATTGTTCAGTGAAACGCTATGAAAACTTAACGTGAACGTAACTACTAACTTGACAATGAACTATGCTATTTTAATGAAATCTTTCTAATGGATTGCATTTTCACTTAAAAATATTAGACTTCATATTCTCAATAGTTTTCGCTCGCCGCTTCGCTCACGTTAAGTTCGAATTTTCAAACTTGTATTTTACCCCCTTAGGGGTCGAAATTTCAAAAACCCTTTCTTAGCTGATGCCTACGTAATAATAATAGCTACTCGTATCTGTATGCCAAACAGCGCGATGAATCCAGTGGTTTGAGCTGTGCGTTGATAGATCAGTCAGTCAGTCACCTTTTCATTTTATATATTTATAGAAGACGAGCTTTTGCCCGCGGCTTTGCTTACGTTAAGTTCGATTTTCAAACCCATATTTTACCCCCTTAGGGGTTGATTTTCAAAAATAATCCGAAGTAACAGTTACAGTACACCAAATTTCAAATCAATCGCACCAGTGAAAGCTTGTAAGACCCTTTAATCAAGTAGGAAATGAGCTGATGATCTAACGCCTGAGCAAATCTTCATAAATTATAGCTAAGATCCACCTCGATTACATTAGCTTTCAAACAGAAAAAACCGCATCAAAATCAGTCCAACGAGGAGACTTCTAAGAGGGAACAGTCAGACACATAGATACACAGATGCACTGGTTAAACCTATAGCACCCCTCTTTTTGAGTCGGGGGTTAAAAACCATGGAGGACTCTTAGACATGCAAGTATCTTCCCGATGCTTATCTTCACTTGACCTTGAGATGGAGACAGACTTGAAATGCACAGTTGCAAAGAGACGATCACGCCAAAATGCTTCTGGTAGAGCGACAGTATACTAGTAGTAGTAGGTAGATTTTTTATTTTCAAGTTCCTTTTCTGACGGTTTAGCGGGTGGGAGCTATACGAAAAAATGTGTAATAATTTTTGTTGCTCGGGGTAAGAATTTTCCGTCACGGCCCTTGTTACTTTCGTTTATTATACACGTTTCATCAATGCTTTGATGGCGCAGTGATAAAATGAAGGAGTGAAACTATCGGTTCGGGGTTTCGAGTCCTGACTTCAGATCATGTCTTAATGTTCTGTTTTTTTAATTTTTAGAACGAATTTTTATAGAAGAGAAATTCCGAACAAAATATTTGCGGCAAAATTTATCTATCTATTGTGGGCAGCGTGAACTTGCTTGAACTTGCTTTAATGTCTGTTTTTTTGCGAGATGGTTCTAACATGTGGCAAGAGATGGCGTTGATTCTAAACTTCGTTCCAGCCTAGTGTTCCACGACACTCACGCATTTTTTTTCGTTGTACCATACAGATTTTTCCGGTTTGCCGGATTATTATAGCGGGAGAATTTTTGTACGTGTCCTTTCTTCTCCGATCGACATCCACTGCTGGTTATAGGACCATCAGTGTCACATCAGCTTCTCAACCTTATGAGCTATGAACAACGGTTGCTTCTACGGACCTCCTGATTCCTCTCTCCATCGCCCGCTGAGCGACCCTACACCTCCTTATCTTCTTCTTCTTCTTTATCAACCTATACACGTCCACTGCTGGACAAAGGTCTCCTGCATGGAATTCCACAGGCTTCGGTCTTGCGCCGCTTGAATCCAGCGGCTCCCTGCGACTCGTTTGATGTCGTCGGTCCACCTGGTGGGGGGTCTGCCAACACTGCGTTTCCCGGTGCGGGGTCGCCACTCCAACACCTTGGGACCCCAACGACAATCAGTTCTTCGAACTATGTGCCCCGCCCATTTCCACTTCAGTTTCGCGACACGCTGAGCTATGTCGGTGACTTTGGTTCTTCTACGAACACCTCACCTCCTTATCTAGGTCAAAAGAAATCTGAAACCGTAATTCGAACAAGAGGACAATATAGAACGGATTTGTACGATGTAAAGCTAATGTTGTCAAGACGAGCACACTTACACAATAACAGGGCTCGCTGCGGCGCCACGGCGGCGCGTCGCCGACGGCTGTCCTCCGAACTACCAGGGGGACACCGCGTGGTACATGTTATAAGACCTTACACTATTAATGGACCCGAGAACTTAGGCGCTTCTCTGTCGCTTTGCTTTTGACCACTAAGCTCTATAACTAATCTATAATTAACACTGGAGAGGCTGCCATCATATTTTTTGACAATAATTGAGTTTTTGACTGTTATGACTGTATCGAAAATGTTACATGTAAGAAAACATTTGAAAAACAGAAAATAACTCAATCAAAAGACAGATTAGTTATCAGCTGTTTTACTGCGACTGTACATGTCTCTTTCCTCGACTGCGCCTCAAGAGGGTCCGAAAGACATTTGTGGGAATGGGCGTGACGTTCTATAATAAAATTCAACAGTCGATCTTGGACTTGCCTTTACACAAGTTTAAGAAATCGATTAAAACTACGCTCACGAAAAAAGCATAATATTATACGATTGAAGACTATATAAATGAGAAAAAAGCGTGGATATAATTCGTTCCGGCGATTCATGAGACAGTAGGTAATGATTAATCTGTATATCAAAATAATTCTATTCTATTCAGAGTTTCCACTTTATTTGTGTACAAGTCATATCTTAAAATGAGTATTTGATTTGAATATTAGTTTCAATTCGATGCCTTAAGATGGGTAGCCTAAGTATGTCACACTCTCTTTAACATTTCTGCGGTGGTGTCGTGTGATGCGGGTTGTTACGTTCCCTCAAATATGGTTGAGCGAAGCAATGGCTGGGTCATGCGTCATGCTCGTGAACGGGTTCCACCAGCGGCAATGGTCTGCGGCAATACTTTTTGTCTGCCCGTCTTGACATGTGTTGAATTATAATTAGAAATAATTTCGTATGCTTTTGTGGAACTTCCCCTCATTGTGGAAACTCTGCATACATAGAATAATATTGTAAAAGTATTTTGAAAAGAGCAACTGCCGAGTTTCTTGCTGGTTCTTCTCGGCAGGAACGGCATTCCGAACCAGTGGTAGACTCATTGACGATTCAAAAGTACTTGTAAAAGTTTATTTGAATAAAAAGCATTTCTATTCTATTCTATTCTAATGGACCCAGGAGCTTAGGCGCTTCTCAGTCGCTTTCTCTTGACCACTAAGCTCTATAACTAATCTATGATTAACACTGGAGAGGCTGCCATCATATTTTTTGACAATAAGTGGGTATTTGACTGCTTTTAAAATGTTGATAGTCATTATAATTACCTATAATTGAAAGTTACATGTAAGAAAACATTTGACAATCAGAAAATAACTCGGTCAAAAGACAGATAAGTTATCAGCTGTTTTACAGCGACTATACATGTCTCTTTCTAAATCGAAAACTATGAAAATTTTATGGAGCCACTGTCTTGTGACGTTACACTTCTGTAGCGCTCTCTTTATCTAATTGTAAACTTTAAAGCTCTATATTTCAGAGACTAGTAAAGATATTTAAGAAAAAAAGAAATTGGCAGTCCTAGGGACTGCCGATAGAAGTGAAAACTAGATATGCTGATAATTAAAAACAAATCTTCTATATATATAAATAAAAATGAATGTTGGTAAGCGCATAACTCAAGAATGGATGGACCAATTCGGTTAATTTATTTTTTTGTATGTTCCTTAAGTTCCACGGAAGGTTTTAATACAAAAAAAAAAACAAAAAACTAAATTCACGCGGACGAAGTCGCGGGCATCAGCTAGTATAAAATAAAATAAAGTAAATAAAAATAAAATAAAATAAATATATAAAAATAACTAAAAATAAGCGCACTGTGGCGTTTCGTGAGTGAGATTCCAAACCTGCTGCGACAATCATACATTAAACGGTAAGGAAGGCGGCTGCTTGCCTACTGCGCTGTACAAGGTTGCTAGAGAAGTTTAACGCTTACTGAAATCTCCAGGTGACGGTGACGATTTCGCGAAATCCATGTTTTTTGCTCACCTAAAAAGTGCTTAACGTGCCTAAAGACGTTTTCACTTAAAAAAAATTACATTTTGTTATTTAAAACTAGCTGACACGGCGAACTTCGTACGGCCAAATTTCAATTCGGCCAATTTTTTTTTTTTTTTTTTTTTATTAAGTTTAAAACCTTCCGTGGACCTTAAGGAACATACAAAAAAATAAATTAACCGAATTGGTCCATCCATTCTTGAGTTATGCGCTTACCAACATTCATTTTTATTGATATATATAGATAGATATACCTACTATATTTTAACCAAATAAAAAAATATCAGTCAAATACCCAATTCCCAGCTGTAAATCGCTGTAAGCTCTTAACTCACACCCTGTCCAGTTGATCACTCAATTGATACTAACAACAGATAGACGACTCGCTATCGGAGATGGAAAATTTCCAACATCGGACCTCCCCAGCCGCAGCATTATGCAAATGGACAGAACCTTTTATAGAAATTCCCTTAACGTTTTTTAACGTGGATTAACTAAATTTGCGAGAGTGATCAATTTTTAAAAGCTTTTCATTAAATAAACATTTTTTTTGTGTAAATTAGCTGTTTAACCATGTTTCTACAGCATAGTTATTTCTTTGAAAATAAATACCTTGTGTATTTAGTATATGAATAACGAAGTTTTAAAACTGTGGAAACGTCAACTTTATTATTCGGTCAAATTTTACTTGAAGGTGGTAGTGTAGTTTACTTGAAAGTAATTACTGCAAGGCTTAGACCATTCAATAAGGTTTCTCAAAACCATAGATTTCGGCGTATTTAGTAAATTGCAGCAATTCATAGTACGCCTGAACTGGCGTCCCTACAAAGTCTGATAGCAACCAATATTTGACGTTTTCAAAAAAAAAATCGGCCAGGTGCAAGTCGGACCTCGCTCTTTTAGGGTTCCGTATATATAACCAAATCCCTTTTTTTAAAACTAGCTACATATTTAAATATCTTAGTTCTTAGATAGTACTAAATTAGCATATGGGAAAATAATGCTCGTTTGTTTTGGTCACAACTTTGAAGGCCCCAAAATTTCCTCATTTTTAAAGCTAAAAAATAATAGTATTTGAACTCCACTTAATGAGCTCTAGACAATGACATCCCACATGCTAGGGTAAAAAAATAAAATTTTATTTCGACTCCTTTTTCATGTATGGGAGAGAGCCCCCTTTATTTTTTAATTTAATTTGTTTTTTTATCATTTTTTGCGGCAATAAATGTGAGAGAGTGAGTGAGTAAATGCGGAAATACACACTCTGAAAATTTCAACTACCTATTACGGTTTACGAGATACAGCCCGCTGATAGACGGACGGACAGACGGACAGCTTAGTAATAGGGTCCCGTAGGTACCCTTTGGGTACGGAACCCTAAAAACGATGACATTACTTTGCCGTTTATACTAAGCTACCAATCCTAAATCTATGCTCAAAACAAAATTGAAATACCTACTCGTGCTTTAAGCGTTGGTAGTATAGCCCCAGAGAGTCTAATTGAATCGCATATTACAGAAAGGGCATTATAGTCCGTACCTATGACTACTTTTGCAAATGGTAATTTTGAAACGAAATTAAACTAAACTACAAGCACTTTCTGCGCAAACTGTAGAATTGGTTTGATTCTGGAGACTTCAATATTGTAAGGACTAATACTTTTTCTGAACGAAATGCACCAGTTTGGTGTAGGCAACATTTCATAAAACAAACTTAAATTTATCACGAGACTGGACTAATTGCCACAATATGCGATTCAATTTATCCCTTGGCTAACTTTTCTCGGCGATGTACGCGGTGGTGAAATCAGCACAAGGTCATAAATTGTGTTTGTGTAAACGAAATGTTACACGAAATATGGCACTCTATAACCATTGGCAGCACTAAATTGAGTTGAGCCCTTTTCACGCGCCATTAAACAATAAACCCTAAACACAATGTGAAGCGACGTAGCATCGCTCCGCCATGTTGCTGCCAACTTTTGAACACGCTCCGAACCAAGAAAAGTTTTCTCGGCGGATAATGTAGAGAGCATGTGTGATATTGCAACGAAGTTCCTTTTCGGACGGTTTGGATGGAGGCTAAGCGAAAAAATGTGTAAGAATTTTCCGTCGCGACATTTGTTGCATTCGTTTATTACACACGTTCCATCATAGCTTTGTTGGCTTAGCGGCTAAACGTAGGAGTGAAACTATCGGTTCGGGGGCTCAAATTCTGACTTCAGATTATTATTTTTTATTTTATTCAATTTTTATTATTTTCCATTTATGTTCCAACCGAGTTTTCCGCGACATTATATATATTTTTTTTATTTACTTCGATGATAGATATTCCTTGACTGTGATCTCTCCTGCTGATAAGTGATAATGCAGTCTAAGATGGTAGCGGGCTAACTTGGAAAAGGTATGACTGAACATTCAACTTCTTCTTCTTAGTCAACCGATAGGTGTCCACTGCTGGACAAAGGACTCTTGCATGGACTTCCACATGTTTCGGTCTTGCGCCGCTTGAACACAGGTCAGTTGGATAAACATCACCGTAATTATATTTCTTGCCGGCTCTTCTCAGCAGAAACTGCTTTCCGAACCGGTGGTAGAGTCTCGACTTGCCATAAGAGCCACAACTTGGCCTACATGAATTAAATAATTTTCAATTTTATATTAATATCTTGCCTAGTAGTCACCGTTGAAATTGGCTGCAGTGACCGAAATATGATATTGAATTTAAAACCATGGTTTAGGACTATTCCCACGTTATTCCTGCTCACACAGTACGCGCCTAATGGAAGGAGTGTGAAGGGGTGAAAAGAGGTGAAAGGGGGTGTAAAAGAGGTGAAATGGGGGTGAAAAGGGTTACATACGACGCCCATTAGCGGCTATTTGCATAATTCCACGTTCGTTATGAGGAAGTATGTTATTGTGACGGTTCTGCCAAAGCTTTGGCAATAAGGGGCTTAGGAAATTGGGCCCATTTCTCAAGCCAAGTTTGTGTCATCGCATAGTTATAATCTACTAGCTTTTACCCGTGGCTTTGTCTGAGTGGAGCTGTTAGGGTTTAAAAAAATGCGTGGGAAATCTTTGTTTTACCGGGATAAAACATATCCTATGTCACTCTCGAGGTCTTTAAATGTTGGATACATTGTTGGTATCCATGTAAAAATTCAAGTAAGTAAACCGATAGCTTTAATTTTAAATAAATTTTTACAAAGTGCTTTCGAATCGCCAAGTGGATCTATCACTAGCAACGTAAACATTTTCAGTGTCTAGCCGCTGATTCGATTTTGATAAAATTTGGCACAGATAGTTTGCAGTTCGAAATAGTCCCTTTTTAGGCTGCTACTTTTTATCTAGCTTCTAGAAAAAGCCACGGGGACAAATTCACAGCAGCTGGTATAAAAATAAACCTACTGATTATCTTCTTCTTCTTTGTCAACCGATACGTCCACTGCTGGACAAAGATCTCTTGATGCGGGTTTTTACGTTCCCTCAAATATGGTTGAGCGAGGCAATGGCTGGGTCATGCGTCATGCTCGTGAACGGGTGCCACCGGAGGGAATGGGACTACTTTATGTCTGCCCATCTTAAGATAGAAGTTAGTCGGTATGTATTTTTGGAACTTTCCTCATTGTGGAAACACTGCATATATAGCGTAGTATTTACTGTAAATTAGTTTTGAAAAGAGCAACCGCCGAGTTTCTTGCTGGTTCTTCTCGGCAGGAAAGGCATTCCGAACCAGTGGTAGATTCATCGACTATTCAAAAGCACTTGTAAAAGTTTATTTGAATAAAAAATATTTCTATTCTATTCTATTCTATTTCTATTCTATTCTATTCTTGCATGGACTTCCACAGGCCACTTGCGCCACCTACATCCAGCGGCTACCTGCAACTCGTTTGATGTCGTCGGTTCACCTGGTGGGGGGTCTGCCAACACTGCGCTTTCCGGTGCGGGGTCGCCACTCCAGCAACTTGGGACCCCAACGACCATCAGATCTTCGAACTATGTTTATATTAAATGATCTTCTCTTCAAAAATTGTAGCACCGCCTTCAGGAAACTCTTCCTCAGAGGATATATAATGAAAACGTATTTCCTAAGCGCCTCGGCTTCATTACCGTTTACCGTTCAAGAGAAAAACGTAAAAACAACCCTTTTATTTCCCTCATAAAATAACCATTATGGCAGCTCGCTGACCGGAACACCGCGATATGCTAATTAATGTCAGATTGTATAAAAATAACTAGCGCTTAGTATAAACTTTAGTAACGCCTGCCGCGTGTAACGACCAAGAAAAAAAAATTAAGTGGCACTCGGGGACTGCCGCGGTAAAGCTATTGCATAGCATTTTTTATCAACTTATGCAATTATAATATTTATGCAATATGCAAAAAAATAATTAAAAATTAAGTGGCACTCGGGGACTGCCGCGGCAAAGTTATTGCATAATATTTTTTATCAACTTATGCATTTATAATATTTATGCAATATTTTTTTGCATTTATAAAATTAAAAAACAAACAAACAAAAAAAGCGCACAGTCACTACTTCGCGAGTGAGATTCGAACCTGCGACATCTAAAGAAAGCGGTCGCTCGCCCACTGCGCCAAACAGAGCTAAATGAGAACCTCTAAAATGACTGTAACTGAACGGTTACTGAATGACGGTGTTAGGTTTTCTTTCGTTACGGAATTTCTTGATTCGGTCGCCGCGCTCAAACTGTTTGTCCTAGTTCAAAGCCCGCGATAAAAGCTATGCAATAGCTTACAAAGTTTGAAAACTGTAACTACAGAAGATTGGATTTAACGTGCGTTATATTGATTTTGTTCATCTAAAATGCAGCCTACGTCACCCGCAGTATAATAATGAATCGATTGACACGTCAGTCATCAAAACCGGCTCAGTAGTTTAGGCGCTACGATGGAATATACGCAAATACATATTTTTGGAACGAAGTTGCGAAAGGGGGCTAGACGGAAAAAATTAAGACCAAAAGTTTTAACGACACTTTTATACATTTTTTGATGGCCTAAAAAATATCGTTGTGCATCGCTCCCGTGGCTCAATTGGCTCACGTGCGGCTGTTAACCGAAAGATTGGTGGTTCGAGCCCACCCGGGGGCGCGCAATTTTATTTTCATTTTTTATTTTATAAAATTATTTTAACTTTAATATTTTATAAAATCGATATTTACACACCCACCCTGCTGGTTTACTGACGAGGCTATGGCGACCGACAGATGGCGGTATAACCATCTCATACTAGCTAGACTGAAAAAATGGCACAGGCCGGTGTCGGGCAGCAGCGACATCGGCGCGATCAGTCTAGCCCTGCGATGACCAACACGCCTGCCCAGCGTGGTCATTATGGGCAAAACCCGATATGGAAAATGTCACAAGGCCAAGGCCCCTAGTTCCCGGCGGCCTCGCTGTGCCTGACCCTGGCAGCGGTCACGGTAATGGCGGGGCAGGGGGTGCTAAGAAACTCCAGATGAGATTCCGCTGCCAACCCCGACGACTGGACCTGGCGACATATAACGCACGCACGTTGAGGTCTGACGAGAAGATCATCGAGCTGGAAGAAGCAGTGAGCAAGTTACGCTGGAATGTTATAGGATTGTCTGAAGTCCGAAGAGAGGGGGAGGACTCGATAATCCTCAATTCCGGCAACTTGTTCTACTACCGGGAGGGCGACCAACAGTCCCAGGGTGGTGTCGGGTTCATCGTCCACAAGTCCCTCGTCAACAACATCGTCGAAGTCAAAAGTGTGTCGAGTAGGGTAGCGTACCTTATACTCAGAATCACCAATCGGTATTCGTTGAAGGTTATACAGGTTTACGCACCGACATCGGCACATCATGACGAGGAGGTGGAGGCGCTGTATGAGGATATATCAAAAGCCATACACTCCTCTACCACTCACTACAATGTTGTGATGGGGGATTTCAACGCGAGGCTGGGTGAACGAAGCGGTGCAGAGACGAGGGTTGGGCGATTTGGTTATGGGCGAAGAAACCAGAGGGGTCAAATGCTGGCCGACTTCATGGAGAAGGAGGGCCTCTTTATGATGAACTCCTTCTTCAGGAAGCGGCCACACAGAAAATGGACTTGGATGAGCCCCGATGGTTCTACGAGAGGTGAGATTGACTTCATTATGTCGACCAAGCGCCATATATTCAATGATGTCTCTGTGATCAACAGGGTGAAAACCGGGAGCGATCACCATATGGTAAGAGGCACATTGAATATTAATGTGAAGCTGGAAAGGGCTAGACTGGTGAAGTCAACTCTCCGACCCTCTCGTGCTCATATCCAAAACCCCGAAAACTTCCAACTCGAACTGCAGAACCGATTCGATTGCCTAGCAGACTGTGGTTCTGTGGACGATCTAAACAACAGGTTCGTGGAAACTGTCCATACTGTGGGATCTAAGTTCTTTAAGACCCATCGCAGGAAAAGAACCGAAAAGTTCACTGACCATACTCTCAAGCTCATGGAGGAGAGACAAGAGATTAGGCTGCAGTCATCGGTAGACGCGACTGCCTACCGGCGGATTAATAGGCAGATCTCTAAGGCACAAACTCGCGACCTTTGGGTCTTTAATACCAAGTGTATTAAAGATACCATCGAGCGGAACAAAGGCTCAAAAGTGTTCGCGAGAGATCTGTCTATCGGACAGAGCCAGCTGACGCGGCTTAAAACTGATGATGGTCGTCTCGTCTCTTCTCGACCTGAGATTTTGGGAGAGGTCGAGAAGTTCTATGGGCAGTTATATACCACGACACAAAAACCTGTTGAGGATTTGGCCAAAGATCCCAGAGCCAAACTGACCCGACACTATACCGAAGATATCCCGGATGTCAGCCTATACGAGATTAGAATGGCTCTTAAACAGCTCAAGAACAACAAGGCGCCAGGTGATGACGGAATCACTGCGGAACTCCTAAAAGCGGGTGGAAAACCGGTACTGAAGATCTTTCAGCGATTGTTCAATTCCGTCATTCACGAGGGTATAACGCCGGAAGCATGGCACAGGAGCGTGTTGGTCCTGTTCTTCAAAAAGGGTGATAATACCTTGCTGAAGAATTATAGACCCATCTCGCTGCTGAGTCATGTTTATAAGTTGTTCTCGAGAGTCATTACGAATCGTCTCGCTCGTAGGTTTGACGACTTCCAGCCTCCCGAACAAGCCGGATTCCGAAAAGGCTTTGGTACCATAGATCACATTCATACGCTGCGGCAGGTTATACAGAAGACGGAAGAGTATAACCGGCCACTTTGCTTAGCGTTTGTGGACTATGAGAAAGCCTTTGATTCGGTGGAAACTTGGGCTGTATTGAGGTCGCTGCATTGATGCCGGATTGACTATCGATATATCCAAGTGTTGAAGTGCTTGTACGAAAACGCCACTATGTCAGTACGTATACAGGACCAGACTACGAGACCAATCCACTTGCAGCGTGGAGTGCGACAGGGAGATGTAATCTCCCCGAAGCTATTTACCGCTGCGTTGGAAGACGTCTTTAAGCTTCTGGATTGGAACGGACTTGGCATCAACTTAAACGGCGAGTACATCACTCACCTGCGATTTGCCGATGACATAGTAGTCATGGCAGAGACTCTGAGAGATCTCAATACAATGCTCAATGATCTCAGCAGGGTTTCTCAACAGGTGGGCCTGAAAATGAACATGAGCAAGACGAAAATCATGTCCAATGCTCATGCTCCGCTCCACCCAGTAATCGTTGAGAACTCTGCGCTCGAAATTGTAGACGAGTATATATACCTGGGACATACATTCCAGCTAGGTAGGTCCAATTTCGAGAAAGAGATTAACCGCCGAATCCAACTCGGCTGGGCAGCGTTCGGGAAGCTCCGACATGTCTTCTCGTCCAAAAATCCCTCAGTGCCTGTAGACTCAAGTCTTCGAACAGTGCGTGTTGCCAGTGATGACTTACGGATCCGAGACATGGTCGCTAACTATGGGCCTCATAAGAAAGCTCAGAGTCACCCAGCGAGCGATGGAGAGAGCAATGCTCGGTATATCTCTGCGAGATCAAATCAGAAATGAGGAGATTCGTAGGAGAACCAAAGTCACCGACATAGCTCAGCGTGTCGCGAAACTGAAGTGGAAATGGGCGGGGCACATAGTTCGAAGAACTGATGGTCGTTGGGGTCGCAAGGTGTTGGAGTGGCGACCCCGCACCGGGAAACGCAGTGTTGGCAGACCCCCCACCAGGTGGACCGACGACATCAAACGAGTCGCAGGGAGCCGCTGGATTCAAGCGGCGCAAGACCGAAGCCTGTGGAAGTCCATGCAGGAGACCTTTGTCCAGCAGTGGACGTCTATAGGTTGATAGAGAAGAAGAAGAAGAATGTCCTTGAGTTGTTTACAAAAACTGTGTAGGTATACCTACCCATGTGTCCTGTTTGTTTATCTGGAACTTTCGAGACTTGGTTGTTTTTGTTTACGTTTTATCGAACTCTCGAATATTCTATTAGGAGTGGGGAACCAAACACTAAACAGTCGACTGCCGCCCTGGGAGTCAGTTTTGTTTTGACAAGCGATCAAGTGAGTATCGAGTGCGAAGTCAAAGGTGATTCTAAGAGTGCTTTAGTTGTGATCAGTGTGTGTTATAGTTCAAGAGCTAGTGGACTATTGTACAGTGCGTGAATACACGTTCTTGTTTCGGGACTGGCATTTTATTCCCCTAACACGTAACAATATAATCATAGCATAATTACCGTCCATTAACATTATTATACCGACCCTACATAATTATATAAATATAAGGTTATTTTATATTTTGTATCAGGAATTGTAAGTTTCAATTAAACAATGGCGTTGCTCTGAAAACAAAGATTTTTATTTTAGAAGCGTAAAATCTTAACACGAGTAATTGTATGATTACATTGTAAACTTAAAATAGGTATCTCACCTGAAAACAAAGAAACGACAATTAAAGTCTATTACTCTCAATTCCTTTTAATATTAATTTCTTTACTTATTAAATTAGCAATAAAATTCAATAAATGCCTAAAATAAGAACATGGCGGCTGTCATCTGTCAGTATTGCCATTACAGACAATAAGTGCTTACCGGCCATAGAGCGCTATACAAATGTACTTTAAAGAAATACAGTTTCTTTACATCTCCCTCCATCGAAAAGAAAATTTTTACAAAAATTTTCTTCATGTACACATATAATGAATTCTGAATTTTACAGCATTATACCAAGATATTATATCACTATATTTTTATTTATATAAGTTTACTCCAGTATTGGTATAAGTTTACTGATATGAAAGAGATTTGACTCTGACTTTTTATGACCCGTATTAATTCTATATATTGAATTAGATATTTTCTCAATAATTTTATATGGACCGATCTTCAGCTCATCCAGTTTTTTTCTATTGAGTTTATTGCCATTTTCTACATAGACCATATCTCCCATAGTAAAGTCAAATTGAGTTCTGTTTTTATCAAACATTTGTTTATTGGAATTATGTGACTTCATTGAATTTTCGAATGCTAATTTCCTATCTGTAATCCATTCCACTTCTGTTTTATCTCTTTTTAATTCCTTTGGCAAAAAGGAAACATCTGTACCATGTAATAGATATTTTGGTGCAAATCCTGTAACTGTGTGTTCCGTATTATTATAAATTTCCACACAGTCATGAGCAATGGTTGTCCATGCTTTTTTATTATTATTTTCATTTATTCTACATCTTATTTTGTTCACAAGCGTTTGGTTAAGTCTTTCATTTAAGCCGTTAGAAAACGGAGCATTTACTGCAGTGAATATCATTTGTATTGATTTTTCATTAAGAAATGTTTTAAATTCTTTCGAGTTGATCCCCGGGTATTGATCCGTAAGAAGAATTTCAATTTTATCATAATCTATTACTTTATTTATTAGTTTAATGAAATCATTAGCATTTTGCGTTTTTGAAGTTATAATATAAGCGTACCGCGTAAAATGATCCACTAAAAGGTGTAAGTATTTTTTTGTCGATCGCGAGCCACCGAAACCTCCAATCGTGTCTATAGATACTATTTGCAAGGGTTTTGTGGCGGGTCCTAAATGGGACATGAGCCCATATTTATTCTGTCCCCTTGTTTTATTTTTTATACATATTTTACAGCTTTTACAATGATTTTTAATATTTGTAGTTAAATTTTTTGCTGTATACAGTTTACTAATTTTGTTTTGCATTTGTTTTATACCTAAATGACACATGTTTTCATGTACAGATTTAATGAGATTTTTAATGAAATCTTCTGTTAAAATTATTTTTTCACATTTCCTATCTTTTTTATAGTAAATATTATTTTTTGATATAAATTTCATTTTATTGTTTTGTATGTCCGCATTATTTTCCTGGTCTGTGACAATATCATTTAATTTTATCATGTTAACTATTTTTAATCGTTCTTCTGTATCTTCACTTGCCTCTAATACTGGGTTCCTACTCAAGCAATCTGCTTCTATATTATCCTTCCCCGGAGAGTATTTAATTTTAAAATCATACTGTGACTAATAATATGTTAAATCTCCTAGTTCATCATCTGTTCTAGACTTAATATTTAAATTTTCTAAAGGTTTATGATCTGTGTATACTGTAAATGACTTCCCTATTAACCAATATTGCCAGTATTTTATTGCCTCTTTAATAGCTAAACATTCTAAATAAACTGCCTTTTTCTTTTTTTGTAATTGATTTAGTTTTTTTGAAAAATATGCAACTGGTTTGTCTTTTCCGTTTGGTTGTGTTTGTTTAAGGACTGCTCCAAGACCTTGTAAAGATGCATCGGTGTAAATATTTATTGGCAAATTCTGATCATATATCTCTAAAATCGGCTGTGAGCACAATAAGTCTTTTATTTTTTGAAATGATGTTTGACATTCTTCTGTCCAAATAAATTTCTGATTTTTTCTTAGTAAATTATGAAGAGGGTCTAAAATTAAACTACTTTTTGGTACATATTCATGGTAGAAGTTAATTTTCCCCAAGAATTGTCTGACATTTTTCTGCGTTTTTGGTGTTGGAAATTGTTTTATCGCAATTAAATTATCTCTTACTGGTCGTACTGTATTATTATGAATTATATGACCAAGATATTTCACAGAGTCTGAAGCAAACGTACATTTTGTGAATTTAAGTCTAAAACCCTCCCTTTTTATAGCTTCTAACAACAGTGTTAAATGATTTATGTGTTCGGTAAAAGTTTTAGAAAATATAAGGATATCGTCTATGTAATTGACTGTAAAATCAGTAAGCTTATACTTGCGTAAAATGTTACTTAAGATCCTTTGAAAAATAGCTGGTGAAGTCTTCAAACCGAAGGGTAAACATGTCCATTGATAGTGTCCATCCTGGGTGACAAATCCGGTCTTCATCCTATCTTCGACCCTTAGCGGTATAGACCAGAAAGCTGAGTTTATGTCTAATGTCGTGAAGTATTTTGAGTTTCTTGTCTTCGTCACCAAGTCGTTAATCAGTGGAAATGGTTGTGCTTCTGGCACCACAATTTTATTTAGATCTCTAAAATCTATACATAACCTAGATTTTCTGTTATCTTCTTTTTTGAAAGTTAAAGTGACTGGTGCTGCAAATGGACTATATGATTCTTCTATGAGTTTTTTGTCAAGTAACTTTGCTATTTGATCTTCTATTTCCTTTTTGTCTTCACTTGAACACCTATAAGGCCTTTTACTACAGTATTTGTCCATGAGTAGGTCAATACGTGCTTCATATTCTCTGACAGTTCCTACGTCATATTTGTCCTTTGCAAAGATTGTTTTGTAAGTATCTATTAACCTGTATATTTCTGATTGTTGTTCAATATTTAAATTACCCATACTCAATTGGAAATCTTCCTCTTTTATGTGTTCATTGAAATTTATTGAAGAATTATTTGTTTCATATTTCACTTCCTTAGAAGTATTGTTTTTATTTATATCCTCATTTATGGAATTTATTTTTTCTTCAACAATTTCTTTCCTTTTTTGGGTTATTTTCAAATGTTCATCTTGAACCAATTTGAATTGTTTTATAATGTCTAATCCGATTATAAAATCATACTTAAATTCTTCTCCATCAAGTATGTAAACATCAGCATTTTCCTCAATATCAAAAATTTTTATTTTAATCGTTGTCAAACCATTAGCTTTTTTAACACCATTAATTGTGGTTAGATTATCACATCTAGAATTATCTTCTCCTTTTAGTCTTACTAATTTAGAATGTATTATAGAAACATTCGAGCCTGAATCATATATTCCGAAAGTTTCTAATTGTGAGTTTAATAATAGTTTGACTTTAATTAATGGTGTTGTTATTAGTTTTTTTTTGTCATTATTTAATTCAACATCAATCACTGAATTGTTGATGGCTTTGGTGTCGTTTTTCTTTTTATTATTATCTTCTATTTTTTTGAACCAGCATTTCTCTTCGGGATGGAATCGACTGCCTTTATTTAAATTTTCACAAGTTTTACATGGCTTAATTTTCTCAGGTTTTTCTTTAAACTCATAGGTATTTTTCTTTTTAATGAAACTCTTCTTGTTTGCTATGTGTTCATATTTTCCAATTTCATTGTACAGGCTTGAAGTTGATTTCACATCTTCTCTATCAATTTTATCCATAATGTAATCTGGTAATCCTATTACAATAAGATTTATCATCGTCTGGGTATCAATGTGTTTATTAATTTCTAATAACAGTCTTTCTTTTTTTGTAGCATATTCGAGTAATGATCCTGCTTGAAATCTAAATGTAAAGGCATATTTAACTTGAGACCAACCTTTATTGCCATATGTCTCACAAAAGTTGTTCTTCCATACTGCCCACTCTGAGTTCACGGTCACTTTTATCAACATACTGCTATACCAATCTAAGCACTGTTTTTCCAGAAGGTGTTTTAAAATCCCAATTTTGTCTTGATCCTTTACAATCTCGAATCTTTCACACTCGCTTTGGAATTCATTAATCCACTGGTCAGCACATGATGTTTTATTTGAAAACTTTTCAATCAAAAACTTTTCCGCTATTTTCCCTATATTCTTTTCCTGAGGCACGTTGCTATTATTTGTATCTTGTGAAGGCATCGTCTTTATTGTTATCTCCTCCAAATACTGGTCACCAAACTGTACATTTTCACCTTCATCTAGGTATATTTTCTTTAAATCTGAAGTCAGAGGAATCCATACGGACCTTGTTTGGTGCCTTTTTTTTAAAGAATTCTTTATTTTAGCAAACACGTCTGATGACACTATAGCACTGTGCTTACTTGCAGGTTTCAACTCATCCGGGATCTCAAAAACACACCCGTCCGGCGTCTCAATTGAGGTTATGCATATCACATTTGTTTTCCCGTCTGTTGACCCCAATACCACAAACTTAAATCGTAGTTTTTCCATGTTCCTTGATTACAGGTAACTACAATTGTCGTTTTATAAGGTTATTTTATATTTTGTATCAGGAATTTTAAGTTTCAATTAAACAATGGCGTTGCTCTGAAAACAAAGATTTTTATTTTAGAAGCGTAAAATCTTAACACGAGTAATTGTATGATTACATTGTAAACTTAAAATAGGTATCTCACCTGAAAACAAAGAAACGACAATTAAAGTCTATTACTCTCAATTCCTTTTAATATTAATTTCTTTACTTATTAAATTAGCAATAAAATTCAATAAATATCTAAAATAAGAACATGGCGGCTGTCCTCTGTCAGTATTGCCATTACAGACAATAACTGCTTACCGGCCATAGAGCGCTATACAAATGTACTTTAAAGAAATACAGTTTCTTTACATAAATTAATTTTTTTTTTTGTTTTTTTTTTGACCGAGCGAAGCGAGGTCTCTGAGTTTACTAGAGCGATTTGCACTTGTCCGTCCGTCCGTCCGTCCGTCCGTCCGTCCGTCCGTCCGTCCGTCCGTCCGTCCGTCTGTCAGAGCCTTATAACTTTTGAATTACTGAACGTAATTACTTCAAATTTAGATATAATATGTAAACCGATGGCCTCCAGCCGAAAATGGCTTAAAAAGTTATAAAAATCTTTATTTCAGGGGGGCTCTCATAGAAGCGAATGCGAAGAAATTTTTTTTTATTTGCGATTCATAGGTTTTCTGTGTATCATTTTAAAGACAATTTGGAACAGAGTACAACCGTATTTTTTTTTTTTTTTCCTAAAATTGACGAAATGGGGGGCTTCCAAAGTGGCGATTTAATACGCTCGCTTGAAGACGCTCTCTGGGAAAATTTTCTATATATTTTCAAGTTCTACTTATTTTCTTACTTCACTTGTATCCTGTACTTGAACAACAAATACTAAAATTATATGAATATTATAAAGAAACGAGATTATTTAATTTTTAATGAGCATCAGTAAATTTCACATAGCTTCACAATAATGCTAATAGATGGCGCACTCCATACACACATAACTATTCCATGGAACTAGGACTACTAGGAGTTACGACTACGATCTATCCCAAAAACAGTTTTGCGTCGACTACTATTATTTAGGTACATAATATTATCATATTATTCAATTAAAATTATTCTTTAGTTAAATATCAAACTTCAATAATTTGAGATTTCGGGTTCATTAAATTATGTGATTAAAAAGGATTTAAATAAAAACTTGATGGGTTCGGCACGATTTCGTGTCGTCCGACTGCTGTTATGCCAAGTTAAGTTACGTTAAGCTAAGTTGGGCCCAATTTATTAAGCAATTAATTTGGGCCAAATTAATTGCTGCATTTAGTATATTTTCTATTCGCGTCGATAGATGACGATTTGTACAGATGCCCCTAACCCGTTTTCACTCGTTAGTATACCTACATAATAATTCAATGTTTTCACTGACGTTCCCTTACCTTTACGGGCTACCTATGATAAGTTAGGTGATGATTACTGTCAACTTCTTTATCACGATCCTGTACGGGACACCTAAAAGGACATTGGGACGGATGTTAGGACTTAGGTTTGTGTTTTGGAGCTACCTACGTAAAGAGACTCCTACATAGGGGATGATTTAGGTATGTTTGGTGAAAACGGGCATAATAATAATAATGTCAGTTTTGGTCGTCATGTATCGATTGAATGAATAATCATGGGATACCGTTACCGCGAGGTCTCAGTTCGGGGCGAACCACTAGTTTATTACTTATTTATGATTGCCATTCAAAAAGTAAAAAGTAATGAGGTATATTTTCTTCTTTTATATTATACATAATAGAAACTTAACATTTACAAATCCAGAACGCACTTCGTAAATTTCGTTCTTGTTTCTTACCAAAAGACGAAAATAGCTGCCGTTTGAATATTTTATGCGCTTTGTTCAACCCTGCCTCTGCAATATTAACAACGCAGCCAGGGCTGCCAATACCGGGTTACATCCTGGACTAGCAGATCTCCAAGAGATGGCGAAACAATAAGCTTTTATAAGCAATAAGCGTTGTGGTTTTATAATTGGGAGGTCTCACGTTTAATTCCCGGGGCAATTTGGTAATTTATAATTTCTGAAAGTAGTAAGTCTAGGGGTATGGGTTGAATATACACTACCTTCCAAGTTAGCCTGCAACCATCTTAGACTGCATCGTCACTTACCATCAGACGATATCGCAGTCAAGGACTATCATGTCATCGAATAAAAAGAAAAAGCACATAGTCTGAAGACTCGATGGAAATGTGGCAGAACCGAGTCTCGTGGTTCTATAATAGCTACCTAGCATCGGCAAGGATTATGACTACCTATTGCATTTGTAAGTTTCACTAACCATACCTAAATCTAGGTGGTTTCTAAATACAATCCCTTACCCAATGTCATCTCTATCATAAGGTTCGTGAAAACGAAATTGCCAGAAAGCGTCAAATAACTTAGTATAGGTAGCCCGTAATAAAAGATAGGGAACGTAGCGCGATGACGAAAACGGACACGAGCCAATTTTGCAGAAAATCGCTGTTCTTGTTATATGATAACTCACTGGCTGTCTCTATTTATTAATTTACAGCAGTTCAATGAGCTCTGGATGTAACTGATTCAGTTTGTACTTTACTTCAGAAAAGAATGACGTATTAGAAAAGAGTCGATTTCATGTTCTATTTATTTTATAATCAAAAAAAAACACGTGTGGCACTCGGGAAGTGCCGCGGTAAAGCTATTGCATAGCATTTTTTATCAACTTATGCAATTATAATATTTATGCAATATTTTTTTTTGCATAATAAAAATTATGCAAAAAAAATAATTAAAAAACAAACAAACAAGAAAAGCGCACTGTCACTACTTCGCGAGTGAGATTCGAACCTGCGACATCATACACCATACGGTAAAGAAAGCGGCCGCTCGCCCACGGCGCCAACAGAGCTACTTAAGAACCTCTAAAATTTTGAACGCTTACTGAACGGCGGTGTTAGGTTTATTTTCGTTACGGAATTTCTTGATTCGGTCGCCGCGCTCAAAGCCGGTAAAAAGCTATGTAATAGCTTAAAAACTCTTACCACTAGAGGCTTAATATCAGTTTAAGGTCAGGATCCTTAGCGATGAGACTTACGAAACAGAGAGAATCAGATGATGATCAAATAAACACGCTGGTTCAGTACCTGTTGTTTTAATATTCATTATATCGTAAGGGTGGTTACCTATGCTCGATTTTGGACTAGAAAACGAAATTTAATTCATATTACTATAACATAGACTTTATGTAAAACGATTTAGAGTTCAATTTGCTGTGAACTTTGCTTTGTACGTTTCGTGTGAACGTTCGTAGTTCTTATTGCTTTAACAATAAAGTTTAATTTACTGTAAAACCATATTGTTATCGTCTTTTCGCTTCATTAATGTTATTTTCTGTAACTTTACAGGTTTTGTTATTATTGTACACGGTTACGGTAGGTATCAAAATATATCTTAGTGTCGTTAGTTTACTTGATGACGAGTCTTACGCTACTCCATAGATACAAACCATGTTAAGTTTTATATGGTAAGTAAAATAAACCATAACTGCATCAAATAAGAGCTCAATTTCGTGTATGCATTCTCATACGTTTAGGTATGTACGATACGCTCCATAACGCTCCATGTTAGAATCGGTTGTACTGAATTTGTGACTTTAAATCAATACAGTCAAAGAATATTTTACTTTGACGCTAATGCCATGAAATGAATAAGATTTTGATCGGCAATTTTTAGACAATCGCCCCTCTGTGCCCAATTGTGGGCCCGCGATGTATGAATGAATAATACATTTCAAAGCACAATAAATCTGAATCTAATATAATGTAAACTAAACTAGCGGCACGCTATGATGGCCGGTTTGACACATTACAATAGTGATGTGGAATGTCAATTTATTCTCGAACAAAAAACAATTAAGTTTTGTTTTTGTACCTGATTAAATAGGTTTAATAAAACAAAAATGTATATGTTTATTTAATTTATTTGAACGAACTGAATATTTGAATGAAAATGAATATACATACTTTATATGCACACAAGAAACATATGAATACAAAAGATACCAAAAAAGGTGCCACAAAAGGCCATAATTAATCAGATTCGTCCATACTACTATTTTCACTGTCGTCACTGCTATCATCACCTACATTAATAATTATATGTTCGTTTTCTATAATATTATCTATTTTCACATCTCTTTCATAATCTTCCCTTATTAATTTAACAGTTCTATTCACAACCTTTTCCCAGTCTCCTTTAGTCACATGTTCACAAGCTTCTTCTAATAATTTTAGCATTTTTTTTGTGGTAAATGGGGGTTCTGTATTGTGTCTTGCAGCATATCCCTTAATTTGAGCCCACACCAACTCAATCGCATTATACTCACAATGGTAAGGCGGTAACCGTATAACTCTGTGCCCATGTTCTAATGCTATTTCGTCAATGACGTATCGGATCTTGGTTGGTTTGTTTTCTTTTAAAAGACGTACTAATTCCGCTTTTAACATATTCATGTTTGCATCTACGCCATTTTTACGAAGCCATGCGACGATATCAGCTTTCTTTTGGGATTGGGCAGGTGGCTTGTCAATTTGCATCGAGTGGTATGGGGCGTTGTCCATAATTATAATAGATGGTTCAGGGAGGCTACACAACATTGAGGTAAACCATTCAGTAAACTTTTCTCCATTCATGTCTTCATGATAGTCTCCAGTGGTTTTTGACGCAAAAGCCATGAGAGAACCTTCGACAAACCCGTTGATGGTTCCGGCGTGACAAATTATAAGTCGCGATCCTTTTCCTACAGGAACTTTGGAAGTAGATGCTGTTGTGTCATCGTTCCAAGAACGGCCTACAGTATGGTTAGCATTTAGCCATGTTTCATCCAAGAACACAACATTTTGCCAATTTTTGATTTCTTTCACTTGCCGTAAAAAAGTATACCTTGCCATCGCTATATCAAATCTTTCCATCAATATTTTGCGTTTGTTACATTTTTTGTATCGAAATCCAATGGTCTTCAAAATCTTCGTTAAAGAACTTTCCCCACCGAAGAATAATCCAGCTTCCTTCAGTGAATGCACCAACTTTTTTCTTGTTGGATACTCCTTCTGTAAATAGTAGCCGTAAACATGTCTTCGGATAGCATCGGCATCAAAGCTATCGATGCCTACGACTGGTTTTGCTCGTTTTCTCTTTTTTGGTGTGTGAAGTTTATTTTCTTCTGTGCCAGTCTCGCCATATTTTTTTTTAGTTATCCGTCTAACAGTTCGTTGTCCAATATTAAGCGCATCAGCTACGCGTTCAACCACTGACGTTATAGGTAAAATTGGCCCTCCATTTTGAGCTTCACGATCGAAATAGTTACGAAGGCGTATTACGAACTCACGTGTCTGACTATTTAGAACAGTTCTCTGCGTACGTTCGGTCATATCGACGAAATCCACAACAAAGGGCTTGAACAGAGTCCAAATTAACGAGCAAGGGTCAACAGTAATGCAGTATCAATATTTGAAATCCAAAGCCAGGTCAAAACTATATCACAATCGCATTGCACTGACAGTTTATACTTTTCGAAGCAACGTCAATTCGAAACTGCTTTGTTTTGCATTGAGCATTGACGCGAGTTTGCCGGAGGTAGTAGTTGTGCTAGCCAGCGATCCTATGTGACGATCGTATTAGATTCCATTTTTAAAAATTTTCAATTTAGAAAACCAAATGCCGAGTTGTGGTATATATCATATAAAAATAAAAATTTTACCTTTTGTATGAAACAGCTGATATTTTTTTGCGATTTCAGAGGTTTGTCCACATAGTGAAAATTGTTCATATTCACAAGTACATTCACCCCTTAAATGGTGCAAACTGATTTTTCTACACTTGTATACATTTTAGAAATCAATTTAATAAATAAATTTTGAGTCCTAAACCTAAAACTACATTCGATAAAATTTATGAATCTCTGCACATCACTATCGTCAATAAAGTAATACAATTATTTCCTTCAAAGTCGTTATCAATTAATACGGAACTTCATGAGCGGACAAACGTCAAACCGGCCATCATAGCGTGCCGCTAGTTTAATCAAAAGAAAATCAACTGAAAACCTTTTGACAACCTAACTGGCATAGTGGTGAGCGCTGCGGTCTTATACCTCGGAGGTCTCGGGTTCGATTCCCGTCGGGGGCAATTTGGAAATTTATAATTTTTGAATAGTCTCTGAACTGGTCTGGTGGCCGTGGCTACTTATCCTAGAGTCTAGACAAAGACTTGCCGCCAAGTTATTTCGCGTTCCGGTACGATAGCGTGTAGACTGTAGAAACAGACTAGGGGTAAGTATGGGTAGAATTTACACTGCAATCCCCTTCCAAGTTAGCCCGCTATCATCTTGGAATGCATTGTCACTAACCATGAGGTGAAATCGCCGACAAGGACTATCTTGTCATCAAAATAAAAAAAAACTAGTAAAAGTTTTCAGCCGTCGCAATATGCAGTTTATCATCATCATCATCATCATCATTAACAACCCATCAACGGCTCACTACTGAGCGCAGGTCTCCTTTCAGAGAAGGGTTATAGGCCATAGTCCACCACGCTGGCCCAATGCGAATTGGCGGACTTCACACATCTTCGAGAACATTATGAAGAACTCTCAGCTGTGCAGGTTTCCTCACGATGATTTCCTTCACCGTTGAAGCAAGTGATATTTAATTGTTTAAACGCACTTGACTCCGAAAAGTCAGAGGTGCGTACTCGGGATCGAACCTGCGACCCCCCCCAATAGGAGACCACTGTCCTAGCCACTAGGCTATCACTGCTTCAATATGCAGTTACACATCTATTACACAAGATGGCGCCTAAATAATGATTTATACCGTAACCCATATCAAACGGTGGCAGCCCTCGGGAGCAACCCTACTCTATTAGCATGTCAGTCAGGGCTGACACTCGCGCGATATGACTATTAATGCGACGTTCTAAAACGCTATCAATTCATATATCAGTTTGACAACCCTACTTTCCGTCAACAATAATATCAAATATAACTAAACTTGAAGTGGTTATCTGTGACTTCAAAATAAATACATATTTTTATTAAGCTCATACGATTATTTAAATTATTACAATACCATAATCCAAACGAACGTTTTTAAAATTCTTGTCAGTCTTACGGTCTGTTTGAAAGCGCTTACCTCCAAAATTTCTAGATGAGTTCTCATGAGGTTTTCACGCGTAACTTGAGCAATGAGCATAGCTTGAGACAGCAAATAGTATTTACTTTATCAAAATCAGAATTTTTGGAGCCTGCTCCAGCTATGTCAAATTCGTAGAAAAGTCAAAAGATGGCGCTTCATTAGTTGATTTTTATTTTAAACCTAAATCTACACGGACAAAGTCATCAGCTAGTGTTATTATTTGTTACAAACAAATAATAAAAATAATGTTTCCATTTTCACACCTACATGAAATAAATCGACACAAAAGGCGTGCATTATACCACCTAATTTTCGGCTGTGCATGAATAATAAAATAATATATATAATTTATGAATTACGCTCAAAATAGGTTTAATTTAAAATCGGCCCCCAATCAGCGAGGGAGGTGGATTCCATTAATTATTTGGTAGCCTGCGGCTATCGCTTTTATTAATTTGTCGAAAACATGCTTTCATTCAGATTAAACAATAAAGGACCAAGTTTAAAGAGAAAGAAAAATTATTGACCGAGCGAAGCGAGGTCTCTGAGTTAACTAGAGCGATTTGCACTTGTCCGTCCGTCCGTCCGTCCGTCTGTCAGAGCCTTATAACTTTTGAATTACTGAACGTAATTACTTCAAATTTAGATATAATATGTAAACCGATGGCCTCCAGCCGAAAATGGCTTAAAAAGTTATAAAAATCTTTATTTCAGGGGGGCTCTCATAGAAGCGAATGCGAAGTAAAAAAAAAATATCGCGTTACATAAAATTGTTACGTATCATTTTAAAGATAATTTTGAACTGAGTACAAAAATATTTTTTTTTTAATTTTTCCCTTAAAATTGACGAAATGGGGGGCTTTCAAAGTGGCGATTTTATACGCTCGCTTGAAGACGCTCTCTAGGAAAATCCGCTATGGATTTTCAAACTGATTTTATGTTTTTAGGTCACTTATATCCTGTACTTGAACAACAAATACTAAAATTATATGAATATTATAAAGAAACGAGATTATTTAATTTTTAATGTACATCAGTAATTCATATAGCATCAACATAGCTTCACAATAATGCTAATAGATGGCGCAGTCAGTAACTATTCCCATGGAACTACGAGTTACGACTAACGACCTATCCCAAAAACAGTTTTGCGTCGACCATTATTATTTAGTTACTTATTATAATACAATAATTGTATTGTAATTTTTTTTGTACCATATTATTCAATTAAAATTATTTTTTAGTTAAATTTTAGTTAAATATTGTATATTTTCTATTCGCGTCGATAGATGACGATTTGTACAGATGCCCGTAACCCGGTTTCACTCGTTAGTACCTACATAATAATTCAATGTTTTCACTAACGTTCCCTAACCTTTACGGGCTACCTATAAGTTAGGTGATTGATGTTTTCTGTCAACTTATTTATCACGATCCTGTACGGGACACCTAAAAGGATATTGGGACGGATGTTAGGACTTAGGATTGTATTTAGGAGCTACCTACGTTAAGAGACTCCTACTTAGGGGATGATTTAGGTATGTTTGGTGAAAACGGGCATAATAATAATGTCAGTTTTGGTTATCATGTATCGATTGAATGAATAATCATGGGATACCGTTACCGCGAGGTCTCAGTTCGGGGCGAACCACTAGTAAATGTTTCGGTAAGTTTCTTTAGATCAGTATGTAAAAGCTTATAATATATAGTCATATACTCTCGTATATAGCTTTTTAGTTCTACAAAGTTACAACCAAAGCTTGCTTAGGTTACCAAATTAAAGACCCTTAAATTAACGTAGAAAATTACAATCGCTCAATATTCTTCATATTGAGCGATTGTAATTTTCTACGTCTACTACTACAATCGCTCAATATAAAGAAAAAGAAAACAATGAAATCTTATAAAAATAAAAATAAATTTTGTAAAAATAAGTATAATTAATATTTCTTGCTTATAAACTTTGTAAGTAAAGTTTTCGTCGGTGCTAGTGTACCTACTCTTTGCTTTGACATTAGATTGGAGTTATCAGTTATCAGTCATAATATGACTTAAAAAAATAGCTGCAAGTTAGGCCCGCTTGCAGAGACGCCCGGGTTAGTTAGCCCAGGAATAAATTTGTAATTTTGACAGAAGCTTTATACGAAATCTGTCAAATCTGTCTTTTTAATCCAGAATTAACTGCTAACTCTGGGTTAAAAGGATAATTCGACGTTTCTGCAAGCGCGTATTAAAGTACTAGTTACTACTTCTTTGCAACTTAACCCTACATACAATATTATTTACGTACTACTTATCATTGAAAGTGCATTTCTCAAGCAAGTCTATTGAAAACAAACGTGCCCAAACGCAGTTTTACAGTCCGCTTTCAGTCAAAATGTATGAGACCCAAAAGAAGAAAACTGAAAACATTTAAAAAGTGCAATCCACAGACATAAGTTTTACTAAACAAGCCCGCAATAACAATGTGGGGTGAAGGAAAACAACCTGAGCGCGGTTTTATCGCCGCGTGTAATGGCGCGTGTAACGAATTGTGCAGTGCCAGTGGTGAGGACATTAACTCTGTCCGAACTGCCTCGGCGCTGTACACTGTAAACTGTTATGTAATTTTTATGTTAGTTGCAAACTTTGCTGTTAAGAAAGAAACATAACAATTTTTGACGTGATAACGCCTTATAATTCGATGAACACCGGCTGCACGCACGAAAAAGTGTCACGTTCCACCTAAGCCTGAGCGTGCAAGCGAGAGCGCGGAACAAGCAAAAGAGAGGCACAATCAGCCCAAGCGTTGGCTTGTTAGTTGTGACCGCCGCTGTCCGGTTCCCGCCAGTCATCGCGTCCGAGCTGTGATTACACTAGCGGCACGCTATGATGGCCGGTTTGACGTTTGTCCGCTCATGAAGTTCCGTATTAATTGATAACGACTTTGAAGGAAATAATTGTATTACTTTATTGACGATAGTGATGTGCAGAGATTCATAAATTTTATCGAATGTAGTTTTGATGAATGAAAGAGATGTGAAAATAGATAATATTATAGAAAACGAACATATAACTATTAATGTAGGTGATGATAGCAGTGACGACAGTGAAAATAGTAGTATGGACGAATTTGATTAATTATGGCCTTTTGTGGCACCTTTTTTGGTATCTTTTGTATTCATATGTTTCTTGTGTGCATATAAAGTATGTATATTCATTTTCATTCAAATATTCAGTTCGTTCAAATAAATTAAATAAACATATACATTTTTGTTTTATTAAACCTATTTAATCAGGTACAAAAACAAAACTTAATTGTTTTTTGTTCGAGAATAAATTGACATTCCACATCACTATTGTAATGTGTCAAACCGGCCATCATAGCGTGCCGCTAGTGTAGCGGATGTGTCGCGAGCTAGTTCTAGCAGCACGCTGTTCATCTTTATGACGTTATCACGTAAAAATATCGTCCGAAAACCGACTTTACAGACAATCAATTTTTTTAGATATAAAATTCTTTTCAAAGAATCGATTTCAAGGTCGGGCGGGCCTAAATAGAAACGATGAAATCGATGCGCAACGCCAGCCCCACTTCAACATACCTGTGAAAACTAAAATTATTTTATAATTTGTAGCGGCGTTTTAAGTCGAATTTTTTAATAATTTTTAGTTAGATATTATTATTTTAAGCTTTTTAGTGGTAGCTTCATAATATGATCAATCTTCACATTCTCTAATCGCGTGCGATTTGCTCTTACTCACTGGGGAGTTCCATCCTCCATTACCGAAGATATTCGGTAACGATATTAAAATCGGTAAACTAAAAAATATTGAAATCGGTTCAGATTTGACGGAGTAACATCGACAAAAAGAATGTGGCGTCAATCGATTCGGTTTTATGTTCCGAGTGATATTTCAACAAAATCAATATATTAATGGATTTTACATCCAATTTTCCGTTCTGTTGCTGCGTGATTGAAGGACAAACCTACAAACATACACACTTTCGTTTTTATTCAGTAAGTAGTAAGAATGTTTATCAATAATAGGTTGGGCCGTGAATCATCATGATAGCGTGTACTGTTGGTCATAATAGCAATCACACAGAAAGTTTTCATTATATTTTTACCATTTGTATAAATATAACGAAAACTTCCAACGTTTAAAAATAATTAAAGTTAATGTAATATAATATAGTCCCAAGAGGGCTTGTAGCATTTAGGAGTAGAGTAATATTTAAATTTAATATCTATTAAGTAATAAATTTTGAAACTACATTTTTTTAAATATTGCCTGAAGAAGCTAATACACCGGTCGGCTGTTCCATTGGGACACATTTTTTTTGTTTTATACTTGCCATATTCAAACTGAGACAAATTTTACCTACCTAACCTTTAACTATACTTTTTATAACATAACCTTTTTAAAATATATTTGTAAAATTCATTGCCTACTTCAATAAAGGCCCACCTGCAGAAACGCGGGTTATCCTTTTAACCCAGAATTAGCTGCTGCTTTGACAGATTTCGTATAGAGCTTACTGGATAAAGGTCTCTTGCATGGACTTCCACAGGCCTCGGTCTTGCGCCGCCTGAATCCAGCGGCTCCCTGCGACTCGCTTGATGTCGTCGGTCCACCTGGTGGGGGGTCTGCCAACACTGCGCTTCCCGGTGCGGGGTCGCCACTCCAGCACCTTGGCACCCCAACGACCATCAGCTCTTCGAACTATGTGCCCCGCCCATTTCCACTTCAGTATCGCGACTCGCTGAGCTATGTCGGTGACTCTGGTTCTCCTAAGGATCTCCTCATATCTTCATTGCAAATTAATTATTATTTATTAATGTGTCCTTCTCCTTAATATTGATTTTATGAATAGAACCAGACGTTACATTGCGGAATTCCATGATATTTAAAGAAAGATAAATATTCTTTGCAAACAGAATAAATCTTTTAACATTCGACGTACGTTTCGCTCCGACACCGGAAAATCATCAGGAGATGTTGAATCCACAATTCGCAATTGCAAAGATATTATCGATTTATGTTTGTATTATTCCCGAATTATAAATTACTAGATGATGCCCGCGACTTCGTCCGCGCGGGAAGTCTGTAATTTTATGGAATAAATAAAAATTCTTTTCAAAAAACCGACTTCTAACGCCACTAAAAAGTATAAAAATAATTTTAGTTTGTCCACGTTTGTTGAAGTCGGGCGGGCCTAAATTCAAACTATGAAACCGATGCGCGACGCTATACAATATGAGAGACTCGTTTGTAGAAGTTGAGCGAGCAGCGCGAGTCGGTTTCATAGTTTGTATTTTAGGCCCGCCCGACTTCAACAAACGTGGACAAACTAAAATTATTTTTATACTTTGTAGTGGCGTTAGAAGTCGGTTTTTTGAAAAGAATTTTTATTTTAAGCTTTTAAGTGTAGTATCCTATGATTGAGGAGCTAGGACCTGGAGCTCCATGATGTAGTCCATACTTGTTACCTACAATAATAATTCGTAATCGACATTTCCTAAATCTCTTTATTTTAGGTGAGTAATATCCCTGCAGCATCAGGCTTGAGGAGTTGAAGGTCAACATTTTTATGGGACCATTTCGCAAACATCCTCTGTCGATTAAAAAAAAATCACGCGAATCGGTCCAGTAATCCCGGAGAAATCGGTGGACATACATAGAAAAAAAAAATACCGGCCGAATTGAGAACCTCCTCCTTTTTGGAAGTCGGTTAAAAAGTAGCCTACGTGTTAATCCTGTGAGCTATCTCCCAATTTAAGCTAAATCGGTTAATTTGTTGTGGCGTGAAAGAGTAACAAATATCCATTCATCCATACCTACATCGATTCTCAAAAATTGACAAATTTATAATAAGTAGGATAGGAGTTAGTAGGATTAATAAACCAACGATGGTGGTAAGACAAGAAACCCTCATAGTTTCATCGTGGCTACAACAGTTATTTATTTAAATAATTTTGTCGCGTGAGTAATGCCTCGAGGCATCTGCAAACTATTTAAAATAAATCCACTTAACTCGCTGATATTCGGAACTAACTCAGCAACGTGCCAACTCCGTGGCAAAATTGCTGTAAATCAAAGAAAGCGAGGAGAGTTTGACTGTAGCTGATATCTCTGAATAGATGAGAACGCGGACAACTTTTGCAGTGACGCAAGATACTTGCGCAAAGCGGTATTCCGCTGGAAAACTCTGCAGCGAAATTGTTGTAAATCAACGATAGCGAGGAGAGTTTGATTGTAGCTGATATCTCTGATGAATGAAAGCAAGGACAACTTTTTCAGTGAACCAAGCTACTCGCGTACAGCGGTATTCTGCTATAAACTCTGCAGCGAAATTGTTGTAAATCAAAGTAAGCGAGGAGAGTTTGATAGTAGCAAATATCTCTGAGTGGATGAGAGCGCGGACAACTTTTGCAGTGACGCAAGCTACTTGCGCATAGCGTTATTCCGCTGGAAAACTCTGCAGCGAAATTGTTGTAAATCAATGATAGCGAGGAGAGTTTGATTGTCGATCGCTGAGTGATTGAGAGCGTGGACAACCTTTACTGTAGGGCAAGCTACTCGCGCACAGCGGTATTCTGCTATAAACTCTGTAGCGAAATTGCTGTAAATCAAAGAAAGTCCTCGCTCTCTTTTATTTAGTTTGATTGTAACAGATATACTCGTATCACCAAGTGGATGAGAACGCGGACAACTTTTGCTGTGGCACAAGTAACTCGCCCATAGCGGTGCTTTGTTGTAAAATTCTACAGCCGCATTGATGTAAATCAAAAAATTGAAGAGATTTTAATTGACCGATCGAAGTGAGGTCTCTGAGTTGAAGAAGTACAGAGCCTTTTCACTCCTGAGTTTACTGGCATTATTTCTTCTAATTCACAAATAACTAGTAAAACTTAGACCGAGTCCGAAAATAAGAGCTTAAAAGTTCTCCATAATGTTCTCAAAGGTGTGAAAAGTCTAAATTTGCATTGAGCTAGCATGTTGGACTATGGCGTATGACCCTTTTTAAGCCATCAACGGCTCACTAAAGCCGTTGATGGGTTGCTGATGATGATAATGTAAGCATGCACATATTTTTCTTGTTAATTTTATTTCAAATATTAATAACCTGAGGGTTATAATTTATAGTCAGTTTTTAGATCTCCCCGGGGTCTGTCTCAAAAACGGTTTACCATCAAAAGCTGAGAATTATTATCCCCATTATGTTCTCATAGGTGTATAAAGTCTGCCAATAATCGCTCGGCCAGCGGTGGACTATGACCAGAAATCTTCTCAATCTAAAAGGAGACCCACGCCTAGTATCCTGGCAGGTCACCATAATTATGGTGTTTGGTATATTTATGTAATGAGTGATAAATTAAACACGTCCATACTATTAAGCATAATTCGTTTATTACTACTCATTACACCGGCGGAAATGGGGCTACTTTCTGTCTGCCCGTCATAACATGAATTGAATTGTAGTACCTACGCTTTTTAGGGTTCCGTACCCAAAGGGTACCAACGGGACCCTATTACTAAGCCTACGCTGTCCGTCCGTCCGTCCGTCCATCCGTCCGTCCGTCCGTCTGTCAGCGGGCTGTATCTCGTAAACCGTAATAGACAAATGAAATTTTCACATATTATGTACTTCTATTGCCGCTATAACAACAAATAATAAAAATTAAATTAAATTAAAAAAATTAAATTAAAATGGGTAGGTGGGTAGATGGAAATCTTTTAATTTAATTTTTTTTAACGGAACCCTAAAAGAGCGAGGCCCGACTCGCACTTGGCCGATTTTTTTGTAAATATTGTAAAATGATTATTTTGAAAAGAGCAACTGCTGAGTTTCTTGCCGGCTCTTCTCAGCAGAATCCGCTTTCCGAACCGGTGGTAGAGTCATGACGTGTCATAAGAGCCACAGGTTGGCTTACGTGAAATAAATAATTTTGAATTTGAATTTTGAATTCGAATCATATATTGCCATACTTCAATGAGCTGGCCATAGGTTGATGATGAGCATCATCATGATGATGAAACAATAAATTAATCTGTCGTTACTTTAATTCATCGCTTATAACTCGAAACAATCACCAGAACGGAAGAACAGTAAATTCAGCAAATTTCAGTATCTGAGTTTCAAGTCGAGTTATTAATATTGATGAGCATCAGTATTTCTACGTTATTTCACTTCTTTGTTTACAGTTTTTCACTGCAATTTAGTTTTACCACTTCGTTCACTTGCTACTACAATGTTAAATCTCAAAAAAACATTATAATTGGTGCTTTTCAGCAATAACATAAACCTGATTACTTTTTTTATGAACAACTAGCTGACACGGCGAAATTCGTACCGCCAACTTATAAAAGTCCTTTTTACGAGGTACAATGCAAAATTATTTTGCAAAATAAAAGCGCAACAACATGGCGTTCTTTTTGACATAGACACGAACTTACACGAGTCATGATGACATTTGACACAAAAATAACCACAATTGACAGCAATTGACATTTGACATACCTGATACCAGCAACTGATGTTTGACAATTGAAATGACATTAAGGCGAGGAGGCAGACAAAGTTTAAGTATTTGAGGGGGTGAAGCAGGAGAAGGAGCGGAGTCGTAGTCCCGCCCACCGCGGGGCGCCCCGTGCGAAGCGCAGAAATGGCGCGAAGCAACTCTGGCGGGAAACAACTCCCGACTGACAAAACTGGTTATTTATCTAAACTTGATAGGTACTGTAACTTATTTTCGTCAATCCTATTATACTTTATTTGGCTCAGTTAGCATGGTTCCAGTTCATGTTCATAGATAATCAAAAAAAATTTATACAGGTTCAATTCCTAACCAAATACATGCTTTTTTAATTTTTTTTTTAATTTTTTTTTTTTTTAGTTAGTCTACCGATTTCGTTCAAAATCGATATTTGGGCTTCCCTGGGGTCGAGAAAGAGAAAATGAATGCCTGCCATAATTTTAAAAGTCCCCGCCATATTGAAATTCTATGTTATTGGGCCGATTACGTTCAAAATCGATATTTAGGCTTCCCTGGGGTCAAGAAAGAGGAAATGGGTGCCAAAATTTTAAAAAGTCACCGCCATATTGAAATTCTTTGTTATTCGACCGATTTCATTATAAATCGATATTTGGGCTTGCCTGGGGTCAAGAAAGAGGAAATGGATGCCAAAATTTTAAAAAGTCACCGCCATATTGAAATTCTTTGTTATTGGACCGATTTCGTTCAAATTCGATATTTAGGCTTCTCTGGGGTCAAGAAAGAGGAAATGGGTGCCAAAATTTTAAAAAGTCACCGCCATATTGAAATTCTTTGTTATTGGACCGATTTCGTTCAAATTCGATATTTAGGCTTCTCTCGGGTCAAGAAAGAGGGAATGGATGCCAAAATTTTAAAAAGTCACCGCCATATTGAAATTCGCTGTTATTGGACCGATTACGTTCCAAATCGATATTTAGGCTTCCCTGGGAAGAAAGAGGAAATGGGTGCCAAAATTTAAAAAAGTTACCGCCATATTGAAATTCTTTATTACTGGACAGATTTCGTTCAAAATTGATATTTAGGATTCCCTAGGGTCAAAAAAGAGGAAATGGGTGCCAAAATTTTAAAAAGTCACCGCCATATTGAAATTCGCTGTTATTGGACCGATTTCGTTCAAATTCGATATTTAGGCTTCTCTCGGGTCAAGAAAGAGGAAATGGGTGCCAAAATTTAAAAAAGTTACCGCCATATTGAAATTCTTTGTTACTGGACAGATTTCGTTCAAAATCGATATTTAGGATTCCCTAGGGTCAAGAAAGAGGAAATGGGTGCCAAAATTTTAAAAAGTCACCGCCATATTGAAATTCGCTGTTATTGGACCGATTACGTTCCAAATCGATATTTAGGCTTCCCTGGGGTCAAGAAAGAGGAAATGGGTGCCAAAATTTAAAAAAGTTACCGCCATATTGAAATTCTTTGTTACTGGACCGATTTCGTTCAAAATATATATTTAGGCTTCCCTGGAGTCAAGAAAGAGGGAATGGGTGCCAGAATTTTAAAGAGGGAATGGGTGCCAGAATTTTAAAAAGTCACCGCCATATTGAAATTCTTTGTTATTCGACCGATTTCATTATAAATCGATATTTGGGCTTGCCTGGGGTCAAGAAAGAGGAAATGGATGCCAAAATTTTAAAAAGTCACCGCCATATTGAAATTCTTTGTTATTGGACCGATTTCGTTCAAATTCGATATTTAGGCTTCTCTGGGGTCGAGAAAGAGGAAATGGGTGCCAAAATTTTAAAAAGTCACCGCCATATTGAAATTCTTTGTTATTGGACCGATTTCGTTCAAATTCGATATTTAGGCTTCTCTCGGGTCAAGAAAGAGGGAATGGATGCCAAAATTTTAAAAAGTCACCGCCATATTGAAATTCGCTGTTATTGGACCGATTACGTTTGTTAGATGTTATTAATTATATTCAAAGATGTCAATTGTATTTTAAGTATAAATAACTATATTATGCAATTATTGTTACTAAATATTTACTACAATATTAATTTATTTGTATTTTTGTGAATATAGGAAAGAAACTGACTAAATTGAATGTAAAGTGAGGGTAAATATAAAATATGCGTGAACGTAGATCACCTACGTTCACACCGTACATTTTAGGTCATATATAGCCATGATTCGATGAATTGTCGCATTACGTTACGAATCGTCAAAGTGAACACTTCTAATAAAATAGTATTATTACCACGTTGTTATTAATAAATTAGTATTTTCACCTCGTTGTTATTATCAGAAGTGGCAAAATGGGTCGCCGAAAGCGACCGAAACGCTCACGTCACAATTTTTCTGGCAACCGAAGACAAAAAAATGATGATACGACGAGTGAGTCATCATACAGCTCTAACACGGGCGATCGAAGTCCAACCAGGAAAAGCCGAGATCGTTCGACTGTTTATCAAACTCTTACTCAGCGCAGCACAAGCAGACGTACTGCTGCTACACCCGAAATATACGACGAAGTATCTGCGACCAGACGAGTTGGAACTTGTACTGACGGCGAAAGAAGAGAATTAGTACGATCAAGAAGATCTGCGACCGGACGAGATACAATCGAACTAACTTCGGAGAAGGCGAGCGACGACGCGTCAAGTGGGCGCCACAGCGTCTCCGCCGTGGCTGCGCAGGCGCCAGGCTGTCTTCCTGGAACTTCAAATAATGCGCCCGCTGCCGCCACGCCCGAGGCTGCGCTCGTGGCCGCCGCTGCAGCTACCGAGGGTCACCTCGCAGGACATCAAGTGCAGGTACCGCAAAGTGATCAGTGCAATACCAATACTACGCCAAATGTTTTGTTAAATTCTAATGACTTTTCTCAGCTGTTGCAATCCTTTATAAAGCCTGGTTTATCTCCATCTATTAATACAAACGTAAATAATATGATTCCTGAATTTGACCCATCTATTAAAAATCACCGAATCGATTTGTGGTTATCTAAGGTAAACGAATGCGCGACAATATACCGGTGGGATGAAGCTCATATTATGCATTATGCTTTGCCTAAACTTGTGGGTAATGCGAAAAAATGGTATAACGGTCAGACTTCTGTATTACGTAATTGGCAAGAATGGCAGATTCTTTTGCGTAAAGCTTTCCCATCTGAGACTAACTACGGTGTACTTTTGTCAGAAATGCTCGAAAGAAGACTTAAATTTGGCGAAAATCTTGACGAATATTATTACGAAAAAATTATGTTGCTAAACGCGTGTGAAATTTCTGGCAAAAGGGCCGTAGATTGTCTCATACATGGCATAGATGATCGAACTGTTCGCGCCGGTGCATCTTCAGGTCGGTTTACCGAACCGGAAGATTTATTTAAATTCTTGAAAGATGTGTGTAAGGAACAAAAAGATACTTTCAGAAATCCTAACTTGAACAAAACCCGCCCAACTATAGTTTGTACCAGATGTAATGAACCTGGTCATCGTGCAGCCTTATGCAGAGCCAATAACCCCCAAAATAACCAATCTCTTTTTACAACTTGTTTCAACTGTAAGGAAAGGGGTCACCGGATCCAGCAATGTACAAAGCCTATTATTAAATGTGAAAATTGTGGCCGTTTTGGTCACAAAAATTGCGTTTTTAAAAACAATTCAAATAATAATGAGAAACGTGTTATGTTTGTTGACAGTAAAAATTCAAACAATCTAAAATACTATAAACAAGCGGTAGTTAATAATTGTAATTCGGTTCAGTGTTTTATCGATTTAGGCAGTGATTGCTCACTTATTACTAAAGAAACCGTAGAAAAATTCCGTTTAGAGCTGTCGAAAGAGTGTCTACCCTCTATAAGAGGCGTAGCTGATGTAGTTATTCCGATAGTAGGAAAAACTACCTTCTCTTTGCGCATTGATTCGGTTGAGGCAAATATTACGGCTTACGTAATTGACGACCAACATTTACATGTACCATTACTAATCGGTCAGAATTTTACCGAACTACCCGAAATTGTTATTACAAAAACTGATAAGTCCCTTAATATTTTGTCCCGAAACTCAATACATGAACTTCCCAGTGTTGATGAAGATTGTTTTAATAGCAGAAAAATTAAATTAATTGCTCTGACTGACTCAAAAATAAATACTGTCGATTTACTAACCTGTTATAGTTCAGATTTGAAAACTACTGACGTATATGTCCCAAGTGCTTGCAGAAATATAAATGGTCAAGAATATTGTATTCAGGAGGGTGTATATCAAATTAAGAACGGTAAATGCGATTTGTTAATATTGAATATGGCTAGCACTAAAGATCTTCAACCTCTCTATTTCGTTAAAGATTCAGTTGTTACTCGTGCTATTCCAATTTTTTATGATAATTCCTTATTAAATTTGTCTCAGGAACACTTACGGTGTCTTGCCACGCGTACTTTGGAACCACTTGATCATAATGAAATACTTGTTAACCCTGATTTATCTTCTGATCAAAAAGAAAAGGTTTATAACCTGGTTAATAAATATCGCGAATGCTTTGCCCAAAACTTGTCCGAATTAGGATGTACAAATATTTCTGAATTAGATATAAAATTGTTAGACGAAACCCCCGTTGCCTATCGTCCCTATAGGCTAAGTCACTCTGAAAAGGAAATAGTGCGTGATATGGTGAAAGAATTAGAAGAGAATAATATAGTAGAAGAATCTGATTCTGCGTACGCCAGTCCGATACTCTTAGTTTCCAAAAAGACAGGTGGTTATCGATTATGCGTCGATTATAGGGCGCTTAATCGAAAGACCGTTAGGGATCTTTACCCGTTACCCCGGATAGATGATCAGATAGACCTCCTCAGCGGAAATTCATATTTTATTAGTCTTGACATGTCTAGCGGATACTACCAAATACCTATTAAAGAAGATTGCAAACACTTAACCGCATTCATTACTCCTGATGGTCTTTATCAATTTAGACGCGCCCCTTTTGGTCTCGCCAATTGTCCCGCAGTTTTTCAAAGAACTGTTAATAGAATGCTTGGAAAGTCACGTGAAAAGTGCGCCATAGCATATATGGATGACCTACTTATTTCTGGTAAAGATTTTGATGAGTGCTTAAACAAACTTGAACAAACTTTTATTTTATTAAAAGAAGCCGGTCTTACATTAAATATCAAAAAATGTCGTTTCTTTGATACCATCATCAATTATTTAGGGTTTGAAATTTCCGCTGAAGGGGTTAGGCCTGGTAAAATGAAAATTGATGCAGTCGTCTCTTTCCCTGAGCCAAAAAACGTCCATGAGGTTCGCCAATTCTTAGGATTGGCCAGTTTTTTTAGAAAATTTATCCAACATTTTGCTACAATAGCCAGATCGTTGACTGACCTTACAAAACAAAACCATCCTTGGAAATGGGAACAACAACAGCGAGAGGCATTTTTAACACTAAAAGAAAAATTAACTCAGCGCCCAATTCTTGCGCTATTTAATCCCGAATATATTACGGAACTACATTGCGATGCATCAAAGACTGGACTGGGTGGTATCCTTTTTCAAAAGGAGTCACCTAGTTCATGTTTGAAACCAGTAGCATATTTCAGTAGAAAAACTACTATAGATGAAGAAAAACTCCATGCATATGAATTAGAGACTCTCGCTGTGGTTGCCTCATTAAGTCGATTTAGAGTCTATTTATTAGGGAAACATTTTACCATCATCACTGACTGCAACGCCCTGCGATCTACTTTTACTAAAAGAGATATAATACCTCGCGTAGCACGTTGGTGGATAGCATTACAGGAATACGATTGCTCGATTGAATATAAACCAGGGCCAGTGATGCAACATGTAGATGCACTCAGTAGAAATCCACTCCCATGCGCCAATGATGATGATAAAAATGAGCATTTAACTCGTGTACTCCAAATTTCCCAAGACGACTGGCTACTCAGCTTACAATTGGCTGATCCCAATATTTGTCACATTCGTTCTGCCCTCGAAGACCCTCAATATAAAGATATTGTCGATATAAAACAGAATTTTGTCCTGAAAAATAACCGACTGTATCGGAAGGTAGGAGATGATCTTAAATGTGTAGTCCCCAAAAGTGCTAGGTGGCAGATTTGCCAACGCAATCATGATGACATAGGTCATTTTTCTGTTGATAAAACACTTGAAAAAATTAAAAAAGACTTCTGGTTTTCAAAAATGAAAAAATTCGTGACCAAGTACGTAAAATCATGCTTGCATTGTGCGATTGGTAAAGAACCTGGTGGTGCTAAAGAAGGGTTCTTACATAGTATACCCAAAATGGATATCCCATTCCACACCATCCATATTGATCATTTAGGCCCCTTTGTAAAAAGTTTAAACGGTAATCAATATATTTTATTAATTGTAGACGCCTATACTAAATTTTGTCTAATCAAACCACTGCGATCAACAAAATCTGGTCCCGCGATCAGGGTTCTCAAAGAAATTTGTTTTACTTTTGGAAATCCATGTAGATTGGTTTCTGACCTGAACTTGCTTCACGTCGCAGGAGTTCAAACGTTTTTGTGTGGAATTCGAAATCCAACACATTCTCAATGCTGTATCAGCCCCTCGCGCAAATGGTCAGGTAGAAAGATATAATCGAACCGTGCTAGATAGTCTCAGAACTTATACTGATAAAATGGGTGAGAACAAATGGGACCAGAATGTAGGAAAAATACAGTGGGCCCTCAATAATACCCTCAACAAGGGAATAGGTAAAACCCCAGCTGAAGCGCTTTTCTGCAAAAGGCCGCTAAGCAAAGGTGAAGGCTTATTAGGTGATACATTAACTGAAACTAGGCAAAATGACAAAAGTATTGAGGAAATAAGAGAGGAAATTAATGAATATATAGATAAAGATCAAAATAAACAAAGACAGAGATTTGACCGAAAAAGAAAAGAAGCTAAAGTATATAAAATAGGAGATCTTGTAAAAATACTGAAGACTTTACCGTCTAATGACGGTAAAAGTCGTAAACTTCTGCCAAAATATACGGGTCCTTTTAGAATAACTGGTATTTTAGATAATGATAGGTATGAGATTTCTAGTATTCCCGGGTCTCATATTACTAGGGGAAAATATTCAAACGTTTGGGCTGCTGATCGTATACAACCATGGATCACCATTACCAGTGACCAAAGTGATAGTTCAGATGATGAAACAGGCTTGGTAAAGGGTTAAAATTGTTTGTAAGCCGAGTTTATAAGATGGTGGCTACTATACTTTAAAAATAGAATGTTTTAATGATTTTGTCCTAATTTTATTGAAAAATTCGATTATTCAATTAAACTTCGAAAGATTCGATTATTCTGATTTGATAAAGGTATTATTGATACTTAAATGTAGATTATATTGTGTTATGATATTTGATTAAATAATTATTATTGAAAGGAAATCATTGTGACATGACATGACGTGTAATTTAAGCAGATGTGTTGTTGAAATCTGGAAGTCGTACATGGCCGTGGAGTCTTGTTGCAAGACGACTTGCTCTTGACTTAGCGGTGAGGGGTGCGGTGCAGATGTGTTGTTGAAATCTGGAAGTCGTACACGGCCGTGGAGTCTTGTTGCAAGATGACTTGCTCTTGACTTAACGGTGAGGGGTGCGGTGCAGATGTGTTGTTGAAATCTGGAAGTCGTACACGGCCGTGGAGTCTTGTTGCAAGATGACTTGCTCTTGGCTTAACGGTGAGGGGTGCGGTGCAGATGTGTTGTTGAAATCTGGAAGTCGTACACGGCCGTGGAGTCTTGTTGCAAGATGACTTGCTCTTAACTCAACGGTGAGGGGTGCGGTGCAGATGTGTTGTTGAAATCTGGAAGCCGTACACGGCCGTGGAGTCTTGTTGCAAGATGACTTGCTCTTGGCTTAACGGTGAGGGGTGCGGTGCAGATTAGTAGTGTAGTCGTTATATCTGGAATTTAGTGTTTTTGTGATATAAAAAAAAAAAATTGTGTTAGGTATGTTATAAGTTTGAGGACAAACTTAATGTAGTCAGGATGGCCGATTGTTAGATGTTATTAATTATATTCAAAGATGTCAATTGTATTTTAAGTATAAATAACTATATTATGCAATTATTGTTACTAAATATTTACTACAATATTAATTTATTTGTATTTTTGTGAATATAGGAAAGAAACTGACTAAATTGAATGTAAAGTGAGGGTAAATATAAAATATGCGTGAACGTAGATCACCTACGTTCACACCGTACATTTTAGGTCATATATAGCCATGATTCGATGAATTGTCGCATTACGTTACGAATCGTCAAAGTGAACACTTCTATACTAGCGGCACGCTATGATGGCCGGTTTGACGTTTGTCCGCTCATGAAGTTCCGTTAATTGATAACGACTTTGAAGGAAATAATTGTATTACGTTATTGACGATAGTGATGTGCAGAGATTCATAAATTTTATCGAATGTAGTTTTAGGTTTAGGACTCAAAATTTATTAATTTATAAATTTTAAACCGGCCATCATAGCGTGCCGCTAGTATAATAAAATAGTATTATTACCACGTTGTTATTAATAAATTAGTATTTTCACCTCGTTGTTATTACGTTCCAAATCGATATTTAGGCTTCCCTGGGAAGAAAGAGGAAATGGGTGCCAAAATTTAAAAAATTTACCGCCATATTGAAATTCTTTATTACTGGACAGATTTCGTTCAAAATCGATATTTAGGATTCCCTAGGGTCAAGAAAGAGGAAATGGGTGCCAAAATTTTAAAAAGTCACCGCCATATTGAAATTCGCTGTTATTGGACCGATTTCGTTCAAATTCGATATTTAGGCTTCTCTCGGGTCAAGAAAGAGGAAATGGGTGCCAAAATTTAAAAAAGTTACCGCCATATTGAAATTCTTTGTTACTGGACCGATTTCGTTCAAAATATATATTTAGGCTTCCCTGGAGTGAAGAAAGAGGGAATGGGTGCCAGAATTTTAAAGAGGGAATGGGTGCCAGAATTTTAAAGAGGGAATGGGTGCCAGAATTTTAAAAAGTCCCCGCCATATTGAAATTCTTTGTTATTCGACCGATTTCGTTCGAAATCGAAATTTGGGCTTCCCTGGGGTCAAGAGAGAGGAAATAGATGCGAAAATTTTAAAAAGTCACCGCCATATTAAAATTCTTTGTTACTGGACCGATTTCGTTCAAAATCGATATTTAGGCTTCCCTGGGGTCAAGAAAGAGTAAATGGGTGCCAAAATTTTAAAAAGTCACCGCCATATTGAAATTCTTGTTTACTGGACCGATTTCGTTCAAAATCGATATTTAGGCTTCCCTGGGGTCAAGAAAGAGTAAATGGGTGCCAAAATTTTAAAAAGTCACCGCCATATTGAAATTCTTGTTTACTGGACCGATTTCGTTCAAAATATATATTTAGGCTTCCCAGGGGTCCAGAAAGAGGAAATGGGTGCCAAAATTTTCAAAAGTCACCGCCATATTGAAATTCTTTGTTACTAGACCGATTTCGTTCCAAATCGATATTTGTTCTTCCCTGGGGTCAAGAAAGAGGAAATCGGTGGCAAAATTTAAAAAAACACCGCCATATTGAAATTCTTTGTTACTGGACCGATTTCGTTCAAAATATATATTTAGGCTTGCCTGAGGTCAAGAAAGAGGGAATGGGTGATAAAATTTTAAAAAGTCCCCGCCATAACAAAGAATTTCAATATGGCGGGGACTTTTTAAAAGTCTCGCACCCATTCCCTCTTTAAAATTCTGGCACCCATTTCCTCTTTCTTGACCCCAGGGAAGCCTAAATATCGATTTTGAACAAAATTGTTCGAATAACAAAGAATTTCAATATGGCGGTGACTTTTTAAAATTTTCGCATTCAATTCCTCTTTCTTGACCCCAGGGAAGCCTAAATATCGATTTGGAACGAAATCGGTTCAGTAACAAAGAATTTCAATATGGCGGTGACTTTTTAAAATTTTGGCATTCATTTCCTCTTTCTCGACGCCAGGAAAGCCCAAATTTCGATTTAGAACGAAATCGGTCGAATAACAAAGAATTTCAATATGGCGGGGACATTTTTAAATTTTGGCACCCATTTCCTCTTTCTTGATCCCAGGGAAGCCTAAATATCGATTTGAAACGTAATCGGTCCAATAAAAAACCAATTTCAATATGGCGGTGACTTTTTTAAATTTGCGCATCCATTTCCTCTTTCGTGACCCCAGAGAAGCCTGAATATCGATTTTGAATGAAATCGGTCGAATAACAAAGAATTTCAATATGGCGGTGACTTTTTTTTAATTTTGGCATCCATTTCTTCTTTTTGACCCTAGGGAAGCCTAAATATCGATTTTGAACGTAATCCGTCCATTATCAAAGAATTCCAACATGGCGGAAAAGTGCACCTGTGTTTGCACACATACTTGAGATAGAAACTAATTTCATCGATTCGATATATCGATACTTTTTGGCACTTCATGCATTGCCCTAGTTGCCAAAGACGCTTTCGCACGCGTAAGGATCTGGAAGGATCCGTGCGCATCCTTACGGAACCAAGGATGCGAAAGGATCCTTTCGCATGCGAATCGTGATCTACACTTGTAATTTTAGGCACTTTTAGGTACAAAAAAATTGTGAGCCGTCGTGGGACGCCTGGCAGATGTGAAACATCGACATTATTTTGTAAAAGTAATATGCAGAAAAGGACAGATTGTGAGAGGAACTAAATATGTCACTAAGTATACATATAATAATACTACTACTACCACTACCCCTACCCCTACCCCGACCCCGACCCCTACCCCTACCCCTACCCCTACCCCTACCCCAACCCCTACCCCGACCCCTACCCCGACCCCTACCCCGACCCCTACCCCGACCCCTACCCCTACCCCTACCTCTACCCCTACCTCTACCCCGACCCCTACCCCTACCCCGACCCCTACCCCTACCCCTACCCCTACCTCTACCCCTACCTCTACCTCGACCCCTACTCCTACCCATACCCATACCCCTACCCCTACCTCTACCCCGACCCCTACCCCTACCCCTACCCCTACCCCGACCCCGACCCCTACCCCTACCCCTACCCCTACCCCTACCCCTACCCCGACCCCTACCCCGACCCCAACCCCTACCCCGACCCCGACCCCTACCCCTACCCCTACCCCTACCCCTACCTCTACCCCTACCTCTACCCCTACCTCTACCCCGACCCCTACTCCTACCCATACCCATAAAGTACCTAACTACCACCTACCTACCTTTTTGTTTTTTTTTTATTCGATGACAAGCTAGTCCTTGACTGCGATCTCACCTGATGGTAAGTGACGATGCAGTCTAAGATGGTAGCGGGCTAACTTGGAAGGGATATGGCAGTGAACATTCAACCCATACCCCTAATTGGTTTCTACACGCCATCGTGCCGGAACGCTAAATCGCTTGGCGGCACGTCTTTGACGGTAGGGTGATAACTAGCCACGGCCAAAGCCTCCCACCAGACCAGACCAGAGATAATTCAGAAATTATAAATTCCCAAATTGACCCCGCCGGGAATCGAACCCGAGACCTCCCAGTTATAAGACAACAGCGCTCACCACTGAGCCAGGGAGGTCGTCAATTTGACCTCAATTTGATTAGCCAAACTGTACGATGTACCTATATGATGTATTTACTTTGCATGATGCATCCCACCATTATTAGATACCTTACTTGATGATGAAATTGATATTTCATGATCCATTACATTACAATATGTTACACAAATCATCCTTTACAAAATATTGAAATAGGTACCTACTTACTTTACAACTTCCATCATCTGCTTTTGTTATTTTTAGGGTTCCGTACCCAAAGGTTACCAACGGGACCCTATTACTAAGCCCACGCTGTCCGTCCGTCCGTCCGTCTGTCAGCGGGCTGTATCTCGTAAACCGTAATAGATAGACAAATGAAATTTTCACATAATTATTATGTATTTCTATTGCCGCTATAACAACAAATAATAAAAATTAAATTAAATTAAAAAAATTAAATTAAAATGTTTCCATGGGTACATGGAAATATTTTAATTAAATTTTTTTAACAGAACCCTAAAAGAGCGAAGCCTGACTCGCACTTGGCCGATTTTTTTATACTGTACATTCTTAGATTTTGCTTTTTTTCGGACCCATTTTCAAAATTAGTCTACTCTACTACTCAGTCCCTACTTATTTACAACTTTTTTGATGGATAAATTATTTACAATATTAATATATACAAACTTATAATTAGGTACACTCTATTTGACTTCTCTAAAGTCTAAAATATACAAAATAATAGTTTTCAGTATAAACATAAACAATTTTCAATTATTACAATTTACGATAATATTTGATAGCCGAGCGAGCGCAACGCGACGCAGGTCCACCTAGCAGCACGCCTCGGCGATCACTGTCTAATTGAGTAGGAGAGACAAAGAAGTCGCTTCTGGGAATAGAAGGGCCAAGTGACAAATTGTAATGGATAATATTAAAATTATAACAGTTGCAATAAATAAAATCTAAAACAGCCATTTGTTGTATTAAAATATGAAAAACAATTGTAAATAATTTTACCAAAATAAATGTATGCATAACAGAGAACGATGGGAGTTTATGTATTTGCAGAGTCAACTTTGCAATTTTTTTCTATCGAGAAAAGTTTGCGTCATCGTGTTTAGGAAACAGCCATCAGGCCAGAAATACGATCAATTATAACTACTTTTTTTTTCATAATATTATGACCCATAGATTTTAAATTGGACGATCTTCATTCGGCTTGTGATATGAAGATCGTGACTGACTACAGCGCCTTAAGATGACGTAACATCATTACAAACATGACAACAAAAGCAGATGGATACAGTCCGGGGGTTGCTATTCTACAGATGTACCCAATTAAACTAGCGGCACGCTATGATGGCCGGTTTGACACATTACAATAGTGATGTGGAATGTCAATTTATTCTCGAACAAAAAACAATTAACTTTTGTTTTTGTACCTGATTAAATAGGTTTAATAAAACAAAAATGTATATGTTTATTTAATTTATTTGAACGAACTGAATATTTGAATGAAAATGAATATACATACTTTATATGCACACAAGAAACATATGAATACAAAAGATACCAAAAAAGGTGCCACAAAAGGCCATAATTAATCAGATTCGTCCATACTACTATTTTCACTGTCGTCACTGCTATCATCACCTACATTAATAATTATATGTTCGTTTTCTATAATATTATCTATTTTCACATCTCTTTCATAATCTTCCCTTATTAATTTAACAGTTCTATTCACAACCTTTTCCCAGTCTCCTTTAGTCACATGTTCACAAGCTTCTTCTAATAATTTTAGCATTTTTTTTGTGGTAAATGGGGGTTCTGTATTGTGTCTTGCAGCATATCCCTTAATTTGAGCCCACACCAACTCAATCGCATTATACTCACAATGGTAAGGCGGTAACCGTATAACTCTGTGCCCATGTTCTAATGCTATTTCGTCAATGACGTATCGGATCTTGGTTGGTTTGTTTTCTTTTAAAAGACGTACTAATTCCGCTTTTAACATATTCATGTTTGCATCTACGCCATTTTTACGAAGCCATGCGACGATATCAGCTTTCTTTTGGGATTGGGCAGGTGGCTTGTCAATTTGCATCGAGTGGTATGGGGCGTTGTCCATAATTATAATAGATGGTTCAGGGAGGCTACACAACATTGAGGTAAACCATTCAGTAAACTTTTCTCCATTCATGTCTTCATGATAGTCTCCAGTGGTTTTTGACGCAAAAGCCATGAGAGAACCTTCGACAAACCCGTTGATGGTTCCGGCGTGACAAATTATAAGTCGCGATCCTTTTCCTACAGGAACTTTGGAAGTAGATGCTGCTGTGTCATCGTTCCAAGAACGGCCTACAGTATGGTTAGCATTAAGCCATGTTTCATCCAAGAACACAACATTTTGCCAATTTTTGATTTCTTTCACTTGCCGTAAAAAAGTATACCTTGCCATCGCTATATCAAATCTTTCCATCAATATTTTGCGTTTGTTACATTTTTTGTATCGAAATCCAATGGTCTTCAAAATCTTCGTTAAAGAACTTTCCCCACCGAAGAATAATCCAGCTTCCTTCAGTGAATGCACCAACTTTTTTCTTGTTGGATACTCCTTCTGTAAATAGTAGCCGTAAACATGTCTTCGGATAGCATCGGCATCAAAGCTATCGATGCCTACGACTGGTTTTGCTCGTTTTCTCTTTTTTGGTGTGTGAAGTTTATTTTCTTCTGTGCCAGTCTCGCCATATTTTTTTTTAGTTATCCGTCTAACAGTTCGTTGTCCAATATTAAGTGCATCAGCTACGCGTTCAACCACTGACGTTATAGGTAAAATTGGCCCTCCATTTTGAGCTTCACGATCGAAATAGTTACGAAGGCGTATTACGAACTCACGTGTCTGACTATTTAGAACAGTTCTCTGCGTACGTTCGGTCATATCGACGAAATCCACAACAAAGGGCTTGAACAGAGTCCAAATTAACGAGCAAGGGTCAACAGTAATGCAGTATCAATATTTGAAATCCAAAGCCAGGTCAAAACTATATCACAATCGCATTGCACTGACAGTTTATACTTTTCGAAGCAACGTCAATTCGAAACTGCTTTGTTTTGCATTGAGCATTGACGCGAGTTTGCCGGAGGTAGTAGTTGTGCTAGCCAGCGATCCTATGTGACGATCGTATTAGATTCCATTTTTAAAAATTTTCAATTTAGAAAACCAAATGCCGAGTTGTGGTATATATCATATAAAAATAAAAATTTTACCTTTTGTATGAAACAGCTGATATTTTTTTGCGATTTCAGAGGTTTGTCCACATAGTGAAAATTGTTCATATTCACAAGTACATTCACCCCTTAAATGGTGCAAACTGATTTTTCTACACTTGTATACATTTTAGAAATCAATTTAATAAATAAATTTTGAGTCCTAAACCTAAAACTACATTCGATAAAATTTATGAATCTCTGCACATCACTATCGTCAATAAAGTAATACAATTATTTCCTTCAAAGTCGTTATCAATTAATACGGAACTTCATGAGCGGACAAACGTCAAACCGGCCATCATAGCGTGCCGCTAGTGTAGTCTAGTCAACATGTGCCTTTTAGGTCTAAATTTTTAGCTCGCCTCGGAAAATTATGATCGAGGTGTCATTCGATTCGTCATCGCATTTAGAAACTTTTTGAAAAATTTGGAGTTTTGATTGCAAAAATCACAAAAGTTATAAACAATTTAGTAAAAAAAAGGGTGGTTTTGTTTTTTGCGAATATCTCAAAAAGTATTCAAAATTTTTGAAATTTGAAAAAAGATCCATAAAGAGGAAGAAATTTCCTAAAAAAAAGTCCTACCACCCGGAACTCTAGGACCAATATTTATAATTTTTCTAGAGGGTTGAAAATAGGGCCGAAAACGGGAACTCTCGCTTGCGTAAGGTCCGCCCACTTTGGACCTTTAATGAATAAATATTATTTAAACTTATTAAATATGAAAATTAAGAAATGAAAAAATTCAGTCACCTATAGAATAGGATTTTTTTCCTTTTATGGACCTATCATAGAAAAGATAAAGTATGGTATGGTATAGATATGGGCTATAGAAAAGATTCCCGTTGGAGAAATTAAAAAATTGTTAATTTCCATTTTGTTATTAACAATTTACTTAATTTAAAAATTATCAACCTCGATTAAACATTGAAAAAAATATATTTTTTTTATAATATTGCTATTGGTCCGTTTTCTTATGATCATAAGCTACTTAAAAATGATTTTTAATAATTTTTATCCCATATTGTTTAAAAAATTGTTATAAACAATTTTTTAAACAATATTAACAAATTATAACTTTTGTAATTTTTGCAATCAAAACTCCAAATTTTTCAAAAAGTTTCTAAATGCGATGACGAATCGAATGACACCTCGATCATAATTTTCCGAGGCGAGCGAAAAATTTAGACCTAAAAGGCACATGTTGACTAGACTAAATTATCAATTTAATATTTCTACCTCTTATTCACTGTAAAACTGCAAAAAAGCATATTTTATTTCAATTTCTATGGTTTAATACTATTTTTTGGTATATTGTACAAGTACCTGACCCAAGATGAAACAACTCCTTTAAAGTTAAAAATAAAAGTCTTTGAAAAATCTGGATTTTTAGATAAAATAGTGTTTTTTTTTTATTTTTTTTTATTCGATGACAAGCTAGTCCTGCATGTCTGATGCAGTCTAAGATGGTAGCGGGCTAACTTGGAAGGGGTTGGAGGGGGTAGTGTTGCAGCAAACAAGCAACTTATTCGAATTACGAAGTTTATTAATAAAATTAATTAAGACGCTAAACGGAAAATAAATTGTTTCGAATTTGGAGAGTACTTTATAAAAATAGGCGGGGCCAAAACCCATCCGCGGGGCGCACCCCCTTCACGTACTAAGAGGTCACGTAGATAAAATAGATGGCGCTGGTAAAAATAAATAACTTTCATTTTTATGTTTAATAATATTTGATATAGAAAAGCACTATTTTGTTTAAAAATATTTTTAATACATACCTACAAAATATATAAATATTATAACTATTTAAAAATACTCAATTTTTATCGTATACAGGAGACGGTTTATTAAAGGTAGGTATAATATTATTCTATTTGAAAATTTAAAGGTATCAGCTTAATACACAATCTGGAAGATGAGAAATCTAAAGAATAACATAAGGTCACAAGTAAATTGGTTAACAATTACTATACCTACTTAATAAAATGAAGAGATCCGTAGGAGAACCAAAGTGTGACTTTGGTTCTCCTACGGACATAGCTCAGCGAGTCACGAAACCATGCGAAACTGAAGTGGAAATGGGCAGGGCACATAGTTCGAAGAGCTGTTAGTCGTTGGGGTCCCAAGGTGCTGGAGTGGGGTGGAAACTCAGTGTTGGTCTGCCAACAACAACAAACAACAACCCCACTAGGTGGACCGACGCGTCAAGCGAGTCACAGGGAGCCGCTGGATTCAAGCGGCGCAAGACCGAAGACTTATTTGGGTATCATTAAAGCAAGAGGGAATAGGCATCTTCTAGGCAAACGCGTTCCACCTTAGGCCACATCATCACTTTCCATCAGGTATGATAGTGGTCAAGCGTGTGCCTATAATAATGTATAAAAAATAAATAAAAAAAAAGCCATACTGAAATTCTTTTTTATTGCATCGATGTAATTCAAAATCGATATTAAGGGGCCCCTAGCGTCAAAAAAGACGAAGTGGTTGCCAAAATTTTAATCGTTCGTTTTTTACGATATCGACGGCAGAAAGCGGAACTGGCGTATCTCAAAAAATCCAGTTTTACACCAGAGCCAAAAAACTATTTGAAAAAATCATAACTCGTAAATTAATAAAGATAGAATGTTTAAATTTGCAAGAAATTTCTATGAATCTAAACGATATTTGATACAGTTATTAGGAATGTCCTAAAGTTACTGCTTCATTGATTTTTTACGAGTTACAGCAGTTGATATTTATATATCGAGCAGCGGAAAAGCTGTAACTGTAAGGTGAAATGTATGACCAATTAAAATAAGTAGATACAAGTTTTCGTGCTACGATCTGCTGTATCTCAAATATTCTGCTATTCGAAACATGGCCATTTTGATGTATGTGATTTTAATTAAATAAGTTTATAAAAATAAAATGTTTGATTTACATTCTGAATTATCTATAAGTACATGATATATTATAATAAAACTGTAACTGATCGTTGTCTGTACAGTGAAGATATATGAGAAAAACTTATTAGGGGCCTTTATCAACAGAATAGAACCCAAAACAATGATTGTTAGAATTTTTGTCTGTATGTCTTTGCGTTAGTGCGCACTAATCTCAGAAATGGCTACGGTGTTGTGGTAAGCTTCACTTCAAACTCAGTGTTTGTTTTACTTCAATATAGTTCATAAATAAAAAAGTTATGTCAATTTAAAGAATCACGTCGAACATTTAACTGTTCAGTTAAAGAATCACGTTGAACATTTGTCATCATTTGTTGAACGTTGACGCTTTTTTGGCTCTTAACATTAATAAAATTAATATCTACGTGTTTCAGTGTTTAAGATAATTCTATCCTTATGGGGGTGAAAAGAGTAATGAAAGTTTGTAAGTGAGTTCGGTAATTTATGGAGTATGATGCGTGAATCTTTATTAACGGGTGTCTATTTGGTAATAATAAAGCACTCATCTATAATAATAAATAAGTAATAATTTTGCTTTTAAGGGGATGAAAAGGGGGATGAAACATTTATGTGAGTTTGGTCATTTTTTAAACGAAATGCATAAACTTAAAAAGCCATCATGCGATTTCAAATATTCTACCTTTACGGGTGAAAAAGGGGATTAATTTGGTATGTAATGATGATGAAGTTTCGAAGTGAAATGCATGATACTATATTTTTAGGCGTCTTAAGAAAATGATGGAAAAGGGGATGAAAGTTTGCATTGAAATCCATAATTTTTGAAGTGAAAAAATATTTATATAAAACATCACTCACTTTCTTTACTGTGTACCTACCTAATGTTTCTTAACAATCAAGATAGGTACGTAAAATATAAGCAGGTAAGGTTGTAAACTTTACTTGCTTATTAGATATAGTAGGTATGGTAAATATACAGACTTCCAATTAACTAAAAAATAACATTTAACTAAAAATAGGTTAAATTTTAATATTCCTTTACTTACCCGAACTCCTGAAGTATAATAATTAATTTTAAACACGTAAATAAAACGTAAACGATAAGTTAACAATCTTTTAAAATAATATTTTTGTTAACAACAAATACGCTTTCTCACTATTGGCGCTTACGCATCAGATGCCGCGCGATCAGAATGGCGTATATAGCAAACACCTCGGGATTGGAGGGGTGCGGGTCTATCTAGAGTGGCGTATTGATTACTCATCACAAAACAATACTCTAATATTATGGTGTAAGTAAGATATTTGCTCTTAAATTAAATGTTTGAAATGTAGTAACTGTTTGATAAACACTCACCACTTCAAAGCATATTGCTGTATCCTTGTCAACGTAAAATTTTGGGGCGGCTGAAATGCTGTATCTCTTTTGAAATCAATGTCCGTCAGGGTAAAATAATGGTGTAACTGTTATTTATGTTGGACGTGTTGTCGTATCTATTTTATTTTCAAAAATAGCGATTTTTCCTCTATTTACAGCAATTTGTCATGTAAGCAGTACCAAAACTAGAAAAAATTCAATGGCGTATCATTAAATTTTTTCATCGTAGAAAGACGAGACATATACCATTCGACGCGGCTTTTTTTGCTTATCAACAATATAGTAAAAAAAGTCATTTAGCCCAAATTTTGAGATACGACATTTCCGCTTTCTGCCGTCGATATATAAAAGAAAGTGGTGTTAGTTACACTATTTATAACTCAAGAACGGATGAACCGATTTGGCTGAAAATTGGTGGAGACGTAGCTTAGAACCAGGAGACAGACAAAGGATACTTTTTATCCCGTTCGACCGCGTTTCCGTCATGTCACTATAAAACGTGGTATAACAAAAACGCATCTGACAAAACGCAAATGACAGTGGAATAACAAAACGTAAATTGCAGCTAAACGTAATTTTGTCTTTGGTTAGGTATGGTAAAAATGACAATTATAAAAATGATAGCTAAACGTAATTGATAATATCATCAGTAATATGTTTTCTCTTTTAATCATCATTAACAATGCTGCGAGTAATATTATAAATGCGAAAGTGTGTTTGTTTGTTTGTTTGTCCGTCAATCACGCTGCAACGCTTTGTTGCATTACGGATTGATGTGATTTTTTGGATAGGTATAGTTGAGAATGGAGGGTGACAGGTATCCCGGAAAATCAAAGAGTTCCTGCCTGATTTTAAAAACTAAATCCACGCGAACGAAGTCGCGGGCATCAGCTAGTAACAAATAAATTCAATATGGTGCTGATTTTTTAAAATTTTGGAAACCTAATACAAAACCCTAATTACCTTATACAAAATATTATATACTATGAGTCATTAGAGTTAATATTATTAATAAAATTATTGTTTTATGATAATAAATAAAAAAGTATTAATTTTATTTTTATATAATATTTAAAAAAAAATTAATGACATAATTGTCCCCATTTTATTGGAACTACTTGTACCTGGTATTATTACGCCCGCTCAGTAATCCACGCCGCGCATGCGCGGCACTCATGTCAAGCACACTGGCATATTTTCATTGGCCTGTTTTTAGGGTTCCGTACCCAAAGGGTGCCAACGGGACCCTATTACTAAGCCTCTGCTGTCCGTCCGTCTCACAGTGGGTCGAAACGGCTATATGAGGGACATAGGATTTTTTGTTACAAATTCCATTAAAAAAAATATCTATCGAAAGACCTTGTCATTTTGATGAATAATTGTTATTAAACGTTTTTCTCTAAAACTGATAGTTTGCCCGGAAAAAAATATTTTCAGTTTTTGTTGTATGGAATGAAACAGAAACTGCTAAAATTTGGCCAAGTCTTGAGAGGTCTTGCTTTAAAACTACTTTATTCTTATTCTTTAGCTTGTTGGCTATAACTCTATGCTATCAGCTCGCACCCAAACTTGCCCGTTCAAGAGTTATAAGAATCCGAAATTTTTAAAAAAATATGATTTTTATTGATTTTATAATGTCGTGGATTATCAAATATTTGAACAAAATAATGTGCTACATGAAAATTCTATGAATAAATATTGAAATTAACTTTAAAGCACTAGTTCACCAAAGAGAAACTTATAAGTTAAGCACTTAAAAAAGGATATTTCATAGATTAAAACTGTAAATTTTATTAAAATAACGTAAATTCAAACAAAGGATCTACAAAAATAAAACTTTCATAATATAGCTTTCTTTATTTCTTTTTAACAATTCATTTTATTACGTATTTGATGTATATCCTTAGCTAAACTGTCTTTGTTGCTGGAAACTAATTACAAACAGCGAAAAATTAGCTACTCATCAGATAATTATAATATTTCATTCGCTGTTCTATTCATTACGAATTATCTCCTCTGCAAATTATCTTTTAATTTGCTAATTACTATATTAGTAATGTAATTACATTGAATGACTCCACTTCCCTAATAATATACCTTAATGATAGGGATAGGAAGGAGTAATTCCGACCTACCTATATAAATAGGGGTTTCATTTAAATAAAATCATTCAGAGATACGCATTTTGACTACCAAGACAACTTGCAGTGTACCTACATATTTTTGTGACAAATATGGAAGTTCTAGTGAATAATTTGGATTTGTTCATAGTGTTACGAGAACAGGTTGGATCTTTGGCGGATAGTAAAATCCTTTTTTTTTAATGGAATATTTGCTAAACCATCCTGAAGATACTGATAACATGAAAACTTGCATAAGTCAGAAAAAAAGAAAAGTTTATATATATATATATACACCTGAAAAAGCGCTAGGCTCTCTCGATATCGCTTAACTTATCAAAATTAATTAATTAATTAATCTATGGGATTCTGCAATTGAACAAGGTGCAGCATCTATGTATCACACCTACTACAAAATATAGCAAGCATAAAGCAAAAGAAATTGAATTGTTGCCCTGTAAACCAGGACATCACCATAACCGAAGTTTTCTCGGCGTATATTGTGACGATGACATTGAAGCTTTTGGTGCAGATGGTGCCAAAGTTTCTGCATCTTTACTGACATCGTCGGGTTGGAGATTTTCTGTTTGGGAGATAAGGTCTTTAGGCCATATTATGGCAGATTCTAGCCAATCTCCATTTCTCTTCAAAAAATACTAAGAGTTCTATTTGATCTTTCCCATTTACCACAAACATTTGAACAAAACTTCTGACAAAACTTCAGGAGATTTTTACTTGTTTCTTAAGTCCAGTTTACGTTCAGCGTCTCTTTGAGGTATTCAAAAAGACTTACACCATGAACAAATCCAAATTATTCACTAGACCTTCCAGATTTGTCACAAAAATATTTAGGCACACTGCAAGTTGTCTTGGTAGTCAAAATGCGTATCTCTGAATGATTTTATTTAAATGAAATCCCTATTAAATATAGGTCGGAATTACTCCTTCCTATCCCTATCATTAAGGTATATTATTAGGGAAGTGGAGTCATTCAATTTAATTACATAACTAATATAGTAATTAGCAAATAGAAAAGATAATTTGCAGAGGAGATAATTCGTAATGAATAGAACAGCAAATGAAATATTATAAGTATCTGATGACTAGCTGATGCCCGCGACTTCGTCCGTGTGGGTTTAGTTTTTAAAGTATCTCGGGAACTCTTTGATTTTCCAGGATAAAAAGTCACTCTCAGGTCCTCAACTATACCCATGCAAAAAATCACGTCGATCCGTAGCTCTGTTGCGGCGTGATTGAAGGACAACCCAACAAACACACTTTCGCATTTATAATATTAAGTATGATTAGCTAATATTCCACTGTAATTAGTTTCCAACAACAAAGACAGTTTAGTTAAGGAGATACATTAAATACATAGTAAAATTAATTGTTAAAAAGAAATAAAGAAAGCTATATTATGAAAGTTTTATTTTTGTAGATTCTTTGTTTTTTTTACTTTATTTTAATAAAATTTACAGTTTTAATTTATGAAATATCCTTTTTTAAGTGCTTAACTTATAAGTTTCTCTTTGGTGAACTAGTGCTTTAAAGTTAATTTCAATATTTATTCATAGAATTTTCATGTAGCACATTATTTTGGTCAAATATTGATAATCCACGACATTATAAAATCAATAAAAATCATATTTTTTTAAAAATTTCGGATTCTTATAACTCTTGAACGGGCAAGTTTGGGTGCGAGCTGATAGCATAGAGTTATAGCCAACAAGCTAAAGAATAAGAATAAAGTAGTTTTAAAGCAAGACCTCTCAAGACTTGGCCAAATTTTAGCAGTTTCTGTTTCATTCCATACAACAAAAACTGAAAATATTTTTTTCCGGGCAAACTATCAGTTTTAGAGATAAACGTTTAATAACAATTATATTTCGTTGCTTCATCCTCAATATAATTAATTACAAAGGTAGTCACGTTATTCACTCGAGATAACTCCGCGAATTTCACAGATATATACCCTATTTTAAAAATAAATCACCTTGGCAGCATCGTCTTAAGTTTGCTCATTACTTTTTCGCGCGAGATAACGACCGCACGCGCTCAGCGCGCCGCACTTAATAGTTTAACCAGAAGTGCAGAAGATCGAGTGTTATTGTAGGATAGTGTGATTGCAGTATTGTTCATCGGCTGAAATCATCGTCATCATCATCGAAGGAAAAAGGTACGAGTTCTTTTCTGTTTTCAAACGATCTCTTGTTTGCGCTTACGCACCGCTACATAGCCTACTATATTATTGTTTAGGCATGTACATAAAAACGGTACACTTTTCGTATCGAGGTTTACTGCGAGTCTTCATCGATTACGAGGTATCAGAGAAAACGTAAATATTCTGAATTAAATATTACGTTAATTGTTTTTATTATGAAAATTAATAAAAATTAAAACACAACTATAACGATTATTATGGTAACACTATTGTTACAACTTGTCATCAATCACGATTAAATTAAACTAGTGGTTCGCCCCGAACTGAGACCTCGCGGTAACGGTATCCCATGATTATTCATTCAATCGATACATGATAACCAAAACTGACATTATTATTATGCCCGTTTTCACCAAACATACCTAAATCATCCCCTAAGTAGGAGTCTCTTAACGTAGGTAGCTCCTAAATACAATCCTAAGTCCTAACATCCGTCCCAATATCCTTTTAGGTGTCCCGTACAGGATCGTGATAAATAAGTTGACAGAAAACATCAATCACCTAACTTATAGGTAGCCCGTAAAGGTTAGGGAACGTTAGTGAAAACATTGAATTATTTATCAAACATTGAATTTAACTCGTAGTTCCATGGGAATAGTTACTGACTGCGCCATCTATTAGCATTATTGTGAAGCTATGTTGATGCTATATGAATTACTGACGCCCATTAAAAATTAAATAATCTCGTTTCTTTATAATATTCATATAATTTTAGTATTTGTTGTTCAAGTACAGGATATAAGTGACCTAAAAACATAAAATCAGTTTGAAAATCCATAGCGGATTTTTCTAGAGAGCGTCTTCAAGCGAGCGTATAAAATCGCCACTTTGAAAGCCCCCCATTTCGTCAATTTTAAGGGAAAAATTAAAAAAAAAATATTTTTGTACTCAGTTCAAAATTATCTTTAAAATGATACGTAACAATTTTATGTAACGCGATTTTTTTTTTTTTACTTCGCATTCGCTTCTATGAGAGTCCCCCTGAAATAAAGATTTTTATAACTTTTTAAGCCATTTTCGGCTGGAGGCCATCGGTTTACATATTATATCTAAATTTGAAGTAATTACGTTTAGTAATTCAAAAGTTATAAGGCTCTGACAGACGGACGGACGGACGGACGGACGGACGGACAAGTGCAAATCGCCCTAGTTAACTCAAAGACCTTCGCTTCGCTCGGTCGATTAGTACCTACCCCCCAAGTGTCTCGGATTTATCTAGGTTAGGAGACATTTATCATTATTATTTCTACATATCATATTATACATTCGAAAAATGTAATAAAATTCACGAATTCACTCAACTATGCTCGTAAAATTCGCTCAACGGGGCTTTAGTAGCTTGCCCAGCCGTTAACTATATTCGAGTACCTACTTGTAAACAAAAATATAATATTATTTATCTGGAGAGACGGTAGTGTCCCTGCCACGACGAGCCAAGCGAAGCGTAAGGGAACTAACTACCCACCTTTTCTTCGCTTTGTCTGAAAACACTAATTGTTACGAAACACTTAAAATTAAAAGCAATGGTAGATGAACAAGCAGAGCAAGTAGCATATTATTAGATATTATAGAAGACCATATTATTAAATATTTGGAAGAAATAATGGCCATTTTCCTCGGTTTTAAAGTCTTGCTCGTAACTTAAACAACTGTGCAATGTTCATGTCGACACTACGACGGTAAGAAGTTATATTAATTGAAAGAGAGGCATTCAATACCCTCACTTAAATAAGTTAACTAGAACCAGTTGACATTGGTGAGAACAATGTGAGCTTTGTTTTTTTTTGCGTCATACGTAAACACCAAAGAAAATCAAGCCGACGCCGAGTCTAGTACAGTTAATCCAGATACTGAATGGTCATTTCCTGACAAAGGGTTCAAAATTACTTTATTAAAGGTCGGTCAACTCGAAATCGACTCAGAATTACACTCGGCGCTTGGGAAATCGACGCATGATTCCCCGAAGTATGGGGAAAATATTCATGCCAACCATATGGCTCTTTATATTAAAAAAGGGGATGCGACAAAGACTACTGGTCCTGCGTATCACGGCCGTTAGTAACGGGATGGGCCTACTATTAAAAGAGAGTGAAAACAGGGTGCAGGCCATGAAACACCTAAGCAATGGCTGCAGGATCCTATGTGATTCAAACTTCGGAATCACTCAAAGCAGCATTAAACTCTTAATGCCTCAACTCAACAAGAAGTGCTATAAGATTCGGAAAGAGACAAAACTTTATTTGGATCGGCTTTATCCGAGAAACTAAAAAACAACAAACAGGGATTGACTGCGAACCAATTGCAATAACATGATTAACTGCGAGCTAATCATGAGTCATATACTAAAGCTGTGACTCCACAAACAAATCGGGATTGACTGCGAGTCAATTGCGATAACATAACTAGCTGCGACCTACTTATGGTTCATATCCTAAAGATGTGACTTCCTAGCTGCGAGCTACTCATGAGTCAAATCCTACAGCTGTGACTCCACAAACAAATCGGGATTGACTGCGAGTCAATTGCGATAACATAACTAGCTGCGAGCTACTTATGGTTCATATCCTAAAGATGTGACTTCCTAGCTGCGAGCTACTCATGAGTCAAATCCTACAGCTGTGACTCCACAAACAAATCGGGATTGACTGCGAGTCAATTGCGATAACATAACTAGCTGCGAGCTACTTATGGTTCATACCCTAAAGATGTGACTTCTTAGCTGCGAGCTACTCACGAGTCAAATCCTAAAGCTGTAACTCCACAATAGAAAGGGATTAACTGCGAATCAATTGCGATAACATAACTTGCTGCGAGCTACTCATAAATCACATACTAAAGCTGTGATTCCTTAAACATATCGGTATTGACTGCGAGTCGATTGCGATTACATAACTAGCTGCGAGCTACTCATGAGCTTTATCCTAAAGCTGCTAAAGCTGTCACTCCACAAAAGGAAATTAGTACTAGTAGTATTGTGATAACCTAACTAGCTGCGAGCTAGTTATGAGCCATATCCTTATGACAATTGTGTAGAAAATGTGTAATCGTGAATATATATGTACATTAACTACAAATTATTGTCTGCGAGACAATATACGTTATGTTCTTACCTAACTATATACGGGTACTCGACCAGCCGGCAACCAGGAAAACTGGCGAGCGCCTCTTCGGTACTCGTCATGAACTGGAGGGGGGGGGGGGGGGGCGTAACACTGCGGCGCAGGATAACAGCTTACCAACTTAATATGTGCGTTGCTATTAATAATAATTTATTACAAAATATAGGAGCTATTAGTTCCGAGTTCAATTTTCTTGATGCCTAAACCTAATGTTAGGCTGTTCGGCTTATCAGTGACTCCAGGTGTTTTAATCAAGGTCATAAAAGAAGTTATAACCTATTTGAGATACCTAGGCTTTAAGTCCGTTTTGCTTGAATAACAATACTAAATTTAAAAAATCCGTGCCTTGACAACAATATCCGGACGCTGTCGATGCATTTACGCTTTGTGGGGCTTTTATGTTTTTCTATGATTTTTGTTTCCTCCTTTTTCTTTAATTTTAAAGTGTCTGAGGAAAATCATTGATAACGAGGCAAACGGAATCCTAGTTTTTTTCAAATTGGTTATCACAAGCGTGGTAATCTCTCCTACAAAGCTTGGTAGTTTCGGATATTACTTAATGTTAATCCTCATTAATACTTATTGCAATCTCATTTCACCATTCCTTGCACAAGAAACTTACCCTGGGTGTCGCGAGACTCTCCGGACTCTCTCTCTCTCTCCCTTAAAACAAGGCGCCGACCCAGACTCAGCGTCACTAATGTTAACATTATTCTCTGACAGTATTTTAAAACAATATAATACCACACTCAAGCTTCGGTGGCAGTTTTGTAAATTAAATAATAAAAATGTATTTAAACCGTCAAATACCAGTATTAGGTATCTTCTCTTACAGCGTTTGTTACGGAGTTTGAACCCTTATCGAATTGCAATATTATTTATGCTAAGAAACAGCATTGTTTCTGGAGCGAGCGTAAAACGTCTCCTCAAAGGTGTCTATAAGTTAAGATCAACCAAACCCTATTACTCCCGTACTTGGGTCCCTCAACTTTTTTTAAACTATATTAAAAACTAGCTGATGCCCGCGACTTCGTCCGCGTGGATTTAGTTTTTAAAATCCCTCGTGAACACTGATTTTCCGGGATAAAAAGTAGCCTATGTTACTCTACAGGTCCTCAACTATAGTACTCATGCAAAAAAATCACGTCGGTTCGTGGCTCTGTTGTGGCGTGATTGAAGGACAAACCAACAAACAAACACACTTTCGCATTTATAATATTAGTCATCATCATCATTCATCATTATCAACCTTTAGATGTCCACTGCTGGACATAGGTCTCCTGCATGGACCTCCACAGGCTTCGGTCTTGCGCCGCCTGAATCCAGCGGCTCCCTGCGACTCGTTTGATGTCGTCGGTCCACCTAGTGGGGGTCTGCCAACACTGCGCTTACCGGTGCGGGGTCGCCACTCCAACACCTTGGGACCCCAACGACCATCAGCTCTTCGAACTATGTGCCCGCCCATTTCCACTTCAGTTTCGTAATATAATATTAGTATGATTAGAATATTAAATTGCATAGGAAATCACTGTAACATTACTACGATGTATTACATCCATACCTAATATGTAGTATGTAGTTATAATGATCGTTTGGCAAAATCTGACGCCAGGGCTGAGGGCTATCCACGATGGCTATATACGATAAAGTACGCTTGCCAGCTTAAGATGAGCCGTACATTCAAAGTATCTTGTAGATTCCGGGGTTCAAGTTATTTGGACCTTATACTGAAGATCGTGATGTCTATAATTTCTGAACTATGAAATTGACGACCTTGAAATAATTACAGGACAATTTCTAAAGAACCTGCTTTCTAACAAAAAAAGAATGGATTAAATCGGAATACGCCTTAATGAATTACAGCGAAATACCCATTTGGACTTTCAGCCCCTCTCCCAAGGGAACCGTGCTGAATTTCGGGATAAAAAGTATCCTATATTATACCTCGTAGTATTATTTTAAATCGTATCAAGTTTCATTTAAATCCGTCCAGTAGTTTCGGCGTGATGCGCGGCCAAGATACAGACAGACAGACAGACAAAAAATTAAAAAAAAATTGTTTTGGCTTCAGTATCGATTATAGAGTGCCCTCAAACAAAAATTTTAAAAATATCTTCAATGTACAGAATTGGACCTGTTACAGTTTTATTATATTATAGATTGGTTCCCTTATAGTCACTCATCTTTAGAAAAAATCACTAAGAAACTTTTCATTATACTAGCAATTTGCACTGCTCATAAACTACAAACTCTTCCGTCAATTAAATTGGAAAGCAATATTACTTTTGAAATCGGGGTTTAAATTAGAATAACGGTAGGTAAATTATTAAAAAAAAAAAAAAACACGCTGCGGGCAGATACCACGCCTATTCTCTTTCTCTCTTCCTACCTTACTTTCAAGAAAATCTGAGCATCTGCCCTGCTACACCCCTCCACACACTATATTTCCAGAACTAAAAATATAAGATCTGAGGGGACAAATAACCTGCTATTTACGTACAAGAAGCCTTACAAAAAGGCCGCACCTCAATCGATCAGCAGGTGGATCAAGTTAACGCTATCAGGGAGCAGCGTTGACACAAGCACACAGCACCTCACGCTCAGGCGAGCGTTGAGACAATTAGAAAAACGGCAGGCTCGACTAACACATCGAACTCATTCTTTCGCTGCTTAAATGTTAGATCCATGGCGGATGAGGGAGATTATGCCAGACCCTGCCAAGACAGGTCTTAATAATAATTGCGTTAACACATCTAATAGTGAATCAATTTATGAATTATACCTAATCATAAAAATAAATATATTCTAATTTATAGTATTAAATAATATTATAATAATAATATCATAAATAAATATTAATATTGTTAAAGTGTACGCAAGCAAGAGAGTGATTAAAAATACACCATTTACAAAATCTGTATTGCGTACATGTTTATCAAAACTTTTTACTCTAAACAACTACCTTTGTAATTAATTATATTGAGGATGAAGCAAAGAAATATAATAAGTGATCAAACGAACTTACCTGAAGTGAAGTTCGATCATTATTATATGAGTTGCTTCATCCGAAGATATAATTACCCACCCTCCCTGACTGCCCAAATAAAAAAGTTTTGAACCGTATACATCTCTAAAAAGAATGAGCAAACTTAAGACGGTGCTGCCAAGGTGATTTATTTTTAAAATAGGGTATATATCTGTGAAATTCGCGGAGTTATCTCGAGTGAATAACGTGACTACCTTTGTAATTAATTATATCTTCGGATGAAGCAACTCATATAATAATGATCGAACTTCACTTCAGGTAAGTTCGTTTGATCACTTATTATTCATCAGAATGACAAGGTCTTTCGATAGGTATTTTTTTAAATGGAATTTGTAACAAAAAATTCTATGTCCCTCATATAGCCGTTTCGACCCACTGTGCGCGTCTGTCAGCGGAATGTATTTCGTAAACCGTAATAGATAGACAGTTGAAATTTTCACATATTTTGTATTTCTATTGCCGCTATAACAACAAATAATAAAAATTAAATTAAATTAAAAAAAATAAATTAAAATATTTCCATCATGGAAATATTTTAATTTAATTTTTTTAACGGAACCCTAAAAGAGCGAGGCCCGACTCGCACTTGGCCGATTCTTTTCGTTCTTTAGTAGCGCGACACACCTTCTAGACTAAGTATTCACATAGAGTACCATATTTACTTTCATAATATGCATTTAGTTATATAAACCTGTTATCTTGACATTACAAGCAGAAACTTCAATTTTATTTTATTATGGTAAATAAAAAAAAACAAACAAAGACATAATCTGAAGTCAGAATTCGAACCCTGAACAATTGGATTCACTCCGTCACCCTCGCCACCACACTAGACACTCTACGGAGAAGTCTGTGAAATAATCGAAGGCATCACGCAAATCATATTTCCGTCGAACTTTTTAACAAACCAATTTTATATCATGTTGCTTAGTCGTTTAGTCAATGACCAATAGATGGCGTTGCTCTTCAACGTAAAGTTTTACGATAAAAGCTTCGTATTTTATTTTTTGGTCGCCGAGTAGTTACAACCTGCTATTTTCAAGCGCCATCAAGGCATTTTTAATTTTTTCCTAACCGAAAAAAAATACATATTATCCTGGCGGATCCGGACACACGTCCAACGCTGGCAATAGCCATCAGTTAACTGGTTAAAAATGGGCGGGTTGTACGATAGTGATGGGACTATATACTTTGCAGTGCTAGGAAAGAGATGGAAGTTATAGATTCAGGGGGCGGGAATTGAGAAAATCTTTAATAAGTGTTAAATTGATTAAAAAAAATTATGAATGCTAATTATCAAAGAATAGTTCAAACCGCTTTTAGTAAATATTTATATCAACACAAATAAAAAAAATAGCAGGAAAAAAAACCTACCGTTTCCGATTAAAACGAAAAAAAAGGAGATTATTGGAGCAAAGTTTGGGAAAACTTTCTATCGAGAATTTTTTTTCCAATCGTGTTTCTACCTCAAAGTAAATTTAGATAAGAGACCCAGATTACATATTACTTTGAAATTATTCAAATTGAACTTATAGTTTTCCTCACAAAGCTCACCAAAAATCGCCTGTCGCATGCTTTTACCACCTTAACTAATATAGTTTCGTTAAACATTAAGTATTCGATATTCGTTCGTGTTGAGTACTAATACACGGATGTTACAGAGATTCCACCTGACATAAATACTTTAAAACGTGTCAACGTGTCATCATTATAATAATCAGCAACCCGTCAACGGCTCACTACTGAGCGCAGGTCTCCTCTCAGAGAAGGGTTATAGGCTGGCTGGCCCAATACAAATTGGCGGACTTTACACACCTTTGAGAACATTAAGGAGGCGTGTAGGTTTCTACATAACTCCAAAAAGTGAGAGATGCCAGGGATCGAAGCTTAAACCAACCGAAAAGGAGTTTAATTACAAGAATTGTTTATTTGAATCTAATGTACGAATACGCAAAATTTTTATTTCGTTAGTGAGGGAAATAATGATAAAACCCTGTCACGACAACATCTCATTAGTTATATGTGAGTCTTCATCGTTGGCACGTTGGACGTAATTTGACCAAAGTTTGCTCACACACGAACGAAGTTGATGAATGTAATGATGGACGTATCTCGGCCAACATTTGTTCGCACACGAAGGGAATTAATGAATAATCCTGAAGGTTTTCACGGGGTTTCCTAAAGGAAGTGTGAAATAGGCTTTATTGTGAAAACGTCTGGTCCACTGAGAGATAAGAAAGATTAATATACGTTTGCGGAACAGCAATTTAACATATAAAAAAAGAGATATTTAAGTTTGAATTCATAGTTATCTCAAACCCTTACAAGACGAAAAATAAATTGTGAGCAATTTTTCGATAATTCCCTAGAAACTTTTAAAAGCCACTATACCCAGGTGGTCACCTTGAAGTTTTATCGAAATCGGTCGATCGGTTTTTAAAATATCAACAATAAATTGTATACTTTGCACTGGCGCGGGTGTTTGAAGTCGGTTTATAACTGACTTCAAAGGTTCTCAATTCGTCGTTTTTTTTTTATGTATGTTTACCGATTACTTGAAGACACCTGAACCGATTTGAAAAATTCTTCTTGTGTTTCAAAAGGTAAATAAACTTACTTCCCAGGTGGTCCCATTGAAATTTTATCGAAATCGGTCGAGCGGTTTTTAAAATATCAACAACAAAGTATAATATACTTTGTAGTAGCGCGGTATGCTTGAAGTCTGTTTTTTAAAAAGATTTTTTTATATGAAATTATTTGCATGTGTATAATAATTGAGAACTTGGAAAATGACATACTCGTAGGCTACCCTTTTATCCCGAAAGGTCAGAGGGTTCCCACGGGATTTTTTAAAACCGAACCCGAGTCGCGGGCAAAATTATTTAATATAATTAAGGCCAACTTGCACCAAACTGCTTAATCATGTTTAGTTAAGTTTTCTCGACCTATCCTTCTGATGTCAACTCTGAAATAGTACCTATTGTCAAAAAGTGACAGCATTATTAAATTTAACTAAACATGATTAAGCAGTTTGGTGCAAGTCGGCCTTAGACTAGTAGCGCCGAATAGGCTAAGAGGCGCAAAAATTATAAACTTGACAGTAGTTCCTATCTGTGCCTTTTGATGTGGAGACCCTGGGGCCGAGGGGCCCGGAGCCTCGAGCACTTTTTGTAGAACTATCAAAAAGGGTAATCGAGTCTACAGAGGTCCAAGAGCTGGCAGCTGCCTTGGCCAAAGGATTAGTTTGGCTCCAACGGGGTAATGCTGCCAGCGTCTTGGGCACTATGCCACACTGCGGTGACTTCGATGGGGTTTTAGATTTTATTTAGTTTTTAATTAATTTAAGTATTAGTTTAGATTTAAGATTGTTTATTTTTCATTATAAATTATTTCTTGACAAATTATTTCCATATAAATTTATTTTGCAATTGGGTATTTGACTGATATTTTTTTATTTATTTAAAATAACGTTTTAAATATTTTAACACAATAACATTTCTCTTTTTTAAATATCTTTACTAGTCTCGGAATTACAAGCTGTTTTATAGTGACTGTATCTGTCTCTTTCTAAAACGAAATTTCAATGGAGCGCGTATGAACGGGTGCCTCCAGCGGGAATAGGACTACTTTCTGTCTGCCCATCTTAATATGTATTGAATAATTGTTAGTATGCATTTTTGGAACTTCCCCTCATTGTGGAAACACTGGATACATAGCATAGTACTATCTATTGTATTGTAAACTTGTTTTAAAAAGAGTAACCGCCGAGTTTCTTGCTGGTTTGGTCAGACTCATCGAAGATTCAAAAGCACTTTTAAAAAAGTTTATTTGAATAAAAAATATTTCTATTCTATTCTATTCTATTCTATGGAGCTGCTGAATTATGACATCACAGTTCGCTAGTGCTCTCTCTGTCTAACAGGAATTTCAAAGCTCTATTACTTATTTGTTTTTGAACCGATTTATTTTCTATTTTTATAAATGTTATTCTTACATATTACGTTTTCGATTATAAAATGAATGTCAATATTTTGTCTACAGTCAAATACCCAATTGTAGATATCTTAAGATAAATAAAGCAGTAATTCTCTCCCGCAATAGAATTTTAATCAACCAAGTATTACTACGCCGCGCTGGCGTCGATTGAAACTACCTTCAATTGGAAATTTTCGGTCTTACTCGACTTCAAGTTGCAGCAACTTTACCTGGAAAATAGGAAACTTGATTAGTAACTTAAGACTTTAGAGTTAAACTGTATGGACTTGAGAGTCTACGATTAATTGTATTCGCACCAAAAAGTTTTTCATTCACGCTTGGTACAATATTTATGAAATGGAGAATGTAATGTTATTTTAAAATATCTTAACGTTACCTTTTTTTTCATTTATTTACAGTTCAAAACAACTATATTTTCACAAAAATATTCGAGGGCATTGAAAAAACCACAGAGGTTTGACCTGAATGCCGTCCGCACCCAGCGCCTTACATCGTACTTAATTACATACTTACTTACATAATAGGTAGGTACTTACATACAAAAAAAAGCTTATTACTATTTAGCCAATTCCGAGGCAACCAAAATACATAACAAAATACATGGGCAGGTAGGTACTAAGATTAATAAATAAATAAATAATTATCGTGATTAAAGGTTGTCTAAAAAATAATCCTTCAGCTAATAACCTCCTAGGATGATCAAGATTTCATATTTTTGCTAATAACATACTAGTCTTTGGAAGCGACTTTGTCCATTTGGAGTTAGGTTTTACAAATCCCGTGGTAGTCCTGGTTTTTCCAGGATAAAAGGTAAATAGCTAATTAGCTAATCCCCATTCCAAATTCCAGCCAAATCGGTTCCGTCATCATGACGTGAAGGAGTAACCTACATCAAAACATTCGCACTTATAATATTACTAAGCATATCTGGGTGACCATGACATATTTTTTTTTTTGGTAAATTGTGTTTTTTGGAAATTATATATATTTAGAAATATTATATATATTGAGAAATATTATATACATTTAGAAAAAATAATAATAATAGGTAATAATAATAAAAATTAATAAGGGAAAATATAGTCATCTGGACTCGAATCGGGGTCTTCTGGTTTCGGGACCGCCCGATTTCCCGAGCTATTGGGAATTTATAGATTATTCTTCGTATTCTAATTTCCGAGATTCAGATTATATATATAAGTACATACAAGAATTTCTCGTTTAAAGGTATTAGATTTTTAAAAAGATAAGTACCAACGTGTTACAAGGTGAGATCTATAAATGGCACTCTCACTCTGACTCAAGACTGAGTTAAAACGAGATAGGTTTATACAGGACACATTTAAGTCTCATTTTAATTCCATCTTGAGTCTTGACTCAGACTCAGTCTAAGACTATGATAGTCTTTCCTTTTTCGAGTTATGTTTACGAAACGGAACGAAAAAAATTAAAGAAGTACAGTTCACAATTGTTGAAAATGCTACCCCAAAGGGGTAAAATAGGGGATGAACATTCGTATAAAAGTACGTCATTTTTCAAGTTATATCCATAAAATTTAGTATTTTAGCTTTCGTTCAACATAAACAAAGAAGTACGTGTTTTTTTGAAACACAGTCACAGTTTTTGAAAATTGCGATTTTAAACAATTTCGAGATAAACGATAACGAAAACAAATCGATGTTTAAAAATCTATATAAATAAAAATGAATGTTGGTAAGCGCATAACTCAAGAATGGATGGACCAATTCGGTTCATTTATTTTTTGTATGTTCCTTAAGGTCCACGGAAGGTTTTAATAAAAAAAAAACAAACAAAAAAAAATTAATTTTTACTTTTAACTTTTGACAGAACGAAGTCTGTGCGGGCAGCTAGTATTAAATAAAAATATTTCGATACACATTCACATAGATTAAGTTACCGTTTCTCTTAATGAATTTTTTTTTATTACTAGACTAGCTGACGCCCGCGACTTCGTCTGCGTGGATTTAGTTCATAACATCCCGCGGGAAATCTTTGTCACCCTCCAGGTTCTCAACTATACCTATCCAATAAATCACGTCAATCCGTAGCTTTGTAGCAGGAAACATTTGATCGTCTTGCTCGCGGCATTGTTAATGATGATTCAAAGAGAAAACATATTACTGATGATATTATCAATTACGTTAAACTATAATTTTTATAATTGTTTTTACCATAATTAACCAACAAAATTACGTTTAGCTGTCATTTACGTTTTGTTCTTCCACTGTCATTTTCGTTTTTTTATTCCATGTCAGATGCATTTTTGTTATACCAGGTTTTATATTGACTTGACGGAAACGCGGTCGAACGGGATAAAAAGTATCCTATGTCCGTCTCCTGGTTCTAAGCTACCTCTCCACCAATTTTGAGCCAAATCGGTTCATCCGTTCTTGAGTTATAAATAGTGTAACTAACACCACTTTCTTTTATATATATAGATAAGCTTGTATTTCACGACTATCAATGCTAGAAAGCACTGAATATGAGATCTAGGTTGGAGCGCGCTTGCCTAGAAGACATCTATTCACTCTTGCTTTAAATGTTAAATTGCATTTTGAAAAGCGTTTGCCGCATATAACTTTTGAAAAAACTCAAATTCTTGCAAGACTCTACCACAGGTTAAGAAAATAGATTCTACTGAGAAGAGCCAGCAGAAACTCAGCATTTGCTCTTTTCAAAACGAAATGTTATACTAATGTTATGTAGTCGTAAAAATAAAAATCATTAAATCGCTTCATCTTATTACTTGGGCCACACGTCACAGGCTCTATTGACTCTTGAGTAGAATTTAAATTTCCACACCATGGCTGTCTTTAATTGACTTCCAACAATTAATTGCTAACTAACTAACTAGCAACGTGACCTAACACTTTGTTGACTTTATTGATTACTTAGCTGAAATTTAGTTATGTAAGATATTGTTTTCAGCATGCCTATAAGGTTCGGAGTAGGGTGAATGATAACACGACCACTAGGTTTGGATTATGCTTTTATAATAATAATGATACAATTAATACATGGCTCAAATAGTACTTAACGCTAGATAGACACGACTAACACCACAGCCGGTTTTCGACTAAGTGATTCCTTACACTGTGAAAATTAATTTTAGAGACAGTTCCTGTTAGGGTGGTCTGACCGGTGTCCCCAAGCGCAAAATTTAATTCGTAAGCCATAATTTGATAGAAAGAAATATTAAGTAATAGCTAAGGCACAGTGGATTTGAGTTTAATATAAAAGTTTTTCCAAAAACCATTTTCATCAATAATATAATCTATATTATCGATGTAAATTGTTTTTGGAAAAACTTTTATACTAACCTTTTAATGACGGAATTTCATATTATTTCATCAACTATTTAACTAAAAAATTTAATCCCCACTACATGTAATGTAGGGGAAGTACCCTAAAAAAAAATTTTTCACATTTTTATTTCACCACTTTGTTGGCGCCCTTGTTAAATTACAGTTTTCTAGTACCAATAGTCTCTGAGCTAAACCGCGGACGGACGGACGGACAAACGGACGGACGGACGGACGGACGGACATGGCGAAACTATAAGGGTTCCTTGTTTACTACGGTACCCTAATTACGTCAATTAAAACCAATAACTCAACAAAAAACCGAATTGTACATTTATCGTTTTAAGTAAAGATCGATAAATGAAAGGCAACATCACTGAAAGTTGAGCGAAATGTAATCGCATTTGTATTACAGCGATAGCGGGATTAAGGCCAACCCCTGCACTGTAATTCCGCACCCTCTTAAATATCTGTGCTCTCGCATTGCATTGCTCGGATTATTTCATCAGAGTGAACGCAGAATGAATCGCAAGGCCACGCGTAATGTGGATCGGATACGTAGCAGTGACCTCTATAATTTATCTATAATTTTAGATAAATTATGACAGCAGCCTTTACCGTTTTAATCATCTATATATATATATATATATATATATATATATATATATATATATATATATATATATATATATATATATAAAAAAGAAAGTGGTGTTAGTTATACTATTTATAACTCAAGAACGGATGAACCGATTTGGCTGAAAATTGGTGGAGAGGTAGCTTAGAACCAGGAGACGGACATAGGATACTTTTTATCCCGTGCGACCGCGTTTCCGTCAAGTCACTATAAAACGTGGTATAACAAAAACGCATCTGACATGGCATAACAAAACGCAAATGACAGTGGAATAACAACACGTAAATGACAGCTAAACGTAATTTTGTCTTTGGTTAAGTATGGTTAAAAAATTGTCCATTATAAAAAGTGTTACTGATATTATAAATGCGAAAGAGTGTTTGTTTGTTGGTTTGTCCTTCAATCACGTCGAAACCGAGCAACGGATTGATGCGATTTTTTGCATGGGTATAGTAATGGATGTAGTAGTGGTTCCTCAGACCGGGAGAGCTACTTTTTATCTCGGATAATCAAAGAGTTCCCACGGGGTTTTAAAAACAAAATACATGCGGACGAAGTCGCGGGCATCAGCTAGTAATGGTACATAAAAAAACATGTCTGCTTACAACCTTTTTTTCGGAAAAACAAAGAGTTCCCGCGGGCATTAGTAGGTACTAAATATACACGAGTTAATTATTTCCATTACACTGGCAGTTGGCACTGTCCGGTCGTCGACATCGAATCCGATCACCTCTGATATGAAGCTTAATTATAGTGTAGGAGCCCATGCTGTAAAATAATACCGACATAGAGAGTACCTCTATATTATGTTAGAGATCGGATACTATGCTATTAGCAATGTAAGGACTAGTACAATTCATCAATAGCCTATAACCACCTATAACAGTCCACTGCTGGACTAAAGGCCTAAAAGCTTCTCCCAACGGGAGGGTTTGCCCATAATCACCACGCTGGGCAGACGGGTCGGTGATCGCAATAGATGGTAGTAGTAGCACAGAGAGGGAATAGGAGGGGTGGTGACCTCTGTATTCTGATCTACCGTCACCAGACGGTTAACTACTACTACTACTACTATTAGTGCTAGATTAATTCCTACCAGGCGCACTTCGCATTTTAAGTGTACCTACCTAAAGCTACTTGTACGTTTTCAGAGATATGAAAACACAAACAACTTGACGACCTCCCTGACGCAGTGGTAAGCGCTGTGGTCTTATAACTGGGAGGTTTCGGGTTCGATTCCCATCGGGGTCAATTTGGGAATTTATAATTTCTGAATTGTCTCTGGTCTGCTCTGGTGGGAGGCTTTGGCCGTGGCTAGTTACCACCCCACCGTTCAAGACGTGCCGCCAAGCGATTAGGGGTATGAGTTGAATGTTCACTAACATGCCCCTTCCAAGTTAGCCCGGTACCATCTTAGACTGCATCGTCACTTACCATCAGACGAGATCGCAGTCAAGGACTGTCGAACTTACGCGGTCTCTTGGTCTAAGTATGGGAAGAAATAAAATTTTACATTTTCAGAGATATGAAATGTAATGTTTGCACGTTAGATTGCTCTCACGAGGCCTCGATGGTTTATTCATGGCCTCATTTTACGGTTCCTTTCATTTTTGCCTTTAATTTCTTTATGGGAATTTGCTTTGATGTTAGATTTCACGAGAAACATATTAATCATATTATTTGTTACTAGCTCATGTCCGTGACTTCGTCCTCGTGGATTTATTTATTAAAATCCCGAGTTAGGAGAAAAGGAGACTTTTTCCGATCCCGTAAAATCAGAGTCAGGAACTCTGATTTTTCGGGATAAAAAGTCTCCTATGTCACTCTCCAGGTCCTTAACTAAACCCATGCAAAAATCACGTCGATCAGTATCTCCCTTGCAGCGTGATTAAAGGACAAACTAACAAACAAATGTACTTTCGCATTTATAGTATTAGTAGGAAGTAGGATATCCAAGTTTCCTGCCACGTATAATTTGTGTACCTTCAAGGCAAGAGTAAATAGGCATCTTCTAGGCAAGCGCGTTACAACCTAGACCTCAGAAGTGCTTCCCATCATTGATCACCGTCCAAGCATATCCCGCAATAAAAAAATATTATCCAACTAAGAAAGAGGTATGGATTTAGCAACACTAGGCCAACGTTGGACTATGGTCTACGGCCCTTTCTATTGAGAGGAAACTCGTGCCCAATTTTGGGTCATGGGTTGCGATGAGTATGATGATGATAGATTTTCATACTCAAATCTCAGCAAAATGTCGCCACGTAAATATTTAATGAAGCTATTACCGAAATGTAAAGGAACCTGAAGATAATCTCTCGTCATCCTATTTTTCGGTACTCATGGAGTAAGGTTGAGCACAAAATCCTTTATCACCTCCAACAAGCTATACACCTACGATAAGACAAAGCATTCTCATCCAATAACATAAGGTTTTGGTATTTATCAAATTTTCTCTCAAAAGGCTCTCTCTTGAAGCAATAATATGATATTCAATGGATAGAAATAAGATTTATTCATCATCATAATCGTCTCACTATTGGGCATGTTGGCTCAAAATGGGGTTTAGTCCATGCCATAGTTTACCACGCAGGTCAAGTGCGTATTGTGCGCAACTAAAAATTTCATTTGTGATTTCCATTTTATTATGTAAATTTCTTTGTCAAAAAAGGGAGATGTTATAAGATCTAATCGTCTAAACAAGTCATTATAGAATCATATTGTCTATGCTAGTCATAAGATGGTCTATGTCATGTCTATGTAGTAATTTGTCTATTGTCTTTGTCTAATGGTCGTCGAATAAAGTGATTATAAAACAGCAGGCTACACAGTACACACACCTTTACGAACATTACAGAGTACTTTCAGACATTAAGTTTCCCCAACGTATTTTCATCTGTGAACGTATTTATCACCTGGATAAATAATTAATTGCTTAAAATTAGATTTATTAATGTCTCACCTGCTCATTTACTTTCAGTAACAAAAAATACACTGTGTAAAAAGTTTAATTAATTACATTTATTTTGTGTAATTTTATTGCTTCATTTTTGGCTGTGTAATTTTATTAAGTGGGTCGGATTAAGTTTTGTTTTCAGTCGAATCTTCATTCCGAATACATGAAGGATGTAAAAATAGCTTAACTCCCAAAATCCTTTGTAAAATGGAGGGTCTTATCCTGCGATAAATATACATAATTTGATTTCTCTTCAAAATACAGAGGTAGGTAGGTATATAACATGTGATCAAACGAACTACCAACATAGACGAATAATATGAGGTTGAATTGTCAAAGACTACGAAGTATAAAGGTCGATCTATACGTTAAAGAGTAGTTTTATTTGAAGAAATAACGTTATGAAATAGAAAACACTAGACAACTCTGTACACCTTAGGTGTACTTTAGACCTTGTGATCTTATATTTTGGCAGTGGTAGATATTTTGAATGCCTTCTCTCCTCCTTCGGGATGGAGGAATGCGTTGCTTTTGTCGAAACCCATACTGATACAATGTAAACCGAAAAACAAAAATAACTCTTATGTGCATTCAGATAAGACTCACATAAAATTGTCGCAACTTTTCCCCGGAGAAGCCGAAGTATCTTTAAGCTACGTGGATATTGGGTATTACCTTTTATGAGTTTCAACTTTAAGAGTTATAAGGGGACACATAAGCAGGCGGAAATTTGACGATATAATCAGTTTTGCATGAGAAACCTCTTTCTAAACCCCACAAAAGCATCGGATTTACGAGTATGTCTTTGACGAAATATTTTGTTTTTCGCAGCTTCATAGTGTAAATGGACTGATCTTCAAGAAGTTTTTGTTAGCAAACTGGTCTGGATCGTAGCCATAGGCTTAAACTAATGCAGTGTGTTCATTGGCTACTAAAAATTATGAAAAAAAAAATTAAAACTTCATTTTATTTTTTTACAAAATTTAAAATTTATTATTACAAAATTTCAAAGTCATTTAGGCCAACCTATAAGAGCCACTCTTATGGAAACTCTACCACCAGTTCAGCAAGCAGATTCTAATGAGAAGAGCCGGCAACAAATTGGGCAGTCCAAATCCGATTGCTTCCAAGCAACTTTGTTATTATGAAATTCTTGGATAGAAGAAGGCGTTGCTTTGCAGAAGTTCATGATCAGCAAGAAAAGGTTAGAATTATTATAATCAGAAAAAATCTGCATAGTCAAACATGCAGTAACAAGCTAAGCAGCGCTCGCCTTCCCAAGCAAGCCAGAAAGCAAAGTTCCCAACCAAGCAATGCCACCACCACTCACATGCACCACCACACAAGAGTTTTACACTAATCTCGACGCACGTTTCACCCCGACACCGGAGCATCCTCAGGAGATGTCGACTTTACAGTGCTAAATGACTAGACCATACTGCATTTTCTGTTGGCGGATTATAGCAAAATAATTAATAGCCTCTACTTATTAAATATGTCTTTATACGCTGTTTTTTTGTGTAGTGGTAAACATCTATACCTATGAATTGTCTTAATGGGCTACATCAGGTTGGAAGGTGATGTTCAGGATGATGAAAGCTGATAAAACTATGAAACTCTGATTTTAAATTTCATCATCATCAACCCATCACCGTCTGACTACTGGGCACAGTTGTCCTCTCAGAAGGGTTAAGGCCACAGTCCACCACGCTGGCCAAGTGCGGTTTGGCAGATTTCACTCTCTTATACAAGTTTCTTCACAATGTTTTCCTTCACCGTTAAAGAAAAAAAAATTCGCATACCTTAGTAGCTAAAAAGAGAACGTGGTAAAGTCACTGGAAAGTACTTTGTAAAAGTTTATTTGAATAAAAAATTGGTTATCTGTAATGTCGGTTTACGGACGATAGTTTTACGTGAAAGATAACGTCATAAAGAAACAAGTCACAAGCCAACGCTTGGGCCGATCGTGCCTCTTCAAATTCAAAATTATTTATTTCATGTAGGCCAACCTGTGGCTCTTATGACACGTCAAGATTCTACCACCGGTTCGGAAAGCGGATTCTGCTGAGAAGAGCCGGCAAGAAACTCTCTATCGCTTGTTCCGCGCTCACGCTTGCATGCTCGGGCTCAGGCGGAACGTGACAATTTTTCGTGCGTGCAGCCGGTGTTCATCGTTTTATAAGACGTTATCACGTCAAAAATTATTGGAACGTATTTCCAATGGTGCGCGGTGCGGAAGGGGGCTAGACGGAAAAAATTAAGACTAAATTGAAGCGACACTTTTTTGAATATGAATTTGGCATTGTGTTCAATATTTTCACACTACAATATTAGATTTCCGTAGCCTTGTGGTTTCTACAGTCGCTAAACAGTTAAAGGTCGATGGTTCGAATCCCAGCTCGACAGACTGAATTTTCTATTTTCTATTTTATTTTAAATAATTTCTACATGTGGAATTTTTCCCTAATTTTTTATAACTTCGAAAGGAACTTCGTTCCATCCGGGTGTCCCTTGACACCTCTCAAGTTTTTTATTCTATTCGATTGTAAAAATTAACATGTGCGTGAGATTCGAACCCCGCACTTCCACACAAAGGAAGCTACAGTTTAAGACTGTTTCTCACTATCACCAAATTTTTTCCAAAATATTTTAATCCAAACGTAGCATTTTATTTGAACAAATAATGTAAAAAGGATCTTTTCACAGCCTTTTATGCTCAATACCTTTCCCCACAAAACTTTCCGCATCCCTGTTCTTATCTCACCGCCGGCGGAAGGATCCGCAATTCCGACCTAACATTGTACAAAGTATCCTTTGCAATGGAAATCGTGGATTGCCGCTTCATTTATATATCTTACTTTTAAGGGATTCATAGAAAAGTCTCTCTCTGTATCGTCTCACCAAAAGCCTTCCACCAGAGTTCCAGCTCTTTTTAGGGTTCCGTAGTAAACAAGGAACCCTTATAGTTTCGCCATGTCCGTCCGTCTGTCTGTCTGTTTGTCTGTCTGTCTGTCCGCGGTTTAGCTCAGAAACTATTGGTACTAGAAATCTGTAATTTGACAAGGGTATAAATATCAATCACGCCGACAAAGTGGTGAAATAAAATTTTGAAAAATAATTTTTTTTAGGGTACCTCCCCTACATGTAAAGTGGGGATAAATTTTTTTTTCTCGTCTATCCCATAGTGTGGGGTGTCGTTGTATGGGTCTTTCAAAAATATTGTGGGTGTGGGAACACCATTTTTCAATTCAGGGATCCGTTTGTGAAATATGATATTTTAAAGTGCTAAATTTTATTAGAGTCAAGTGTCCCCCCCCCCCCCTCTGCCAGCTAAATGGTTGTATAAAGAATACAAAAAAAAATTCACAGCAGTAGTATGTATAATGAATTTTAAAGGAAAACTATCACGGCTTACTAGGGTTCATTAGTTAAAGAGTTATATCTGTTTTTTCTAAGTTAGGTATTACACGTAGTTTAAGTTGCATATTTTGTAATATATTATAGTATTTAAACCACGGAACTCAAAATGTATTCAATATTCATAAATAAAATAAAACCACTATCCTAGGTCAGCAATAATATTTGAGATTATACTAATTTTTAGTGTAGGGTTCCGTAGTTGAAAGCAACTACGGAACCCTACACTGCGCGTGGCCCGACACGCACTTGGCCGATTTTTTTCTTTCAAACGAATCCACGGTGATGCAGTCGTGAGCATTTCGCATGATGATGCATTCTGACATTTCAACCAAGTAGAAAATGAGCTGATGATCTTCAAACGCCTGAGCAGATCTTCACAAATTATAGCTAAGATCCACCTCGATTACGTTAGCTTTCAAACAGAAGAAAACGTATCAAAATCGGTCCATTCGGGAGGCTGCTACGAGGGAACAGACAGACACACAGATAGACTAATACAGATACACAGATACACACGTTAAACTTATAATACCCTTCTTTTTGCGTCGGAGGTTCATGAAAGATCAACATAGGTCTATAAAATGCAGGTAAATATCGCAATTTACAGTCAAAACTGGCAATTTCCATTTCCAAACACTGGAAACTCGAAATAAACTCAACCCAAAACTCATATCGTCAACCTAAAAAACTCTTATAAAATACTCCGGTGGAATAGAAAAAACTAGCAAGTGCTAACTTTGGACTACCAACTACCGATCGCAGAGTAAAAGAACAAAACTATAACACGATACGTACAAATGATTTTCAACTTTCGATTTTACGACTCAGAGTATATTTTTATTCAACAGTTACGTGTTTCGAATACATACTGTACTCTCAAGCGATTTCCAACTGTATGTTGTTTGTTGTAAGCTATATTTTCCTAGTGATCAATGGTTTTAGAACATGACGGTGAAATATTGGAAAAGTTAGCACGTTTCCAAAAAAGTTAGTTGCGGCTATGACGTGCGCATATTTTACGAGTGGAATTTTCATATTCGAAATTTTCGCTGGCCAGCTTCCCAAAGTTCGAATTTCGATAATTATTCCGATTATGGAGTAAAGTGGATTTCGCTTTTGTATCTAATATTATAGAGACACCGCTTAGAGCATTTTTGTTGTTTAATGCCATAGGTACTATATCACTAGAGCTCCGTAAGATACATCAAAATTTATCAAATCTTCCTGTTTTTAAATTAATGTTTTCGATTATAACAACATTTACAATTAGATAATCGAATAACCTGTCGGGAGCGTTAGTTTATAATAAAACTAGTAAGATTTTTTAATTGTCGATATATTTAACGGTCACCGTTTAAGCTATTTACAATAGCAATGTAACATTATTATCATTTTGAATACTTTATATTATAATCTTGCCGTGTTCATTCGCAAAGAGCATATTTATAATACACTGTGTTAGAAAAAATTCAAACGTAATAATAGACGACCATAATGCTAAAAGCAGTGTCTAATATTCTAACTTTGGACGTTCGGTATAAAGAGTACATAGGTGTGTCCAACACAAAACAGGAAAATTGCAACTTGTCGTGCAAGATAAAAAAAACTTGAGAGGTGACAAGGGACACCCGGATGGAACGCAGTTCCTTTCGATTAATTAATTTGGCATTGTGTTCAACATTTTCACACTACAATATTAGATCTCCGTAGCCTTGTGGTTTCGACAGTCGCCTAACAGCCAAAGGTCGATGGTTCGAATCTCAGCTCGACAGACCGAATTTTCCATTTTCAATTTTATTTTAAACAATTTCTACATGTGGAACCTTTCAAAAAAAAATTCTGTGGAAAAATTCCACATGTAGAAATTATTTAAAATAAAATTGAAAATAGAAAATTCAGTCTGTCGAGCTGGGATTCGAACCATCGACTTTTAACTGTTAAGCGACTGCAGAAACCACAAGGCAACGGAGACCCAATATTGTACCGCCAAAATATCGAACACAATGCCAAATTCACATTCAAAAAAGTGTCGGTTTCAAAAAGTGTCGATCAGTGTCGAGTGTCGGTTCAATTTTGTCTTAATTTTTTCCGTCTAGCCCCCTTCTTCACCCTGATTCTTCACCCTCAACTACGTTCCAAAAGCAGTATTTATCAGGGTGAAGTATATACAGCCGGCCGTCGCGACCCGCCATAAAGCAAATTTATTTATAAGTCCAATTTATATTCTTATGACAGAACAGCAAAGTTACAACTCGGGATAACTGGGAAGGTGCGTCGACGTGGTCAAAGGGTGGACCGGGCGGTGGACGCGACCGTACAGTTTACGATTAGAATACATTACAAAAGTTTTTAGGGTTCCTTACCCAAAGGGTGCCAACGGGACCCTATTACTAAGCCTCCGCTGTCCGTCCGTCCGTCTGTCAGCAGGCTATATCTCGTAAACCGTAATAGATAGACAGTTGAAATTTTCACATATTGTGTATTTCTATTGCCGCTATAACAACAAATAATAAAAATTAAATTAAATCAAAAATAAAGGGGGCTCCCATACATGGAAAAGGAGTCGAAATAAAATTTTATTTTTTTACCCCGGCATGTGGAGTGTCATTGTCTAGAGCTCATTAAGTGGAGTTCAAATATATATTTTTTATTGTTTAGCTACAAAAATGAAGAAATGGGGGGCAGTCAAAGATTTCGGTTTTAGACCAATTTTCTTAGGGTTAGTTATCTCAAAAACTAAACTAGTTAGGAATTTGAAATTTTGGTATATTATGTCTATATAGTGTATTTAAACAACAAATACTGAAAACACCGATTTATAATGCGGTTGGTAAGTTGTGACCAAAACAAACGAGCATTTTTTCCCCATATACTAATTTAGTACTTTCTAAGAACTAAGATATCTAAAAATGTATCTAGTTTTAAAAAAATGATTTGGTCTTATGTTCGGAACCCTAAAAGAGCGAGGCCCGACTCGCACTTGGCCGATTTTTTTATTCAAATAAACTTTTATGAAGTGCTTTTTGAATCGCAATGTAAATCTACCACTGACTCGGAATGCCGTCCCAACTGACAAGAACTAGCAAGAAACTTGGCGGTTGCGTTTTAAAACAAAAAATATAACAATATTAAGTTGTGTATATTTATACTTTACAATTATAGGGTATTTGGCTGATATTTTTTTATATATTTAGCAGGGTTCGAGGATATATATCAATGGACATATATCACGATATATATCCGATATATATCCGATATATATCAAACTGGGTTCGATGATATATATCAAAGGATTTTTTTGACTGATTAGAATTTATAAAAAAGGTTTTATGTTTTTGAGTTGCGTTTTTGATATACATGTATAAGATTTTATGTTTTTAGTTGATTTTGCCTGATCTAAAATAAAATTTTATGTTTTGGTTTCATTTGTCTGATTTTAAGTACCTAAATAAATAAAACATTAAAACATTTTAGTATTTTTCATAATTTTAGTATGTTTATGCACATATGCAAATAGTATTCATAAATCTATATATATAAAAGAAAGTCGTGTTAGTTACACTATTTATAACTCAAGAACGGCTGAACTGATTTGGCTGAAAATTGGTGGGGAGGTAGCTTAGAACCAGGAGACGGACATAGGATACTTTTTAATATTATAAATGCGAAAGTGTGTTTGTATGTTGGTTTGTTTTTCAATCAAGTAGCAAAAAGCTACGGATCAACGTGATTTTTTGCATGGGTATAGTTGAGAATCTGGAGGGTGACAAAGGCTAAGTTTTATCCGGGTAAATCAAAGAGTTCCCGCGGGATTTTTAAAATGAAATCCACGCGGACGAAGTCGCGGGCATCAGCTAGTAATACAATAAAATATTAATATCGCTTTCATACAAAATTGATATAAATATCAAACTTGATATAATATATCTGATATAAATATATCATAAATATCCGATATTTTGATATTTATAATAAATATCGGATATTTTCGAACCCTGATATTTAGCATAAAGTTTTGATGTGAAACATATAGCGGTGGGCTTGGCGGGTCAGACCGAGTTTCGGTCAGTCGGTCGCCAACAGTATGACAATGTATGTAGCAGTATGTATGTATGTATGTAGTACGATACACGGTTGTTTACTACGGTACACGTAACCTGCTGTACAAATAAAATATGTCTGATAGTGATAGTTTAAAAAGTGAGTGTGCAGCCTCTTGCAAGGAAAGCAAATTATAATTAGAATGTGTTTAGGAATGTGTGTACTAAGCGCGATATTACCTGTACAAAATAATTTCGAAATTTCATATGCCAGGCGTCCCGCGAGGGCTCACAATTTATTTTAATATTAAATAATTTTGAGTTTAATGTTTTAATCTGCCAATTGGCCTTGTGTCAGCGTGGTGGCCTATGGCCTATAACCCTTCTCAGAGAGGAGTTCTGCACTCAGTCAGCCGTTTTTGGTTGCTAATAATGATGATTAACAATTCACACATAATAAAAATTGGCAGTCATAGGGACTGCCGATAGAAGTGAAAACTAGATTTGCTTATAATTAAAAACAAATATAAAATAAAAAAAGGTGTCAAGGGACACCCGGATGGAACGTAGTACCTTAGTAGTAGAATTTTAGTGAAGGAATTGTAATAAACTAGTGGTGTCATCTAGTATTAAATTGATTAACTACGATGAATTATTTTTAGTTTATTTCTATTGCACTGATACAACACCAAAGAGTTACTCTGGTGGAGTTACTGTTTTTTTCACAGATGGCGTTATCCAATTTATACAATAAAAATCGGTCAAGTGCGAGTCGGGTCTCGCTCTTTTAGGGTTCCGTTAAAAAAAAATTAAATAAAAATATTTCCATGTACCCATGGAAAGATTTTAATTTAATTTTTTTAATTTAATTTAATTTTTATTATTTGTTGTTATAGCGGCAATAGAAATACATAATATGTGAAAATTTCATCTGTCTATCTATTACGGTTTACGAGATACAGCCCGCTGACAGACGGACGGACGGACGGACGGACGGACGGACGGACGGACAGCGTAGGTTTAGTAATAGGGTCCCGTTGGTACCCTTTGGGTACGTAACCCTAAAAATTAGGGAAAAATTCCACATTTAGAAATTATTTAAAATAAAATAGAAAATAGAAAATTCAGTCTGTCGAGCTGGGATTCGAACCATCGACGTTGGATTTATAGGCGACTCTCCTAACCACTAGGCCATGCAGACATTCAACACATTCAACAAAAAATTACGTTTCAAAAATGTGTCGTGTCGGTTTCCTTAATTTTTTCCATCTAGCCCCCTTCCGTACCGCGCGATAAGGAACTACGTTCCAAAAAAAATTAAAATAAGCGCACTGTCGCGCACAGCGTTTCGTGAGTGAGATTCGAACCTGCGACATCATACATTAATCGGTAAGGAAGGCGGCTGCTAGCCAACTGCGCTGTACAAGATTGCTTGAGAAGCTCTAAAATGTTAAACGCTTACTGAAATCTCCATGTGACGGGGGTGACAATTTCGCGAAATCCATGTTTTTTGCTCACCCAAAAAAGTGCTCAACGTGCCTAAAGAAGTTTTCGTTTCAAAAATAACCCAAGCCCTGCAATATGCACAAACAAATACATTCGACCAACTCTACATTCGCATGTGATTGCTCATTCGACTGGCTGACAGCGAGCGGAGCAGTAAACGGAGGGCCCCGATGAATCGGTCGTTTGTCTGCGCTACCCCAAAGACGACCCGCCATTTGCATACAGATGGGGCGAAGTGATCGAATCGCAAGCCTGGATTAACCCGAATTATTTTTCGCTAAATCGAGGGTAATAAAGTTTCAATCTAAATGTAGATTATTATGTACCTTACTTTTTTAACCAATTTCAAATAAGTGAGGATACTTATGGAAATTGGTAGGGCACGTGGTTCGAGGAGCTGATGGTCGTTGGGGTCCCAAGGTGCTGAAGTGGCGACCCCGCAGTAGGTGGACTGACGACATCAAACGAGTCGCAGGAAGTAGCTGGATTCAGGCGGCGCAAGACCGATACCTGTGGAAGTCCGTGCAGGAGACTTTTGTCCAGCAGTGGACGTCTACCGATTGACAAAGTGGTAGACTCATCGGCAATTCAAAAGCACTTGTAAAAAAGTTTATTTGAATAAAAACATTTCTATTCTATTCTATTCTAAAGAGAAAAAAAGAGAGAGAGGATGCTTAGCTATTTATTTACCCGAATACGAAAGGGTCATAAGTGGGTACTGTGTTTTTGTGTATTTTGACCGACTTCTAAACAAGTGTAAATTACAAATATAAAAAATTTGAATTGGTATAATTTACATTGTTTTAAAAATTAACTTAAAATAGCTGTTAATAATTTTAAAAAATTAATAATTAACTTAAAAGTCAAAAAATCTCTATGGGGTTGAGTCGTTTGGTGAGAGAGATCCCATGGCTGACTTCCACACAATCACAGAATGACCGAGAATTCGTTACCAATGATTTCCTTATTTCTAGTTTTACAACGGAATACTAACATAAGTGTAAGTCTAAGCAAAGTCAAAGTACGCTCTATAGGTCTCGGCCTTGTATCAAGCCCTTTATCCAGCTTATTTTCTATTCGATGACAAGATAGTCCTTGACTGCGATCTCACTTGATGGTAAGTGGTGATGCAGTCTAATATAATATGGTAGCGGGCTTACTTGGAAGGGGTATGCAGTGTACATTTAATCCATATAGGTGTCCCTAATTGGTTTCTACATGGCGTCGTGCCGGAACGCTAAATCGCTTGGCGGCACGGCACGTCTTTGACGATAGGGTGGTAACTAGCCACCAGACCAGAGACAGTTCAAAAATTATAAATTCCCAAATTGCGGCCGCCGGGTATAAGACCACAGCGCTCACCACTGCGCCAGGGAGGTCGTCAAAGTACTAATAATAATATTACCTACTGTCTTTTGGCCGTGACTTAGTCTGAATGAAGATGATGAAGAATGATGGTTTTAAAAATCCCGCGGGAACCCTTTATTTTTCCGGGATAAAAGGTATCCTATGTCACTCTCCAAGTCGTCAATAATACCCGTGTAAAAAATCACGGCGATTAGCTGCTCCGTTGCTGCGTGATTGAAGGACAAACCACTAGAATAGAATAGAATAGAAATATTTTTTATTCAAATAAACTTTTACAAGTGCTTCTGAATAGTCGATGAATCTACCACTGGTTCGGAATGCCCTTCCTGCCGAGAAGAACCAGCAAGAAACTCGGCGGTTGCTCTTTTCAAAACAAATTTACAATACAGTAAATACTATGCTATATATGCAGTGTTTCCACAATGAGGGAAGTTCCAAAAATGCATACCGACTAACTTCTATCTTAAGATGGGCAGACATAAAGTAGCCCCATTCTCGCCGGTGGCACCCATCCACGAGCATGACGCATGACCCAGCCATTGCTTCGCTCAACCATATTTGATAACAATACTGTAGTATAGAGGCGGTAGACATCATAATGTCTGCATTGCTCACACAGTAAATAGTGGGTAGAAGCAAAACATAGAGGCGCATAAATACGGGCACCACTAGGTGAGGGGACTCAGTCGTGTGTAAGCCACGGACAGAGTAGTACGCAAGTGAAGTGTGTGTGTGCTATTACGTACTATAGAATACATGTGTACATGTGTATTCTATATTGGCGACGAGTTAAACAAAATGACCTCACGTAAGTGCTTATATTTTATTTTGACTTTTATTAATATTTATAAAGATAAATTTTAATTTTTATCGAAAAGGAAGATGAGTTGATTGTGCTGAAAATCTACCCTGATTTTATTAAGTCTAGTAAAACTACCCATACAGTGAAATACTTCTTAATTTGTCAAAGGAAGAGATCTACTGTGGCAGACTGTCAAGTAGAATTTTTAATTTGTTATTGTTTGCATTCATATATCTACTTACACATCTAATAATATGGGGTTAGATTACATGAGGCCCCGTCAGAAGGTTGCATAGTTACAATAAAATTACAATTAATTTCCCTCCTGTAGACCTTCTTTCTACTCACTCTTTAACAATGAATGTTAAAGAGAAGAAAAAATAATATTTTAATAATTACATTTACTTTTGCTGTTTTAATGGATTTTAATGAGCCCTAGAGGGTATAGTGTAGTATATTGCAACTCTGGAAGCACAATACACAGTCAGCCACATAAATGACTTGCGGCGGAATTTGATAATGGTACGATTCGCGGCAAGACGATCGTCGAGCTTTGACTGCGCCGAGCTATGATGTTTGCGAGCTAACAACGATCTGCCCAGCTTAGACTGTTTGCGAGCCGATGATGATCTGCGTTCTGATTGATGATCCGGTAAATGGAATGGTGATCCATCAAATTAGAATGAGTGATGCGTCAAAGGCTGGAAGTGCAATGTAGCCAAGTGGAATGGCAATTTGTCAAAGCTGGAAGGGGCAATCTGTAGCTGGAAGTGCAATTCGGCTAATACCCGGTCATAGCTGGAAGTGGCAATCAGACAAAGCTGGAAGTGGCGATGGAAGAGTCAGTGCGGAAGGGCGATCTATCATTGTCAACGCGGAAGTGCAGTCGTGGCGCAAGTGAGATCTGTCGAGCGTAAGGGCGATTTGTCGAGCGGAAGGGCGGTCTGTCGAGCGTAAGTGCGATCTGTCGAGCGTAAGTGCGAGCTGTCGAGCGTAAGTGCAATTCGTCGAGCGTAAGTGCGATCCGTCGAGCGTAAGTGCGATCCGTCGAGCGTTGCGCTGGAAGGGACGATCTGCCTGCTGGAAGTGACGATTTGCCTGCTGGAAGTGACGAGGCGCCTGCTGGAAGTGACGATGCGCCAGCTGGAAGTGACGATCCGCGGCTGGAAGTGACGGTCTGCCTGCTGGAAGTGACGATCTACTTGCTGCGTATTGTGCATTACTTGCTTGGGATGCCTGTTCTCCCTGTATTTAGTTACTGAACCTAGTGGCTGACTTGTTCGGCTGTGAATTAATGACGTTCCGGGTTCAAGTCTCGATGTGGGTGAAATTAATGAGCTTTTGATCAATAAATTCTCATTAATAGCCCAAAGATGTGAAAGTTGAAGTTTGAATGTGAATTTGGCCTAAGTTAAGACTGAATAAGCAGACAAGCGTGCTGCCTATTCAGGCCCTGGGCCTTATTTACAAAAGAGTGCGTAGTGTTTATGCGCACGCGTGTGCACTGACACCTCTAACGTAGTTGATTAGTTTCTATAGGGAGTTGCTATCGGAGCCATATTTATTTATTTATTCAATTTAGTTAAAAGAATATTAAAATAAACTCCTACCAACCAGGAAGATAATATTATGTATTGTGTCATAATATAAAGACTTTTTCGGAAATTAAATTAAATATATATATATGGCTCACTACCATCTCAACATTTAACTGCTATATTGAATCACGTGAATAGTAGTAGCTTTCATGCTAGTTGTGACGTATGGTCAAGTGGTAACGATAGCAATCTCACGCCAATCGAATAAACATAATCTTAGCAACTCAAATATAAAAATATTGTAGTTCAACTCGGTTGTTGTCAATATTTCACATTTAATGCTAGTTTGAATTCCTGTTAACTCCCAGGCAGCATAATTGATATAAAAGTTTATTTATACAAAAAATTTGTAAAGTCATATTATTAGAAACCCATATCAATCAATTATGTAATTGGAAGGAATATATTAACAACAAGTTGCCAGTTGTTTTCTGAAATATAAAAAAATATAAAAAAATAAAAATATATAATATAAAAAAAAAAGTATCGAAGTTATATAAACATCATTAGATTGCATTAATGAGTTGTAATAGTTTATATTTTATAAAGTTTTATTATTAATTCATCTCAAATCACAAAATTACATAATTAAAAATAAAAATCTTAATCTAAAACTTCCATATAGAAATGTTTCCATTGCCCTTGTTGTTAATTGTTAAAGAGTGCCCTTAGAGACCACAAACTTTCTTTAGTTAGGTTAAATTTACCACAGTCAAATAAATTCATAAATTCGAAAAAACAAATGGAAATGTGACAGGGGCTACAACAAAGTTAGAAATATAATTTGAAAATATTAATCCTAAAGTAAGGGTTGGAAAATGCCTTATCCCAGGGAAACCAGTTTTTCTTCCCGTTTATGATTAACATATACAAATTAACAAAATTGGACTGATTTAATGCAGCTCTAAGTTTAAATAATTTCTGCTATTCAGTACTGTCTCTTTTATAGTTTATATGAAAATCTGTCCTACATATTTAAATTACATTACATTACATTTACATTGTTTATCTTAAGTCCATTAAAATTTAAGAGACGTACGAACTTCAATGTTTGTTAATTTAGCGCGAAAGTAAGCGCTAGCAGATGGTGAATTGCAATGTCCAAAGCATTTTTGACTAATTAGCGCCATGTCTAATGGTTGCGTTATGTTCATCAAAAAATTTATTGATACAACCTACCCTAATCATGCTCACTATTGTCAGACCGACTGATATTCGTAATACAATACTTATGAGCTATTGGACAGCATATGGTTATAATCAGGACAGCCTAAGGAGTTATCAATTTCTTAGTTAGCTTCTAATTAAGGTACTTATTGTATATTGGGAATATTGAGCTCACAAACTTGGTATCAAGAATTAGTTGGTATGCGAATGATAACAAGGACTCAATGAAAAAAATTTGAGCTTTGTTAAACATAATCTAACCGATTTTAAAGTTATTGGTGTAGTCTCAGAATCTACAAGAGAAGACAAACAATGATTGTAAACAAAGACTGAAGCTGAAGCAGTGCGATTGGTCATCTAGGTTTTACTGAAGATTCACAGTTAAGTATAGTAGTAATAATAGACCACAAGGAGTGTTCGCGAGGAGAACGAGGAAAGGTGCTCTGTAAGTATTGTTTAGATTTTTCCTCCTATCAGGGTCAAGCAAAAGAAGAAAAGGAGAAAAGGCAGCTGATAGTCGTGAGTATGTGTACGAGTTTCTAAAAGTCCTCAGCACAAAATCTGGAGAGAATTCTGAGGTGTTCCTGAAACTTTGGGTGCAAACTCTGCAGGTAATTCACAAAGGTATGGTAGGGATTTAACACTGCAATCTTAAAACGATCGATGATTGAATATGAGTGGACTGATGCTAGAGAAACAGCTAAGGAACGCTGCTATATAAATGTTGACCTGATTCAAACATTAATTTTCAAGTATCACCTGGTAACATTTAAATACTTTCCCCAAATAGGCAGGACCTTCAGTTAAATCCGTTAAAGATTGCTTCGAAGTTTTAAAAAAAATCTTCATATTTTATCAACATAATGTAGATTAAGATTTATTCTGATTTTTAGTTTCAGTAAAGGTTTCAAATCATTACCTTAAGTTTTGTTTATCTTGGTAATAATATCAATTCGAAAAGTTTTAATAAGTAATTTAAAGAGACCCTACTACACAAAGTATTAGCAGTAATCTATTAACTTAATTGACGTTTCAAAACGAACATATTTTACATTTACTCTTAGTATTATAAAGAAAATGAGAAATTCGTTATCGTAATAATTATATCCATTTTGGTAGTGAATCCCATTCAAACAGGTGGGTATTTGAATACGAATTTGTCTTGTATAATGACCAGGTCAACAATAATTTGTTGTTCTATTGATTTCATGTGCTTAGATTAAAATTTAATTAGTCGTGGGTTTGAGAAGTTGCAAACCAGTTATTCACACCTCAATTATTTAAAGTAGTTTCGTGGATCTTTATAGAAAGGATATGTCCCAGCTCAGTATAGTGGCTAGTATTTGATGTATTCATTGATTGGAATTTGTATAATTCCAAATAGCTACTCGAATCTTTTAACTTCAGAATCAGTCAGTAGACAAATGTCACTGTTAAGGTTCGGATGCATGGTTATAGATGGAAAGTTTTCTTATTCTAACTAATTCTTAGTTATTGGAGTAGCACTAATGTAAAAAAAATGGTAACTGGTGACAATCACTTATTGACATAATTGGCATTGACAAGTTTCTTTGACAAGAGTGACAGGTGTCAACTTAAGTTTCAGTCTGAGAGGCAAGGTTCAATAAGGCGGGATTTTCTCAAAATCGGCGACATTTAAAATAACTTTATTCATTATTTTAACTACGATGTTAAGGGATCTCCATCCTTATATTATAACATTCATTAATCCTTCATTTTACAATACCATTCTGAGATATCTTCTTTATTTACAAATGGTCAATCTTAAAATGATATCAGAAAACATAGGGGGTAATAACTTTACTTTCCGGGTTCAGATTATGACATTTTGTAGCAGTGCAATTACAGGCATTTATTAGTGATCATAAAATTCATATTCAATTTCAAAGCCTTTAGTTTTCTCGTCTTTCTGAAATATTTTCATTGGTTGAGACCAGGTATTTACTAATCATGTGATCTTTGTTATGAAAAATTCCAGTTCAAAAAAAAAGGGAAAGAAAGGAAGGAACTTTCTGGCGACCATGGTTAAGTTAATACCTACTACGAGTATATTCATATTAGTGACTTTGTTAATAAGCCACGGACATGACAAGTAAAAATTATTTAAACAAGGAAGGGATGTAGTATAGAGGCGGTAGACATCATAATGTCTGCATTGCTCACACAGTAAATAGTGGGTAGAAGCAAAACATAGAGGCGCATAAATACGGGCACCACTAGGTGAGGGGACTCAGTCGTGTGTAAGCCACGGACAGAGTAGTACGCAAGTGAAGTGTGTGTGTGCTATTACGTACTATAGAATACATGTGTACATGTGTATTCTATAAATACTTACTAAAATTATGATGGAGTCATAATATTAATAAGGATTTTTATAAGATAAACTCGAGCTACATTTTCGGTATTGTAACTTGAGTCAATATCCTGCCCAAATTAGCGGGCGCTTTACAAATGGCGGGGTGTCAAGCAAATCGGAAATTACCAACCACCCTTCTGGGCCACCGCGGGGTCAGAAATTAATTAAATATCTAAGGGAGGATTCATCTTACACCGGCCGCGTACCTTTTGGTGAACATCTTTTGGTTCTATATGACGTGATCACAAAAACTTCTGTGAAGTTCGATCAATATTATATGAGTCGCTTTATTCGAGGACTAGCAGACTTCGTCCGCGTGGATATAGTTTTAAAGTCCCTCGGGAACTCTTTGATTTTCTGGGATAAAAAGTAGCCTATGTCACTTTCCAGGTCCTCAACTATAACCGTATAAAAATCACGTCGATCCGTAGCTCTGTTGCAGCGTGACTGAAGGACAGACCAACAAACCAACAAACACACTTATTCATAATATCAGTATGAAGTATGATGCGAAAGTGTATTTGTTTGTTGTGTAAAGAAAACTCCTTCATCAACATCTATCTGTATTTTATTATGTTGTTCAGTATAGATCCATATATTATAAAAATGACTCTAATGCCCGTTTCGCAAGGTGCTATAGTCGTGTAGAAGAAAGGGCAAAGAAACTCCACGACAGCACATCTTTTAAAATATAAAAGTAAATATCGAAAACACTTATGGAGCCACAGTCGGCTCCCACGCTCAACGATAACTAACTTTAAACTAATTCACATTTCCCTTTTATATTTTTAGACTAACAAAATGGATGGAATGGATGATTACAATTTCCCCTTCCATTCAACCAATCAGCTTACATTTCCGTTTTAATACATTTTCAAGTCAAATTAAATTCTATTCCTAACTACTTCCTTATTTCCCGTTTCATGCTACATAATTTAGGTCAAATATTATCTTATTTAATTGAAAATCATGACACTTGGTCAAAAATCAAAACAATATCTTATTAATAAATTAAAATCATGACATTCGGCCATCCGACAATGTGTTGCCTCCTGGCACACACACCCATAAATCATGACATTCGGTTTTTCTTATATTATACAAAATACAGATTCTAATACTACATTTTTAAATTTTTCAAACAATAAATTAAATTTTTCTGGAACATAAAACAAAACTAATTATAATAACCTGGTTATCCTTACTCAAGCTACTATGACATTTTAAACTAAGAGAAAGAGAGAGAGAGCGAGAGCGAGATAGAGAGATAGAGAGATAGAGAGAGAGAGAGAGAGAGAAGAAATTTTACTAACACAATCCAGATCATAGTTCAATCACCCTAAATTGAACAATCATAGTTCAGTCACCCTAAGTTGAACAATCATAGTTCCCTAAGTTGAACAATCATAGTTCCCTAAGTTGAACAATCATAGTTCCCTAAGTTGAACAATCATAGTTCCCTAAGTTGAACAATCATAGTTCCCTAAGTTGAACAATCATAGTTCCCTAAGTTGAACAATCATAGTTCCCTAAGTTGAACAATCATAGTTCCCTAAGTTGAACAATCATAGTTCCCTAAGTTGAACAATCATAGTTCCCTAAGTTGAACAATCATAGTTCCCTAAGTTGAACAATCATAATTCCCTAAGTTGAACAATCATAGTTCCCTAAGTTGAACAATCATAGTTCCCTAAATTGAACAATCATAGTTCCCTAAATTGAAAAATCATAGTTCACTCAACCTAAATTGAACAATCATAGTTCACTCACCCTAAATTGAACAGTCATAGTTTACTCACCCTAAATTGAACAATCATAGTTCACTAACCTTAAATTAAACAATCATATTTCACTCACACAAAATTGAACAATCATAGTTCACTCACCCTAAATTGAACAATCATAGTTCACTAACCCTAAATACAATTAAATGCAAGTCAGTATGAATAAAGTTAAACAAACTTATTTTAAATAGTTTAAATAAATTTACATGTATCCGACGACCAGTGACTCACTCAACAACCAGCAGGAAACATACCCACTGAAAAATCCAGTGAGGTCACATAGTATGCACTCTAACAAAATCCATTGAACAATCATAGTTCACTCATCATCATCATCACCATCGTCATCATCATCGTCACCATCGTCAACATCGTCATCATCATCGTCATCATCGTCATCATCATCGTCATCATCGTCATCATCGTCGTCATCATCGTCATCATCGTCGTCATCATCGTCATCATCGTCGTCGTCGTCGTCATCGTCATCATTATCATCATCATTATAATCATCATCATCGTCATCGTCATCGTCATCGTCTTTGAAAAAAAACCCCGTTAGAGCACAGCAACGTAATATAAATTAGATACATTTGTAATATTAGGCAATTCAATTCCTTAACCGCGCATAATAAATAATATGCGGGTGCAGAAAAAGTCTCAAAAACAAATACTTCATTTCACCATTTTTGGCCATACAACAGCGTGCAAATCTAATAAAAACATACAAAACCAGTTCCCGAATTAAATACGTCAAGAAAATACAAGTCATGTCAAAAATCAAAAGGTAGATACCATATACGTTAGAATCACAAATTAAATCAATCTATACTCATTACTATACTATAAAGGACTTATAATAATAATAAATGTCAAAAGGCCATTTATTTCTATGCACTAAAAATTCTTTAAGTTAGTAAAATGATTTAGTCAGGAGCCACCCTCTCAAAGAAGACCCAAATTTCCTTAAAGGCAGCACCTGCATCTCCGTTTGTAATAAATCAAAACCTTTATGTACATTACACAACAGTCCCTTAGTTATGTAGCTGTTTTTGCAGGTGTATGCAAAACCAATAGTTTGAAGATATACATGCATGGCGATGCTACGAGGGCGGGTGAGGGAGCAATTCATAGCCCAATTCATGGATTTTTGCCATGGCAACTGCACATGTGTGCACCCTTGCATTGTCTTGGTGGAAAAGAACTTTTTTCTTGGCCAAATGAGGTCGTTTTTTTTTAAATCGTCATTGAATCGGTCCAATAAGTTGGCATAATATTCCCCATTGATTGTTCTTCCCTTTTGAAGGTAGTCAATGTGGATTATCCCGCGTGCATCCCAAAAAACAGTCGCCATAACTTTATTGGCTGACAAACCCACCTTGGCCTTCTTTGGCGCCGATTCAGCCTTAGAAACCCACCGTTTTGACTGTTGTTTGGTCTCTGGTGTGTTGTGATGGATCCATGTTTCGTCCACGGTTACAAAACGGCGTAAAAACTCCTCCATATTGCGATTAAACAACGCCAAACCTTCCTGTAAAGTTGTTACACGATTGCGTTTGTGGTCGACTGTGAGCAAACGCGGCACCCATCTTGCGGAAAGCTTTCTCATGCCCAAGTGATCATTCAAAATTGAAACCACTGAGCCATGCGAGATCCCTACGGCTTCCACAATCTCTTGCACTTTCAATCTTCGGTCGGCCAACACCATATCGTGAATTTTTTCGATTGTTTCGGGTGAAGAGACCTCAACTGGGCGTCCAGGACGTTCGGCATCTTCAGTGCTTGTACGGCCACAACGAAATTCAGTAAACCACTTTTTACCATTGAAATCGATGGTGCAGAGTCCCCATAGTATTTATCAAGCTTAGCCTTGGTCTCGGTAATGGTTTTTTTTCGCAAAAAATAATGCTTAATAAGGACACGAAATTCACTTTTTTCCATTTTTTCCTCAAATTACTGGGTAGTCTGATAAAGATAGCTGTCAAACACAAAATACCTGACGCAGCAAGTTCAAATTTTGACAGGAGTCAACTGACAGATGCCTGTTGACAGGAGTAGTGTTGCTTTTTCAGTAAAGAGGTCAGAAATTCAAAAAGTCACGGACTTATTGACCCGCCTTAGTAGCACCTCTAAAGGTGTTGTCCAAAATTGGTTGTATAAATTTTAATCTAATGAACTAGGATATTTTAATGTAGTTGGATAGAGATCCAAAAAGGCTTCAATCAAAATAATTTACAGATTTTTAAGGATTCAGATCATAAGTAAAACATTCTTGTTTTGACTCATTTATCGTACTTTTCTAGTGATTAAACACCTGTTTAACAAAAAACTTGAAATATCATTTGTGTCTATGTAAGTTGTCAATATCAGGTGATTGTCAGGAATTTAATTTTCGACAATTTTCGTTAAACTAATATGTAACATCGAAAGTCGATTAAAATTATCAAAAGAAAAATAGTCGCAATTCCCAGTTCCACGGTTCAAAATGACATTTACGTCACAGTAACAGGTGACAGTAAAAGGAGCCAGATTTGTTAGATGGAATCAACATGGGCTATCCAATCGCCGTTTTTATCAATTTTTATTCCGAGAAAAGCAACATCACTAGCTTGGTTTATAATTAAGTTTTAAGTCATTTAACCCCCCGTAATTATAATAACCAAACCATAGACCAAACTGTATGCAGTTTGCCTTCGTCAAATCAACTCAAAGACTACTATCCCCATTGCCATTAGTCCATCATCTAGGTCATTCTCGTTTTTTTTTTTTTTGAGTCATTTTTACATGTTTCCATGACTGAAATATCATCAGCGTAAAGTCAACTGTTACTCCAAAGTAGCATTTATTTATTGATTCTTTAACCATCCTAAAGCCACTCATTCCTAAAGCCACAGCGTTCCGTATCGAAGATCAATAATTATATATAACAAACTACCTACAGAACTCAAAGAGGAGAGAGGAGAGTTGAACTTTAAAAACAAACTAAAAGAATGGTTAGTTCAAAAGTGCCTTTCCTATTAAAGTCATGGCTAAAAAAAACCTACTTTTCACCTGCAAGCCAGAAAGAATAATCGAAGACCTTCAGAACAAGGGATTTAAGGTCGAAAATGCCTTTAACGAGCTGAGATGGAAAACCAAGGAACCTCTTAACATGTTCCTGCTTAGTTTTGAAAATGGAGAAGATATAAACAAAATTTATGGAATCATCTCGATTCTTAGATGTAAAGTGGAGATTCATCCTCTAAGATCATCAACGCTCATACCGCAGTGCAAAAGATATCAAACGTATGGACACACCCAGAAGTATTGCTCCAGAGAGCCAAGATGTGTCAAATGCACTGGAAAACATCTTAGTATTGAATGCAAAAGCCAGCTGAACAGAAACCTAAATGAGTACGCTGTGGGGAGGCTCGTCCGGCTAATTATAGAGGCTGCATAGTAACCAAAGAAATGCAATCCATCAGAAACGAGACATGCAAAAAAAAACTTAAAACTTCTTAAAACACCCAGGTAACTGGCATTAATGCAAAACAAACTCCAGTGGTCAAGAATATGAGACTTTCCGGAACCATTAAAGAAAATCCGAATAAAAGGTAACATATTATGCCCAAGTAGCATCAAATAAAGTACCCAACAGTAATAAATCGAGAGATTCTACTCTAAATAAATTAGACGTGATTCTAAAACTCATGTCGTCATTCGATGATCACCCACGAAAACTTGAAAATATCAGAAAGAAATAACGGATAAGGAATTGAAGATAATGGTATGGAATTCTAATGGGCTACTATAACATCAACATGAGTTACAAGTAGTCCTAGATACCGAAAATATCGACGTATGTTTGACCTCCGGAACACATTTCACAAAAGGATCTTATATCAAATTCAAAGGGTATAAAATTTGCCACGCTCCACATCCCCATAATTCAGCCAGAGGAGGTAGTACTGTTGTACATTAAAAGAGAATATTTACCACTACGAAGAAAGAAAATACGAGGAGTTAGAAATCCAAGCAGTGGCAGTAAATATCAAAACAGAACAATACCCTATCACAATTTTAGCCATATACTGCCCATCACGGTATTCTCTAAAAAAAACGTGAATACCTAAGATTCTTGGAACAATAATATGGTCACAGATTTATAATTGGTGGAAACTAACGCCAAAAATATTTTCTGGGGCTCAAGACTAACAACAACAAAAGGAGAAGAACTGCTAAGTGCGAATCAAAGAAATGAGATGCGATGTAGTCAGTACTGGGATGCCAACGTATTGGCCTACTGATCCTCGACAAATTCCAGATATTATAGATTTCTTTATATCTAAGAATATTTCACCAAAATACCTTAATATTGAAGGAAAATATGACATGAATTCGGACCATTCACCGGTAATGTTAATAATTAAAACACACTATGGCAGTCAAAGAAACTAAGCTTACTCCAGTGAATAAGAATACAGACTGGGAGGGCTTTAAGATAGAATTAGACAGTATTATAAACCTACAGGTCCCCTTAAAAATCCAGATCAACTCAATATGGAACTAGCTAAATTTATAACAGACATGCAAAAGTCGGCCTGGCCTAATACGCCTCCGATAAAAAGAAATGGAGTCAGGGTACCACCTATCCTAAGGAAATTATCGACACCATTAAAATAAATAGAGAGCAAAGAAAAAGCGGCACGCTTCTAGGTCACCACAAGCTAAAAGAATACTAAATAACTCACCAAGACAAAACTAAATGATTACTTACAAACTTGACTGGTGATGGAGAAACTTACTATTCACATAACACATTTCACACATATACCACCTATTAAAGAGCAAAATGGAACATGGACCATCAACAATATTCAAAAAGCTTTGCTCAACACCTGGAGGATGTATTCCAAACAAATGAAGGTCATCCAATTGATTTCACTCATGACTGACTCCGCACACTCCCACATCACACAGTCTTGGTTTTGTAATTTCATTTGAGTTTCCACACTGTTTTATTGTTGTATATAGTTTAGTTTATCGCAGGTCTTAATTCATTTATTTGATGTCATTTAGATTGATAAATCCTCATAATTCTGCTTGTTATCATCTCTTGATAAGTTTCATAACAGTGGGCGTTTAGGAATCTTGTTTAAACGCTTTTTCTCTTGGTTCTTGTCACTTCTGATATGTAAAGAAAACTCCTTCATCAACATCTATCTGTATTTTATTATGTTGTTCAGTATAGATCCATATATTATAAAAATGACTCTAATGCCCGTTTCGCAAGGTGCTATAGTCGTGTAGAAGAAAGGGCAAAGAAACTCCACGACAGCACATCTTTTAAAATATAAAAGTAAATATCGAAAACACTTATGGAGCCACAGTCGGCTCCCACGCTCAACGATAACTAACTTTAAACTAATTCACATTTCCCTTTTATATTTTTAGACTAACAAAATGGATGGAATGGATGATTACAATTTCCCCTTCCATTCAACCAATCAGCTTACATTTCCGTTTTAATACATTTTCAAGTCAAATTAAATTCTATTCCTAACTACTTCCTTATTTCCCGTTTCATGCTACATAATTTAGGTCAAATATTATCTTATTTAATTGAAAATCATGACACTTGGTCAAAAATCAAAACAATATCTTATTAATAAATTAAAATCATGACAGTTGGTTTGTCCTTCAATCACGCAGCAACTGCAGAGCAAGAGATTGGCGTGATTTTTGTCTGGGTGTATTTGAGGATTTAGAGAGTGACATATTGTCTACTTTTTATCCAAGAAAAAATCCCCCAGGATTTAAAAAACTCCACAAGAACGAAGTTGCGGGCAAAAAGTAATATATACGTTTAAAATTAAAACGCTCATGGCTACGCCTAGCCTAAGGTTAAGTGTTTTAAAACCTTCATCAACCTGTTTAACTTACATGTTGTATTTTGTAAGTACGAAAAATTGTGCATAAGAATATCAAGTTACCTACGTTACGCAGAAGCTGTTAAAATACAAAGTGTATTTTAATGTCTTACAAACGGCATAAAAGTGACAATGTTCGAGGCGTTTAACGTAAAGAGGTGTCGTTAGCTTACAATATATTTATTATAAACTAGCTGATGCCCGCGACTTCGTCCGCGTGAATTTAGTTTTTTTTTTTTTTTTTTGTATTAAAACCTTCCGTGGAACTTAAGGAACATACAAAAAAATAAAAATCCCTCGGGAACTCTTTGATTTTCCGGGATAAAAAGTAGCCTATGTCACTCTCCAGGTCCTCAACTATACCCATGCAAAAAATTACGTTGATCCGTAGCCCTGTTGCGGCGTGATTGAAGGACAAACCAACAAACACACTTTCGCATTTATAATAATATTTGTAAGGATTATTTTCCCTAGACATTTTTCCAATACAACCCGTAAGAAACTAACCTGAAGAAACAAACCGTAAGAAAATAACCTGAGGATCCTTTTCAGAGTTTTTTAAGACACTTCCGACTATTTGCTACTTTTGTAGACATAATATTTTGTATTGGAAAGTGGCTAGTTCTTATTCATGGCTGAATTATATCTGTTTTTTTTTATTATCATAATCTGTTGTGTGTCTAATAAAAAAAAGTAAACAAAAAGTAACCCTTATATAGTTTCGCCAAGTCCGTCCGACTGTCCGCGGCTAAACGCAGAGACTATTGGCACTTAAGAGCTATAAAATTTGGCATAGCTATACATTTTAATTACGCCTACAAAGTTGTACAATAAAATCTTGAAAAAACTATTATTTAGGGAACCTCCCCTACACGTAAAGGGGGGTTATATTTTTTTACTTGCTAATCCACTATGTGAGGTTTCGTTGGAAAGGTATTTCAAAAGTTGAGTTAAGTTATAAACATTTTTTCGGTTGGGGGATGTTTCTGTTCTGTCAAACGGATGTTTGCGAAATATTAAGTCTTAAAGTGAAATGTGTTTTACTACGGAACCCTAAAAAAACAAGTATGAAAAAGAAACATTATCCTATCACTTTTTAAGTTTATTTATAGCTAGCAAGTTGCATTACAGCTATGCGCATCGATTCGCATTTTGTCCGTATTATAGTTTCATTTTGTATGGAGTCGAGTACGCATCAATTCGGTTTTGCGATGCGTTCACGACTCCATACAAAATGTGATTCTAGCCTAAGAATTCAAGTAGAGGGATAGTAAGAACATAAAAATGGGTAAAAATGGTATGGCAAAAAGTTGCCGTGGGCAACTTCCCTACTGCATTGAAAGGGTACTCGGTAGAGGCATGCCCGAGCGTACATAGAATTCGACAATAAATATAGAAATGGCTGCACGTGTGACTTCAATACAAGAAAACAATTCAATTAAGTTTTTCATTTTCGCTTCTGTTGTATTTCCCAAAAGGCGTTCGACCTCCACCCGGCTACAGTGGCCCGGACAATAAAGCGGGTTGTGAAATACCCAGTGCTGAGTTTTACCTTAGAAGTCAGCCTTAAAAGGCTTCTGCGTACGTAGAAACATAATAACATAAATTAATTAACGGCTGTTAGCTTTACTAACATTATAAAGTCATTTATTTAATTTTAGTATCAATTTTTTTAATTATTATTATTTATTTAGATTAAAGTTTATTTTTAAAATATTTAACTGTTTATATTTAAGATAATTATTGTTTTATTAGTCTAATTAATATCATAAATGCAATATACCTCACTCCTTTGTATGTCTTCTTGCAGTAGTAAATATTTAAGTCTATGACATAATAATATAAAAAATAATGATAAATTAATATTAATTTATTTCTAAAATAAATCTAATACCTCATCGATGCCACCATAAGGTGATGGTACTGGTACCCAAAATGCTGGGGCAGCATTGCCCCTTTGGATTATCGGACCAATTTTTTCGCCAAGCATTTGCCCTGATTTCATCCGCATAGAGTTAGGTATTTAAAAATCCCGCGGGAACCCTCAGTTTGCGCCGTTGCGCGTTGTTCCGATGCTGCATGATCGAAGGGCAAACAAACCAACAAACAAACAAACCTTCGCATTTATAATTTCAGCGAGATTGAATTTTGATGTTTAAATAATATTTATGCCAACAAACTAGTCTCCTATTCAACATTCGTAATTGAAATATTACGTTGTTTTTTAAGCTATTGCATTGCTTTTATCGCGGGCTTTGAACTAGGACAAACAGTTTGAGCGCGGCGACCGAATCAAGAAATTCCGTAATGAAAAAAAAACCTAACACCGTCGTTCAGTAAGCGTTCAACATATTAGAGGTTCACATTTAGCTCTGTTTGGCGCAGTGGGCGAGGGGCCGCTTTCTTTAGATGTCGCAGGTTCGAATCTCACTCGCGAAGTAGTGACAGTGCGCTTTTCTTGTTAGTTTGTTTTTTAATTATTATTTATTAAAAAAATATTGCATAAATATTATAATTGCATAAGGTGATAAAAAATGCTATGCAATAGCTTTACCGCGGCAGTCCCCGAGTGCCACTTAATTTTTTTAATCATTTGGTAAGCCGTTTCCGTCAATTTCACATTATACTGCAGCTGCGGAGGTTCCCGGCTCGCGTACATCCGGTCGCCATGGCCGCGGGGAAATTAAAATGCAAACTGATACAATTACGTCACGCTCTCTTTAAACATTTCTGTGGTGGGGTCGTGTGATGCGGGCTGTTACGTTCCCTCAAATATGGTTGAGCGAAGCAATGGCTGGGTCATGCGCCATGCTCGTGAACGGGTCCCACCGGCGGGAATGGGGCTACTTTCTGTGTGCCCGTCTTGACATGTATTGAATTGCAAGTAGGTATGCTTTTGTGGAACTTCCCCTCATTGTGGAAACACTGCATACATAGCATAGTATCTATGGAATGTAAACTTGTAACTTTGAAAAGAGCAACTGCCGAGTTTCTTGCTGGTTCTTCTCGGCAGGAATGCCTTATTCCGTACCAGTCTTAGTAGACTCATCGACGATTCAAAAGCACTTGTAAAAAAGTTTATTTGAATAAAAACATTTCTATTCTATTCGTATACTAATCAATAATAACAACATATATTTTTTATGCTTATGCATTTTATAAGTAAATCTAAATAAAAAATTGTGATTTTTTTGGTTTTATTAAAATAGAACCGTCTAAAACGGAGTATTATTGTATGGTACTCAACTTAGCCCGTCCAAAATGTAAAAAAAAATCCTTATGTCAGTGGCGCCATAAAACTTACCACCCATTGAATGCCACGACAGCAATAATGGCTTCGTAACATAGAGTTGTTTTTAATGCAATAGGTACACGCATTATGTCGATTCTTTATTAGGAGAAACATTTTTTAAATTAAAAAAATGTCCTTATAATAATGCCAGTAAAATGTTTCAAGTTTTCAGACCTCGAAAGTTTTTAATTGCGGTTTAAATACCAATAAAAAAATCCAAAACACCGTATTAATTTCCAAGCTACATGCCTGATGCCAGCGCTGGAAACAATTTATATGCAAAGGCACAGAAAAGTTTCATCAAACATAATTTCTTGAATAAATCGTGGCACTTACAAACTCTGCGAACATGACGAAAATTCTCAGTAGCAAAAACATGAAAAATATTAATGCCGAGAGAAAAACTTTTTTTAAATTATAGCTTGAAGATTCTCGAAAAATGTTGTTAATTTTTATACGACTGCCTGAAAAAAGGAGTATATTGTTTTCAGGGTTCATGTATGTATGTATGTGAGTTTCTATATTCCACCATAACTTCTATACGCCTGAACCGATTTTGATGAATGAGGTATAGTTAGAATCCTTAGCTTATTCCGGGTGACATAGGCTAGTAAAATTTAAAAAAAAAATTGATAGGGTGACCATAGTCTCAAAATAAAGCCTAAAGTTGAAAAAAAAATTTCGAAAACAAGATTAAGTATCTAATCATCATCTAGAAAATGATGAGTAGATTCCAAAAATGTATAATACTGTAGTTCAATATCCATCCATTCACACAAAATATCGTTTTAAAGTGTTAATAAGATTCCAATTGTCCAGTCGACAGGTAGTTTGAGATTTAAATGAAATTTTGTATACTAGTAGCTGATAATCCCGGTCAACATATAAGATAGTATTTATCCCGATAAAACATAAGATTTCTCAAGGATAGGGGCTGAAATTTTTTATAAGTATTTGGTAAGTTGGGATAATTGTTTATTAGCATTGCTCATTTAATAGATAAGTATCGTCACTAAAAGGATTTAAATAAAAAATAAATAATTTAAAAAATTAAAAAATACGACTGCCCTGACAACAAACGAACTAAAAAGTTAAAAACAAGTTTATTAGTTAATCTGTATATATAGAAGCGAAAAGTCACTTATTTACGCGTTAACTAAACAAATAAAAAAATTGTCATCGCAGTCGGGGGACTTCAAAATTTAAAATGTGTTCCACAGAGCGTCCCCCGACTGCGATGACAATTTTTTTATTTGTTTAGTGTTGGATTGTATTGTATATTGTATATTGTAGTGACAATGGACAGTAAAATTATTTTGCTATTATTCACCAATTAAGTAAATCTGGAAGAAGCGGCGTTGGTTGCAGGAAAAGTTAAAGCAATTAAATATCACACGCTTTCACGGTGAAGGACATAACGGCATACGGCATAATTTTCTGGGGAAATACTAGTGTAATTAACCACGTCTTTATTGCGCAAAAAAGATGCATAAGAGCGATATGTAAGATAAAAAAAAGGGATAGCTGCAGACCTTACTTTAAGAAACTTCACGTTCTCACAGTTACGTCGCTATACATATTTGAACTCGCTCTATTCCTAAGAAAGAATGGAAATTTGTTTGTTCGAAATAATCGAGAACGCTGTAAAGATTTATTCCGTTATCCCACTCACAAAACCTCATTCTTCAGCAAGAGTATTTGTGTGATGGCGATTAAGGTATACAATAAAATATCTGAGCAGATAAGGAAATGTAATAATATAAATCAATTTAAAAATAAACTACGCGACTTTTTATTAGACAATACATTTTACAATATCGATGAATTTTATCAATTAAGGTATTTTTAAATTTTAAATGTAACTTCCTTATATTGTTACCTATGTACTTATGTGAGAATAATGTGTACTTGAGCCTAAATTAATTGTTATAAAGAAACCATTCTTTGTATCTCTATTGCACGCCAAAAAGGCAATGTATTATGATGATATTATGCAATAAATGACTTTGACTTTGAAGGAAAACATCGTGAGGAAATCTGCACGCCTGAGAGTTCTCCATAATGTTCTCTAAGGTGTGTGAAACATAGACTTATTATATTTAAAGGTGTGAAGTCTATCAATTTTGGATTGAGAAAGCGTGGTGAAAATAGAAAAATAAAAACATTTGTAATGAACCCTTTGAAAACGTTAAATTGCTCTTACAATTTCTTGTCATACCTTTACGGGACAAAGTTAAAGGTACTTGTTTTTGTAAGACCAACTCAACACTACTTACAACTTACGCCATTTCATATCATATTTGTTTCAAGATGTCTCTATATTCTAGACCACGCTTCCACAACCAAGTTAGTGATACGCTTTCTGGTCACGCGTGTCCGTACCGAGCGCTAATTACGACGCCCATTCAAGCCAGCGCGTACCGTCGCCAAAACAGAACAAAACTTGCTTGAAATATGTGTTGCACGTCGGCAAAAAAAGAACTTTTACCGTCAAAAAATTCCTGCTCTGACAGAAATTGCGTGTTTTGTGAGGATAGCTGAACAATCAAAACGAGCTTTTTGATGCGTTGAAGCTTAGGGTTTCTAAAGAGCTTTATACACATTGGTCTAAAATGCTTATAAACATACATACAGTGTTAGTTTAAGTTTAGCATAAGATACGAATCTATTGGCCGATACATAATCATTACACAAATCTAATCGATTACGGTACATAATACATAATATTATTTAGGTCTGTCAGGTAGCAAGGTAGGTTTTGCCTGCAACTTCGTCCGCGTGCAGTGTAAGTTTTTAAGTTACTGCATAGCTTTTATCGCGGGCTTTGAACTAGGACAAACAGTTTGAGCGCGGCGACCGAATCAAGCAATTCCGTAACGAAAATAAACCTAACACCGTCGTTCAGTAAGCGTTCAACATTTTAGAGGTTCACAAGTAGCTCTGTTTGGCGCAGTGGGCGAGCGGCCGCTTTCTTTACCGTATGGTGTATGATGTCGCAGGTTCGAATCTCACTCGCGAAGTAGTGACAGTGCGCTTTTCTTGTTTGTTTGTTTTTTAATTATTTTTTTGTATAATTTTTATTATGCAAAAAAAAGTATTGCATAAATATTATAATTGCATAAGTTGATAAAAATGCTATGCAATGGCTTTACCGCGGCAGTCCCCGAGTGCCACTTATTTTTTTTAAATAACGCAAAAATCCATTCACATCCAATTCCGGAGTAAAAGGTAGGTAGGTATTTTCACTGTACAAGTCCCATGAATTTTTTGGTTTATGTTTCAATCATCCAGCAACGGACTACGGAGCAACGAATCGACGCATTTATTTATAGAAACGATGAAACGGATGCGTGATATTCGCCTTGTGATGACGCAATATGAGAGACTCGTTTGTTGTAGTCGAGCGAGCATAAAAATAAATGGTATATTATAGGTATTTTTAAGTAAGGGTCGTAAAGTTCCGTACATTTTTACATAATCCTTTGTGCATGTACAAAACAAAGCCAAATTCAAGTAACGAATCCAACACGGGCAAGTTTCCCGTTCCCAAGTCCCCACGGGCGATCCAATAATATAACTCCGCTATTCACTATTAAATCTACAAAGGACCTGAAAAAATGCCCCGGTTTTTACAGGAGCTTTCAGGAATTTCAATAAAAATGTATTTCCAAGCTACAAATTTTAAACAGTCAAAGGAATTTCAAATTCGACGTTTATTCAAATTGTGTAAAAACTGTAAGTAGAGTTACCCAGTAGGTACTTCCAAGTTCCAACACGCACTTCGTTTGAAACGAGTCAAAGTTTCGATTCCCAATTGCATTGAGGTAGATATTTATTACCATCTCTTCTTCTTCTTTATCAACCTATAGACGTCCACTGCTGGACAAAGGTCTCCTGCATGGACTTCCACAGGCCTCGGTCTTGCGCCGCTTGGATCCAGCGGCTCCCTGCGACTCGTTTGATGTCGTCGGTCCACCTTGGGCTATCTGTCAAAATGTCAAATTTATTTGATGGATATTTACTTGAAGGTGGTGAAACAGACCCTAAGTCAACTAAAATAATAGAGCGTTGTATGAAAACCATAGTGTTAGAAAATCCCGCAACAAACATAGACAGATCTAGGAACTCTTTGATTTTTCGGAATAAAAAGTAGCTATGTCCATCTCTTTTAATTCCGAGAAATCAAAGAGTTTCCGCGGGATTTAAAAATACATAAATAAAGGTGAACAAAATCGCGGGCATCATCCAGTAAAAAATAATATTGGAGCTGTTAGAGCCATTCGATATTTTAGAGGATTTTCAATATTATTTATTTCATGTAGGCTATCGTGGTGGCTCTTATGACACGTCAGGACTATCATTTTTCGGCATTGTAAAAGGATTTATCAAAAAGTTTTTTCAGCGTGCCAGCGTGATTTGTTTAGTTTAGTGTTTCCCTATTTGTCAGAGTGACATTTATTTATCGGTCGCCATTCTCAGGTCGACGTTTGCAAATAGAGTCACGCACACAGTTTTGTTCCAATCGCAACGAATACCAGTTGGAAAGATCGATGACTTTCACTTTCAACGTAAGCATATCTACCTGCTTTGATTTGTTTGTTAAGCTATTGCATAGCTTTTATCGTGGGCTTTGAACTAGGACAAACAGTTTAAGCGCGGCGACCGAATCAAGAAATTCCGTAACGAAAAAACCTAACACCGTCGTTCAGTAAGCGTTCAACATTTTAGAGGTTCTCAAGTAGCTCTATTTGGCGCAGTGGGCGAGTGGCCGCTTTCTTTACCGTATGGTGTATGATGTCGCAGGTTCGAATCTCACTCGCGAAGTGGTGACAGTTCGCTATTCTTGTTTGTTTGTTTTTAATTTTTTTTTGCATAATTTTTATTATGCAAAAAAAAAATATTGCATAAATATTATAATTGCATAAGTTGATAAAAAATGCTATGGAATAGCTTTACCGCGGCAGTCCCCGAGTGCCACTTAATTTTTTTTATTTATTCTTCTTCTTCTTCTAATGCGCGGCTATGCAGGTTCCGAGGCCCTGTAGCACGTCGACCGTCGCCGGTCCATTGAGCTCGCCACTATTTATAGCTCCTCTCAAATACTTGTTGCCGCCAGAAACAGCAGCATCTTCTTGGCTGGGATGAGTGTAGCCTCCTCAGGGTGTACGATGTTGTTTTGTTTGTTTGTTTGTTTGTTTGTTTATTCTTACTTTCTTACTTCAATTATAGCCCAACGGTTAAAGGTGCGGACTGAACACTGAAAGGTCGCTGGTTCGGTCCCCACCCGTTGCATTATTGTCGTGCCCACTCACACAAGCTTTCCGCTAATTTGGAGGGGAGAGGAGAATATTAGCTAAGTTTAGCTTCGCTACTATTTATTAAAAAAATAATTGTTAATGCGAAAATATTTTTTTTGTTGGTTTGTCCTTAAACACGTAGCAACGGAGCAAGTGATTTTTAACCGACATCAAAAAAGGAGGAGGCTATCAATCCGTCGGAATCTTTTTTTTATGTATGTCCACCGATCACTCGAAGACGCCTGAACCAATATGGAAAATTTTTTTTTGTTTGAAAGGGTATACTTCCCAGGTCGTCACATATAAATTTTATCGAAATCCGTCGAGCGGTTTTTAAAATATCAACAGTAAATTAAATACTTTGTGTGTAATGTAGTAAAGCGGGAGTTTGAAGTCGGTTGTTAAAAAATATTTTTTTTTATTAAATTATTTGCATGGATATTAGTTATGGACCTTGAGAAGTTGAGAGTGACATAGGCTTTTTATCCCGGAAAGAAAAGGCTTTCTTTTTAGAATAGAAAAGAATAGAAATGTTTTTATTCAAATAAACTTTTACAAAGTACTTTTGAATCGTCAATGAGTTTACCACTGGTTCGGAATGCCGTTCCTGCCGAGAAGAACTAGCAAGAAACTCGGCAGTTGCTCTTTTCAAAATACTTTTATAATATACTTAATAGATATTATTCTATGTATGCAGAGTTTCCACAGTGAGGGGAAGTTCCACAAAAGCATAGGTAATTATTTCTAATTATAATTCAACACATGTTAAGACGGGCAGGCAGAAAGTAGCCCCATTCCCGCCGGTGGAACCCGTTCACGAGCATGACGCATGACCCAGCCATTGCTTCGCTCAACCATATTTGAGGGAACGTAACAAGTAACAACCCGCATCACACGACACCACCACAGAAATCAAAAACTGACTCCACTCGGACGATGTTTCGGGAAAGAGCTAGTTCTATTATGAATTTTGACAGAAATAACATACGAGCAAACTCTTTGTAAGTTATTAAAAGGCTTGCTAAATTAAGTTACTTACCACCGCCAATAAAAAAATCTTATCAAAATATACCGCTGATGTATTCACTGTATAAGACGGAACTTTTAAGTAATCGTCATGTGTTTAGCATAAAAGGTTGTAACATGAAAATGCCTAGTCCCTTTAGCTGAACAGCGTGTTATACAAATTGTCACAAATAATTCACCGCCACGACAAGCCATGATGGATGGGGCGATCGTCCTTCGAGAAATAGGTACTGGCAAAAAGGAAAATTATTACCGTCTCTCTCGTTAAACATTATATAATACAGGATGTGAGGGAAACCAGGCATTCAGTTCATGATTCTGAGTCGCTCAGAGTTAGAATTTTTTATCGGTCTTTTCATTACATTTTTTTTTTTCAGTTTTTTAATAACAACATTGAATCGTGTATGTAACCTACCTCAACTTGATTTTAATTGAAAAAAAAAAACAAATGAAACAAAACAGCAATGTAATTTTTGCCCATATTCTGAACTAGATTATGCCCGCGTCTTGGTTTGCGTGGATTTAGTTTTTAAAATCCCTCGGGAACTCTTTGATTTTCCGGAATAAAGGTAGCCTTTGTCACTCTCCAGGTCCTGAACTATAACCATGCCAAAAATCACGTCGATTCGTAGCTCTGTTGCGGCGTGTTTGAAGGACAAACCAACAAACTATGTATGTGATAATGTAAAATTTCGCCTATGTTACTTGTCTAAATTGGGAACTAATTATTATATTTCATGATACCTATCATGACGCAAATAATAACACTTTATTTATCGAGCTATATCTGGAAGTTTGGAAGTTACAAGCTATAAATATACATATATACAAATCAATAATGCAATAATACAATGAATCGCGTAGTTACGAAGTGACAACAATGCCACATAAAAGCTTTGCATGAACATATTCACGTTACAAGGCATAAATTAATTCGCTCCTTCCTTTCTCCTCTAACACATAATCCGGACAATATACGCGTCTCGTTTCCCCGTAAACAAACATGGCGGCACATTGACAGCTGTGATAAATTGGCTCTTTGCTTTGTGCAGAACAAATGCCGGGTTTAATTTTCTATTAGAAGAATGATTGGAAATTCATTATAACATGTGTTTTCCGCACAATATTGCCAAGTAATCACTGTGGCATTACGACTTACGTGATTAATTTTATTTATTGGTTGAAGCTGCCTCAACCTGCCTCAATCTGAGACAGCCATGCCATGAGGCTAATTGCTCATTGCGGTTATATAAGTGTCCGTTAAGTAAGCTTCGTACCTATTTGTATACTATTGAATGAGCTATGTCTGGAATCTCTTTGAGGGATAGAGTCCGAAACAAAGTACGTAATTCAAATGATTGGAAATTCATTATAACATGTGTTTTCCGCACAATATTGCCAAGTAATCACTGTGGCATTACGACTTATGTGATTAATTTCATTTATTGGTTGAAGCTGCCTCAACCTGCCTCAGTCTGAGGCAGCCACGCCATGAGGCAAATTGTTTATTGTGCTTATATAAGTGTCCGTTAAGTAAACTTCGTACCGTTTTCTATACTATTGAATGAGCTATGTCTGGAATCTCTTTGAGGGATAGGGTCCGAAACAAAGTACATAATTCACAAAAAAACTTTGAGCTAACTAGGTAATACTCGTAGTTTTCAAGCACTGACTCGCAATATCCTAAAGTAGTCGTGTTAAAAGGATATGAAAAAAGTTGTAGGTTTCTGTTGTTACCTACTCATATTTACATCGTGCAATAGCACATAATAACAGAAGTGTAATCTGCGCAGTTGTACTAACAGCCAAGAAAATAGTAACTGTCCACGTATCGTCCCATGTTAGCGGTCATTCAGCCACCCGGGAATAACCGAACAGAGAAATGCAGAAAATTGTTTGAAATTAACTTATTTACTTACTATTGTTATACAAGATACATATCACTCAATCCATCCATCATCCAGTGGCAGAAGCAGTGATAGCCTAGTTGTTAGGACTGTGGTCTCCTATTCGGAGTGTCGCAGGTTCGATCCCGGGTACGCACCTCTGACTTTTCGGAGTCGAGTGCGTTTAAGCAATTAAATATCACTTGCTTCAACGGTGAAGGAAAAAATCGTGAGGAAACCTGCACACCTGAGAGTTCTTCATAATGTTCCCGAAGGTGTGTGAAGTCCACCAATTCGCATCGGGCTAGCGTGGTGGACTATGGCCTATAACCCTTCTCTGAGAGGAGACCTGCGCTCAGTAGTGAGCCGTTTATGGGTTGCTAATGATAATGATGATGATGATTATGTTTTTTCCTTTCCTTTCTACCACCTTTCTACTACCGAACCGCATCGCACGAATCTGCATCGCTACAAGGTCGAAATCCCTCGTTCTCGCACTAAGCTCTTTGCTTCCTCGTTCCTAATGCGCACCGCAATTTGAATCACTACTGAGCGCAGGTCTCCTCTCAGAGAAGGATTAAAGTAGGTATATGACCTAGCTTAATGAAATAAAAACTAAATTAAAAATATTTTAATGTGCTAAAAATGAAAATAAAAAAAACATGAATTCAAGCTTTTTTTTTAATAAATGTAAAATAAATGAAAATGCGTAGTTTTTCATTTTGAAGATTTTCTAACCGACCCTTTTTCTTTGTGGTCCAGTTTATTTGTCTTTAATCTGTACGACGAAACTTCAAATAAAGTCTCATCTCGTATTTTTACTGTATCGGAGCCTGCTCGCTTGTTACCGATGTTACTACGCCCGGGCACATCGGAGTGAGAGCAATGCCCTGCGGACTACTCGCATTACATTCTACAATATGTATCAGTTTTTTGTTTGCGTATCGCTTGGCAAAACAACAATGGAAAGTAAACAATTATTTTCTGTTGGCGAAATATAAAATAACAATTTTTAAACGTTTCTGCTATCACCCCTATTGTTATAACTATACAATTACACATGTGTATTTCACTTGCATGTATTCGTAAATTTAAGCAATCAAAATAATATCCCTTTTTTATAATATTCCTTGACTGGGATCTCACCCGATGGTAAGTGACGATATCCCTTTTTTATAATATTCCTTGACTGGGATCTCACCCGATGGTAAGTGACGATGCAGGCTAACTTGTAAGGGGTGTGGCAGTGGACATTCAACCCATAACTCTAATCGGTTTCTACACACCATCGTGCCGGAACACTAAATCGCTTGGCGGCACGTATTTGACGGTAGGGTGGTAACTAGCCACGGCCAAAGCCTCCCACCAGACCAGACCAGGGACAATTCGGAAAAAATAAATTCATAAATTGACCCCACCGGGAATCGAACCCGAGACCTCCCAGTTATAAGACTACATTCACACACTCACCGTTATGCGCGTTTAAGCAATTAAACAGCACATGCTTCAACGGTGAAGGAAAATATCGTGAGGAAACCTTCATGCCATTTATGAGAGTTCATATTTATTCAATTCAATATGTTACAGTGTTAAAAATAATAATAGAATCAGTGGACAAAGGTAAAGGCTTACCTTAGCTTATTAGCTTAATTAAAATGCTCTGTAAAAGTTTATTTGAATACAATTTTTTTTTATATTTTCATGACCCTTCCCCTCGCATTTTCCAATCTATCACTTAATATTAACTTAAATATCTTGGGTTGGAGTGAACCTTTCGCTGTGGCCTCATAATAACGAACTTTGAGGAGGGTCTTCTGCCAAACTTACAGCCTATAGACAACTTTGGCTGTTACGTTATTAACTGTTATTTATTCTGGCTCTTCGCTTTGTTGATATATCGTATAGTATTTATGGTATCAAATGTAAGGCCCAAAGCATACTAGAGACTTTTTAACACTTAAAATATATTTATTTGCTTTTATATACGATTGAAAATGGTAAAAATTGGAAAAAAATATCGGATCATTTGTTGGTGCGATTGAAAGCGATTCTTACTTTGTTTTGCTTTGAACCATCTGAATATATATATATATATATATATATATTTATTTATTTATTTATTTATTTATTTATTCATTTTAGTTGCAGATAGTTTACACATACCCCGTTAGGGTGTAGCAACTTGGTCTGAAATCGACCGTAGTAGAGAGACCGATTTTATTTATTAATATTATTTGTATCGTCAAAATAATCATTTATTTTGTAGTAACATTTTTCCAATAAAAAGTTTTTTAATGTTTTATAAAATTTGTTATCTTTTTCTATGTTTCGAATGCTGTCTGGCAAATTATTATATATTTTTATGGACATTACGAAGGGACTCGAGGAGTAAAGTTTTAGTTTTGATGGTGGTAGGGTTAGTTTATTTTCATGTCTTTCGGGAAATCGACGAGGTTTGTCTTCTTTTTTTTTATAACAGTGTAGATTTTTTCTAACAAATTTACATATTTCATAGATATAGATGGAAGGTAGTGTTAAAATTTTTAATTCTTTAAAATGAGGTAGACATGAGTCTGTAGTTCTTATGTTTGCTAATATGCGTATGCACTTTTTTTGTTGTCTGAAAAGGTCCAGGGCATCGGTGCTATTGCCCCAGAGAATAACACCATATTTCAAAAATGCGTACCCATAGGCATAATACGCAGCTAGTGCAGTTTTTAAGTTGGTGGTTCGTTTTAATTGTCTGAGTCCGTAAATAAATTTACTTAATTTAGTTTTTGTTTTTTCGATATGGTCCTTCCAATTTAAATTTGTGTCGATTTCAATGCCTAAAAACGTTAGGCTGTCGGCGCATTCAATGTCTGTTTTATTATAAGTATATTTAATGTGTAATTGTTTTTTTTGGTGAGGTCGAAATTGGATTATTTTGGTTTTATTGTAATTTATTTCTAATTTATGGTCATTCATCCAGTCAGTAATGTTGTTTAACAGTCGAGTCATCGTATCATGGAGGTTATCATTATTTGATAGAGGAAATAATAAAGAAATGTCATCCGCAAATAATATACAATATTCGTCAAAAATTTTTGGTAGGTCATTTATATAAATTAAAAACAAAATACACCCAAGGACACTTCCTTGGGGTATTGAGTTAGTCATGATTGTTACGTCCGATCTGATAAAGTTTACTAGTCCTGTTTCTTGGTCACAATTTTCAATGTCAACATATTGTTCGCGGTTTCCTAAATACGATTTGAACCATTCGTGTGGTGTACCTCGTATGCCTATGCCGTATAATTTATTTAATAGAATGTCATATTGGACTTTGTCATACGCCTTCGACATGTCTAACATGATCCCAATTGCATATTTTTTGTCATTTAGAATGTTGTATACTTCTTGAATGTATTTGTATACTGCCAATGTTGTACTGCGATTTTTTCGAAAGCCGTGTTGGCTTTCATCAAAGATTTTAAACTTTTCACAAAACGAATTTAATTGCCGACACATAGCTGTTTCAAAGATTTTTGACGCTGCAGGGAGTAAGGCTATTGGGCGATAATTGCTTGGATCACTTTTTTCTCCTTTTTTTTTGTATATCGGCCTTATAACGGATTTTTTAAGGAGGTCTGGAAATACGCCATCAGTAAAAGATTGGTTAACAAGTAGGTATAATGGTAGTGTCAGCTCTTTTGCACATTTTCTTAGCAGAGAGGGTGGTACTTCGTCAATTCCGCAGCTGTTTTTGTTTTTTAGCGAGCGTATAATATCGTACATTTCACGCGGCTCCACTAGGCGCAAGAACATACTATTTTCGATTGGATTGTTTATTGGACGACCGGTCGAGTGATTGGTCGAGCAACTGGTGCATGTGCCCCCTCCAGCGGAAGCAAAATAGGTATTGAATGCGTTTGCTATCTGCTTTGGTTTCGAAGTAAGTTTATTGTGGATCTTTAATGTAATGTTAGACCGGGGCCTTATTGTGTTTTTATTTGTACTGTTTCTTATTATTTGCCACATAGACTTTGAGATGTTGTTTGACCGCGCCATTATCCTAATATTATCGATCTTTTTGGATTGTATTACTGTTTGTTTCAGTAGCTTAGTGTATTTCTTATAGTCATCTTTGAGAATTTTATTTTTAGAGCTTACTACGAGAATTTTTAATAGTCTTTTATTTTTACACGAAATTTTTATACCTTTTGTTAAGTAGGTTTTCTTTTTCGTATTTATTCTAATTTTTTTGATAGGTATACACTGATTTAAGAGATCTGTAATTATTGAATGAAATAAGTTGTAGTTATCATTTAGTGTTTTATTAATTGTTATTATTTTATTCCAATCAATTTTAGCTAGCTCTGATTTAAAATATTTTATGTTTCTTTCGCAGTAGATTCTTTTCTTTATAATTAATTTATTTGTTTCTTTATTTTTTAACCCTTTTTTTTATATATTGTTCCCTTGTGGTCTGAAAATCCGTAGTCGTGTACATAGGTACTTTGGTTATCGTCTTTGAAGTTTGTAAATATGAGGTCTAAGCAGGTTGAAGTAGTTTTAGTAACACGGGTAGGTTCGGTAATGTGTTGGGCGAAGTTGTATTCTAACATGAGGTTAATTAAAGTATTTGATTTATTTGAATTTTCCATGACATTTATGTTAAAATCGCCGCCGAATATAATTTGTTTTTTAGCATATTTTTTAGTAATTAATTCTAGTATTTTTTTTAATTGGGTTAACATAATATCGGTCTCTCTACCATTACAATACACACATATTACAAGAGTATTTAAATAAATTAGTTCTACTGCGCAAACTTCAATAATATATTCAATTGTCAAGTCTATGATGTCCTTTCGTTCAGTAAATTCTATGTTGTTTTGCAGTAGTATTAGAACCCCGCCTCCTTCGTAATTCTTACGACAGTATGATGTCGCAATTGAATAGTCACAGAACTGGATTTGGTCAATTTTTACATTCGATAGCCATGTTTCTGATACGCAGATGCATTGATATAGGTTTTCTTGTAAAAAATCTTCAAGGACGTGTAGTTTGTTATTAATGCTTTGCATGTTTTGGTAAAGTATGCTCAGTTCAGTCGCGAAATGTATTATTATCTGGGGGTTTTGAGTTATTTTGCTTCGGCTTAGTACTGAGGCTATCTGTAGGTATCATTGTTTCAGATTGGTTCATATTCCATAGTGTGCTATTTATACCTACATTTGATATTCTCCCGTCTACAATAAGCTATATATATATATATATATATATATATATATATATATATTTCTTGTGTGCGTTGTATGTCACTGAACTCCTGAAAAACTGAAATTTTTTGTGTGAGTTCAAGGGGATTCGAGGATGGTTTAGATGCACAATTTGGTCCACTGGAAAATGTTTATTTAACTAATTTTTAATTTATAAGTAGTGGCGGTACGAAGTTCGCTGGGTCAGCTAGTATTATAATTGAATATTAGCTGATGCCCGCGACTTCGTCCGCGTGGATTAAGTTTTTAAAATCTGACGGGAACTCTTTGATTTTCCGGGATAAAAAGTAGCCTATGTTACTCTCCAGGTCCTCAACTATAGCCATGCAAAAAATCACGGCGATCCGTAGCTCTTTTGCGGCGTGATTGAAGGACAAACCAACAACCAAACAACCTTTCGCATTTATAATATTGGTATAATCTCGATTGTGATTTTATTTAAATTTGAAGAAAATTTTCCACCCTTACAGGGAGGAAAATAAGGCAATTATTCCCTTCTATTGATTTACACATGTTATTAAATAATTGTATTTGTAATTATTTCTTTCTACAAAGACAGGCAGATTAAAGCCATCAAAAACCGCAACGAATCGGGTCTAAATAATCTAAAAAATAGCAAATGTTGGTATGTTTGTATAATAAGAAGCACTTCAAAGTAAAGTTGTTTAAACCGCTCAATGAACTTCAATTTTAAGTCTTAAGAAGTTTGGAATAACTTCGAATAAAGATGAAACGAAATTGTTTTCACAATGGATTTTTTGTTGACAGTGGCAGTTAAGAGGATTATGAATTTGCGAGTGTAACATCCATAGCTATTCTATCTCTTACAGAAACTGCATTTTTACTGCAAGCTAGCTGCAGCTGCAGTTAAGATGCAGTTAACAAAATTGAATCTTAATCTCAATCCCAATATTGAAAGTCTATCTACAGATACGTTTTACTGACGTGATAACGTCTTATAAATCGATGAACACCGACTGCACGCACAAAAAAGTATCACGTTCCGCCTGAGCCCGAAGGTGCAAGCGAGAGTGCGGAACAAGCTATAGAGAGGCACGATCGGCTCGAGCATTGGCTTGTGACTTGTTTCTGACGTTATCACGTAAAACTATCGTCCATAAACCGACTTTACAGATTACCAATTTTTTTTATGTACCTTTTTGAGCTCGAATAAAATTCAGAATTATTTATTTAATGTAGGCCAACTTATGGCTTTTATGACAAGTCGAGACTCTACCATTGGTTCAGAAAGCAGATGCTGCTGAGGAGAACCGGCAAGAAACTGCTCCATGCATGGACTTCCACAGGCTTGGGTCTTGCGTCGCCGGAATCCAGCGGCTCCCTGCGATTCATTTGATGTCGTCAGTCCACCTAGTGCGGTCTGCCATCACTGCGCTTCCCGGTGCGGGGTCGCCACTCCTACACCTTGAGACCCTAATGACCATCAACTCTTCGAACTATGTACCCCCTATTTCCACTTTAGTTTCGCGACAGATGATCATCATAGTCATGGTCTCACTGTGGGTCTCTAACTGTGGGCCTCATAAGAAGGCTCAGGGTCACTCAGCGAGCGATGGAGAGCTATCCTCGGTGTATCCCTGCGAGATCAAATCAGAAATGAGGAGATCCGTAGGAGAACCAAAGTCACCGACATAGCTCAGCGAGTCGCTTTTCCAGAAACTTAAATTTATAAAAATGATAAGATATAAAATAATGAAATCTGACAAACCACATGTATATTAAGGCCAGTATTCCCGCGAGCAGATCTACAAAATTTACATAATTTTGGTGTATTTTCAAATAAGCATCAAAATTCCTTTTCTTTGGGACGCACTTGATATTAATAATATTTATTATCGTGGGCAGGCCGTTAATTATAATCCGTGATTATAATATTCACCATTCATCATCATTAGCAACCCATCAACGGCTCACTACTGAGCGCAGGTCTCCTCTCAGAAAAGGGTTATGAGCTATTGCGCACTGTCGACTAGTCGCCGGCGACTCGGTCGGTGGCGACTGTGACTTACTACAGTTTAAATAGGTGGTTACGCACTTGGTCGTCGGTCGCCCAGGCGACTCGGCGACTCGCCGCGTAGTGGCGACGCACAAGCGACTGCCGGTCGCCGGCGACAAGTCGACAGTGCGTAATAGCTCTAAAGGTCATAGACCACCACCCTGGCCCAATGCGAATTCTCTTCACACAACTTCGAGAACATATGAAGAACTCTCAGGTGTGCAGGTTTCCTCACGATGTTTTCCTTCACCGTTGAAGCAAGTGATATTTAATTGTTTTAAACGCACTTGACTCCGAAAAGTCAGAGGTAGCGTACCCGGGAACGAACCTGCGAACCCCCGAATAGGAGACCACAGTCCTAACCACTAGGCTATCACTGCTTTTTAGGGTTCCGTACCCAAAGGGTACCAACGGGACCCTATTACTAAGCCTACGCTGTCCGTCCGTCCGTCCGTCCGTCCGTCCATCCGTCCGTCTGTCAGCGGGCTGTATCTCGTAAACCGTAATAGATAGACAGGTGAAATTTTCACATATTATGTATTTCTATTGCCGCTATAACAACAAATAATAAAAATTAAATTAAATTAAAAAAATTATATTAAAATATTTCCATGGGTACATGGAAATTTTTTTTTTTTTTTAACGGAACCCTAAAAGAGCGAGGCCCGACTCGCACTTGGCCGTTTTTTTTTTATGTGATTATAATATTAATAATAATTATTATTATCATTGCCCACGACGGCCGTAAATTATAATAACACCGCATCATAAGCCTTTTGAAATATTAAAATGGGGTAAAATTAAATGAAATGAACAACTGACACTAGAGTGGCATGCGGCCATAAAGGTAATTGTTTCAGTAGACACCAGCAATACTCCAGCTGTAACAGTAGCTATTATGTCACGGAACCCGCACGCGACAAAGGCTTTGTTCATTGTTTCTAATGATCATTTGTTTTTTTATTACCTACTTTGATCTTATTTTTAACTAGTTGTTGATCCCATTGAATCCCATATCACTCTCTAGGTCCTCAATTATCTTCTTCTTCTTGTCAACGACGTCCACGGCTGGACAAAGGTCTCATGCATGGACTTCCATAGGCCTCGGTCTTGCAGCGCCTGAATTCAGAGGCTCCCTGCGACTCGTTTGATGTCATCGGTCCACCTAATAGGGGGTCTGCCAACACTGCGCTTCCCGGTGCGGGGTCGCCACTCCAACACCTTGGGAACCCAACGACCATCAGCTCGTCAAACTATGTGTCTCAACTACTTAAATACTTATGCAAAAAAAACTCACTTCAATCCGTTGCTCGATTGCTGTATGATTGAAAGACCCACACAAACACACTTTCGCATTTATAATATTACTAGCTTTTGCCCGCGACTTCGTTCGCGTGGTTAGGTTTTTAAAATCCCGCCGGATCCCTCTGGTGTTCCGGGATAAAAGGTAGCCTGTGTCACACTCCAGGTCTTCGACTAATACTCTTGTAAAAAATTACGTCGATCAGTGGCTCCGTTTCTGCATTATTGAAGGAAAAACCAACCAATCTTGATGCTATAGAGTACAGTACCCGGCGATATATATTGCACATCGGCCTTTAGAATAAAACGCTATTTCTATTCTATTGCAAGGAAAGCTAGCCAGAAATTCACGTAGTAATTGCTGAAATCTCTTCACAATCGGCGAGCACATCACGTAACATATATAAAAAAAGCCGGCCAAGTGCGAGTCGGACTCGCGCACCGAGGGCTCCGTACTCCAAAAGTAAAAGTAAAACGATAATATTATATTAATTTGCTTATTTATCGTTAACTTTGTTTGTAGAGGTTTATTGTTAATATAATAAAAACTATGCTAGTTAGAGCGTTGGTTTTATTTTCCTGTAAAATATACATAAACCTCTATTGACCATAATTATTTCAGATTTTTCGATTGGTAAACTTCGGAGATGGGGGGGGGGGGGACGGTATTTTTTTCGAAATTTTGGCCGATTACTCAAAAACTATTATATATAGAAATAAATAAAAAACTGTTTTAGAATGCACAAGTAAAGGCCTTTCATATGATACCCCACTCGGTATAATTATCTTACTTTGAAATTTCAAACCCCTGATTTTCCCCCTTTTTTAATTAAACTAAAATAATTTTTCCTGTAAAATATACATAAACCTCTATTGACCATAATTATTTCAGATTTTTCGATTGGTAAACTTCGGAGATAAGGGGGGGGGGGGGGGGAATGGTATTTTTTTCGACATTTTGGCCGATTACTCAAAAACTATTATATATAGAAATAAATAAAAAACTGTTTTAGAATGCACAAGTAAAGGCCTTTCATATGATACCCCACTCGGTATAATTATCTTACTTTGAAATTTCAAACCCCTGATTTTCCCCCTTTTTTAATTAAACTAAAATAATTTTTCCTGTAAAATATACATAAACCTCTATTGACCATAATTATTTCAGATTTTTCGATTGGTAAACTTCGGAGATAAGGGGGGGGGGGGGGGGGGAATGGTATTTTTTTCGACATTTTGGCCGATAAATCAAAAACTATTACATATAGAAATAAATAAAAAACTGTTTTAGAATGCACAAGTAAAGGCCTTTCATACGATACCCCACTCAGTATAGTTATCTTAATTTGAAATTTCAAACCCCCGATTTTCCCCCTTTTTTAATCAAACTAAAACAATTTTCGCGTTGTTTTTATTTTTCCTGTAAAATATACATAAACCTCTATTGACCATAATTATTTCAGATTTTTAGATTGGTAAACTTCGGAGATAAGGGGGGGGGGGAACGGTATTTTTTTCGACATTTTGGCCGATTACTCAAAAACTTATTACATATAGAAATAAATAAAAAAACTGTTTTAGAATGCACAAGTAAAGGCCTTTCATATGATACCCTACTCGGTATGGTTATTTTACTTTAAAATTTCAAACCCCCGATTTTCCCCCTTTTTTAATAAAACTAAAAATAATTTTCGATTTTTCTTTATTCCAATGATGTTGGGCCACTATTATACACAACTATGCCAAATTTCATGTCGATAGCTTTAATAGTTACTGGAATAATCGACTGTGACAGACGGACGGACGGACGGACGGACGGAGAAAGTCTCACCATAAGGGTTCCATTTTTACCATTTTGGTACGAAACCCTAAAAATGCAGTCGAACTGTGAATAGAATAGAATAGCGTTTTATTCCAAAGGCCGATGTGCAATATATATCGCCGGGTACTGTAGCTTGCAACCTAAAAACTGATAAATACTTAAAGACCTTAATTATGAAAAACTATACTTCTTATCTCGCCAAAATAAGTTCCAGCGGGATTTCAAAACTTAATTCCAGGTGGACGAAAAGCTGTTTTTAAAATATTAATATGTAAATATACGTTCGCAGAGAGTATAAGATTCATAAAGTCATTCAAATTGAATGTTTTATTTGCTTCGGATGGTGAAATGATAAATATTGGATGTATTCACTGAATGGAATGAAAATTAAATTTCAATATGAAATCAACGGCAATCAATTCAGAAATGTAAAGTGCAAACTTCATAAATAATGAAACAGCTTTAGACCGGGAGTCAGTGCACGCTGTAAAGGAGCTACTTGATATGCCACAAAGTTGAAAGGAATATTATAATATACCCAGAACAAGTATTGAACCTTATTATAAACCTAACCTAAATTAAAAATCAGTTAGTCTATACTAATATTATAAAGAGGAAAGATTTTTTTGTTTGTTTGTGTGTACCGAATAGGCTCTGTAACTACTGGACCGATTTTAACCATTTTTTCACCAATAGAAAGCTAATAGTTATCAGGAAGTAATGTGCTATAATTTGTAGTCAAAAAAGTTAGAGATTCTTAAGAAAATTGCAATAATGTAACCAAAAGTAGCAAAATTTTGCCTATAAAATGCATTATTTGGCGTGTTCCCCAGAAAATTAAAGATGACACATAAAAATTATGTGCTACATGATTAAAGTACTCATTATTCTCTACAAAAATTTTCCAAGGGAATATATCTAACTGTCATATTATAAAAGTCACAATAGTTGCTTTTGTGTTCTAAAGTTTAATAAGATAGCCTTTATTATCGTATAGTATTAATTCTTCCTTACTAATACATAATTATAAATGGGAAAGTGTGTTTGTTTGTTGGTTTATCCGTCAATCACGCTGCAACAAAGCTAAGGATTGACTTGTTTTTATGTATAAGTATAGTTGAGAAACTGGAGGGTGACATAGGCATCCCGGAAAATCAGAGAGTTCCCGCGGGATTTTAAAAACGATATCCACGCGGACGAAGTCACGGGCATCAGCTAGTAAAATATAAAGTAAGTAATATAGTTTAGATGTAAATAATTTTCAAGTAAGCCACAATTTAAACACAACACTATCTTGGCACGATGTTCGAGTAAGTATGCCAAATGGCTGCCTTCAGGGTTATTGACCTTACATATAGGTATACATTATACAACCTATCTACATTTATGCATATTATTCTTGAAAATCTTAATAACAAGGCAAATAAAATGATATAATAAATAGCTTTTGTCCGCGGCTTCACTCACTTAAAGCTCGATTTTCAAACCTCTATTTTACTCCCTTAGGCCCGCTTGCAGAGACGCCGGGTTAGGCTTAACCCAGGATTAAATTTGTAACTTTGACAGAAGCTTTATACGAAATCTGTCAAAGCAGCAGCTAACTCTGGGTTAAAAGGATAACTCGGCGTTTCTGCAAGCGCGCCTTAGGGGTTGTATTTTCAAAAATTCTTTCTTAGCGGATGCCTATATCATAATAGCTATCTATATGCCTTTCAGCCCAACCGCTCCAGTGGTTTGAGCTGTGCGTTGTTAAATCATTCAGTCAGTCAGTCAATCAGTCAGTCACCTTTTCTTTTTACGTATTTAGATTTAGCCGTTTTCCAAAATATTATTATTGTTATCAACCCATATTCCAATATAAACAATGTGTAATAAGGCTTTTAAAATAGCAACTAAGTATTTAGTATTTGGTCGGCTCTTAGCGGTATCTGTTTTCGAAACCAGTGGTAGGGTCTTGTAGGTTGACCGAGATGAAATTAAAATGTTTCAAAAAGTTGTTCTAGATTTGCAGATTTGTGACTAGTTTCAGTAATTGAATTTAATTTTCGTAGCTGCACTGGCTACGCCGTAGCAATCAAGCTAACACGTGCTACGACGTAGCTGTACGTTTGAGATTGGTTTGGCGAATTCTCAGCTTTAATTATTTTTAGCTATATTGCTCAGCTTCGTCCGCACGGAACTCTGGTCAAGGTTGAGTTATATCTCAGCACTACTTGACCGACTTTGATCAAAGTAAAAGCAGAAAGTATTTGGTCGTCTGAACCGATAGACTATCACTACTGGACATTTTAATTTTTTGACGTGATGACGTCTTATAAATCGATGAACACCGGCTGCACGCACGAAAAAGTGTCACGTTCCGCCTGAGCCTGAGCGTGCAAGCGTGAGCGCGGAACAAGCGATAGAGACGCACAATCGGCCAAAGCGTTGGCTAGAGCGCCCACCGCTGTCCGCCAGTCATCGTCAATGTTTCTTTATGACGTTATCACGTACAACTATCGTCCGTAAACCGACTTTACAGACAACCAATTTTTTTTTATACATTATGTATATGAATAGCGAGCAAACAAGTAGACGGGTCACCTGATGTTAAGTGATTACCGCCGCCCATGAACATTTGCAGCACCAGAGGCACCACCAATGAATACCTTGCCGGCTTTTCAGGAATTTGTTGGTGCGCCCCTTGAATAACCCCATGTTGTAATTGAATGGGAACACCGCCGAAGGGAGTTGGTTCCACAGTTTGGTAGTGCGTGGAAATAAGATGTGGCACTGTGGAGGGCCGAAGTGATCCAGGCACCCAGGTGATGAGGGTGAAATTACATTTGGTGGCGTGCGGTGCTGATATAGAAGAGGTTGCCTTAGTAGATCACTAAATAGAAATATCTTTAATTTGTCACTTAAGATCGCTCATCTATCTAGTAAGGGGTCTGTCAACCCTGCGAGGTTTTGTTTCCGTACGTGGAAGACATTCGAGCACCTTGAAACTCAAACTTGACTTAGATAGGGATACCTACCTATATTGTACTGCAAGTAACAACAGATAGAGGATCATTGATGGTAATACCTACATGACTGATAAAGAGTTTTTTCGTTCGATGACAAGATATAGTCCTTGGCTGCAATCTCACCTGATGGTAAGTGAGGATGCAGTCTAAGATGGCAGCGGGATAACTTGGAAGAGGCATGGCAGTGAACATTCCACCCATACCACAAATCGGTATCTACACGCCATCGTGCCAGAACACTAAATCGCTTGATGGCACGTCTTTGACGGTAGTGTGGTAACTGGCCACAGCCAAAGCCTCCCACCAGACCAGACCAGGGACAATTCAGAAATTATAAATTCCCAAATTTTCCCCGCCGGGAATGAACCCAAAACCTCCCAGTTGTGACCACAGCGCTCACCACTACGCCAGAGAGGTCGTCACGTGAACAAGTCTTTTATAACAACAAAACTCCTATCAGTTTTTCCAGCTATGTGTCTCATCCATCGTCATTTCAGTACGCGATTTGGGCTGTCTCACCACCAACTTCCCAGTTCGTGGTGTTTCTGAAAAACTAGACAGAAGCATAACTTCTTTTGGGTCGATCGACTCGAACCTAGCACCTTATGATCCGCAGCCGAACAAGCTAGTCACTAGTTCAATGGAGCAGTCAATTGAATAAATAGGCATGCAATAAGAAGCAGTTAAAACTAATCTCATAAAAAAGCATATTATACAAATGAAGACTATATAAATGATAAAAAAGCGTGGATATAATTCGTTCCAGCGATTCATGAGACAGTAGGTAGTAATTAAACTGTATAACAAAACAGTTCTATTCTATTAAGTGTTTCCACTTTATTTGTGTCTAGGTCATGTCTTAAAATGAGTATTTGAATATTAGTTTCAATTCGATGCCTTAGCATGGGTAGCTTAAGTATGTCACGCTCTCTTTAAACATTTCTGTGGTGGTGTCGTGTGATGCGGGTTGTTACGTTCCCTCAAATATGGTTAAGCGAAGCAATGGCTGGATCATGCGTCATGCTCGTGAATGGGTGCCACCAGCAGGAATGGGGCTACTTTCTGTCTGCCCGTCTTAACATGTGTTGAATTATAATTAGCTATGCTTTTGTGGAACTCATTTTGGAAACACTGCATACATAGCATAGTATCTAGTGAATTGTAAACCTGTTTTGAAAAGAGCAACCGCCGAGTTTCTTGCTGGTTTTTCTCGGCAGGAAGGGCATTCCGAACCAGTGGTAGACTCATCGACTATTCAAAAGCACTTGTAAAAAGTTTATTTGAATAAAAAACATTTATATTCTATTCTATTCTAAGAAACAGTTGTCCGAGTTAGTTTGTATTATTGTAGCTGCAGAGCAGATTCCCGAGCGCGGGTGGAGGCTGGAGGGGAACGAGGTCGCCCGAATTGACGAGGCGTTGTATCTGGGACAAACATTATTCTGGCAAAGGCGCCCATCCGTTTTTCAACATTTTATTTAACCCTTGAGAGAGCCAACATAATAATTATTTTACTAACTATAGGGAAATAGGGAAATCTACATCGTGCTATATACATATATCAATATTCTACTTAAAAGCTAGTGACATTAGTATTGCCACTTCTCAAAAAAAAAATATAAGTGTGTTTGTCTGTGTTCACTTCGCTTTCAGGAGCGAGTTTGCTATTCTACCACCTTGGAATCTATCGAATCTTCGAATGTGTATCCATCGTCACTCTAGCTAAAAAATACTTACAAATGTATATCTTTGATGAAATTAATGATTTGACTGGTTTGATTCTTTAACTATTCAACCCCGTTTGATTGATTGTCTTAACACAGGTTCCCGTAATAATTTTTTGCTGACACTGATACACACACACTATTAAGTACTCTATATCAAACAAATCCACGCAGACAAACAACACACACAAACATACAGATATTTATAGAGGATTGAAGAGTCACATTTTTCCGATAACATTATAAAAATCTAACTTTTCCAAAGACACTGATCTTTTTTTCTAACATATTCCGTACTAAACATAAATAAATCGGCGATATTTGTATTCGTGAACCGCGGCCTGCCCCAATATCTCTGACAAAGCGTCTCGGGAGCGCGTGTGAGCGGCCGGGATCAGGCTCTTATGTTGCGCATCTTATATTGGACGGAATCACTTTGTGTTGGGGCTTCCCGCATCAAATGAGAGTTTATTGTTACAACCTACCGCAGTCTTTAGTTGAAGATAGTTCTTATTCACTCTACGTTCTCCTTCTACGTTATATTACTCGTTACTTAGGGTCGTGCCTCCTTCGAATAATAGAAGTGGTTTTATTACGGTAAACATACGGTTTAACATTATATAATACAATGTAACATTGTTTATCTACTCCAGCATCGAAAAGTTCCAATTTCGAATTTGACAGCTGAATCGTTATGAACCCTCTTTCGGTTTTGCTTCTCATTTCGATGCAGCTCGTTGTATGGGAGCTGAATCGAAATGGTTATCTTCTTCAAATAGGATACCTAAAGCTAAGGCTCTGAGTTCTGGCACTTTTGTACCGTTCATATGACAGAGGCGCCACAGGCGGCTGGTGGCGGCTTACGGAGTTACTTTTTGTTGACAGAGGCGCCACAGGCAGCTGGTGGCGGCTTACGGAGTTACTTTTTGTTACTTTAATGAGCCTACGGCGTATTTTGTTAATGATTTTATTTTCCTTGTCGTAGATAAAATCTTGTATGCAACTGAACGTAATTAGTCATTTTAATTCTCGTACTATCCTATTTTGATACTCGGCAAGCCTCGTATCAAAAAACAGCACTCGAATTAAAATGACCTTCATTACGATGCAGTTGCATAAATAGCTATACAACACTATAGTGATTGCCTATAAAAGATCGGCTAAGATCCTAGGATGAAACTATATAAATGCCTTGCCTTTGTCAACGTCGAGTGACGTTTTACCGAGGATTAAGTTGGACGTTCTGACGAGACGAGTGACGAGTTTTTCTATTCAAAATACTGTCAAAAAGAACAAAGGGTCCATACTTCAGTTTTCCTGAAATCGATTCGAAGCGTCTATACATGAAAAATTGTTAAAACCGTAGAGGTTCTATTACAAAAACATAATCACTGAGATGTTTCGTTTGAGGAACTCACAAAAAAAGATACTTTTGATTTTGGGAGCGTAAAAAGAAAATACTTTTTTGTGCAGCCGATTTGGAGGCTGGGTGTTTAATGAATCGTCCCATGAGACGCACAGCGCTCATCCGGTGAACATTCCGCTGAGCTTTTACTTACATTCCAAGAACTAGTCTAATGCAGATGGGCGAGGTGTAATCATAACTCCTCCAACCCTAAGAGGAAAATTATCGGAAGGATCGTTTTGAGATGTGTTCCGATAATTTTGCTTAAATTTTAAACATTTTGGCGATTTTAGCCAGATTACATAAAATAAGAAAATGAAAATACACAAAATTATTAATCCTAATGTTACGTATCCTAAAATTTCACTGAAGTTATAGTCTTTCTTATCATTTAAAACACTTTCAACTATCGCACTATGTTTTAACGAAAAGGCCATGTATTTCACTTCATCTAAACTTATTCCTTTCAAATTGACTACACTTGCACCGGGAGTAGTATTTGCGTTTAACTGGGGTAGTGTAATAACTGGAATTCTCTTTATGTCATCTGCTTCCATAAGGCTACGATGGTTGAGGTGAACTCCGTGAATTTGGAGTTCACAAGGTTCGTCGATCGTCATCAGGTAAGTACCAAATACAAGTTGCTTACTGACCTCGTGACCGCAGCGTTTCGTCAGTGTGGACCTCAGTCTACTGAAGAGGAGCCAGCTATCTGCGTTAACTTGCTGGGCCTTGACGTTTTCAATCTGGACTTCATGCTGCTTACAAGGAGTAAGATCATCCTCGAATTTCATAAGCTGCTCTATACATGTAAGTTCGTAATATAAGGCTTGATTATCTGCAGTGCACAGGAACTTATCGCCGGTAGAGATTGGACGACATGGTTTTACGAGCGGTAAGTACTTTATTCCTTTCGCCAGAAGGTAAGGATATTTAGGGATGATGGCGAAGGTTTTATTTTCAGGTTCATGGAAAATTGGCAATGAATATATCTTAAAATAGTTATATGTTGAATTGTCAGTAAGTGGTATTTCCATTACAAATGTTATCTGATTATTTTTAATAAATGATTTTACACAAATGGTCTCTTCTATTTTTAATAAATTTGTTCCTGTTGGTGGATACACCAGGCTTTCAGATTTAGAAATTAATTCTAAATGATATAACAATTCTGTAGAGTTTACAATTGACTGATGTAATATAGAGACTCTACTTAAGGCTAATGCTGTTTCGATTTCACTCAATCTAACAAAGATGGTACGAAAACTGCTTGTAAATACACTAAACAATCCCGTAAGATAAGTTAAGAAAATCCAATTATTTTGCTTGGAAGCTAAATCTTTCAGTAATATTTCAACCTTTGTTAGACGATTGTGAAAATGAACAGAGTTCTGATTCATCGTTTCAGTTAAATTAATAAAGCTATCAAACATTTTAGAGACAATCGTCAATTTCTTTGAAATAATAACTTGATTATGATCTAAGTTAGAAATAAGTTTATCGTACTTAACCGCATCGTTATGATCCAAGTTACCGGTTATAATTTTTATAACTGAACCCAATGGATTTATAAGACCTCTCTTAGAACGTTTCTGTGGAACTAACTGACTATATTTTTCTAAAGTTATATCACGTATAAACTCTGTATGCATTTTAGTACTTATTAATTCTTGAGAGTATGACGCATTCCAATCGATCATTCTACACATCTGCTGGTATGTCGTGAGTACGTAATTAATATCATTGTAAATTTGTTCCAAACTTATGACCTTAATTATAGTCCAATGATCGGTTTGAATGTATGCATGACCTTCTTTTACCGGAAAGATACCTGGGTTTTCTTCAAGTTTTTGCAGATGAAGGGCCTGCGACTGCATCGCTACTAGCAGGACGCAGCACAACCTGCGGAGGGCGTTTTACGTTTTTAATAGGGGTTTTGGTGTTTCTCTCTCCTACTTGTATGGGTAAAATATTTCTTTCAGGTCGGCCTATGACTCTTGCTTTGACATATCTTGGTTTATCTTTACTTTTACGCTTGTTAACATCTTTTGCAAAAATAACTTTTCCTTCTTGAAACCTAATATCAGCTTCACCGCCTTTCTTTTTCCTAATCTTTTCTTTCATCGCTACCATCTTATCAGACAAGTGTTTGTATAATACTCCGACTCGTTTTGCATGATCCTTAACCATTTTTTGGAAATATTGTTTTTCTAACTCTACACTATATGGGCTACTTGTGTCCGTGTGTCCAAAAACAACTTCAAATGGAGTAAGTTCAGTAACAGAGTGAATGGAATGGTTGTATGCCATAACCGAATAGGTCATCACAGATGCCGCATCGGTACATCGCTGTTCATATTTGGCCAATCTGTATATTTCAACTATTGTAGAGTGAAAACGTTCTATTAAACCCATTGAATTAGGGTTATTGGGGGTGCCAATGTGAAGTTCAACTTTATGTAAACTTAGAAATTCTTTAATCAATTCGTTGTTAAACTCAGTACCTGAGTCAGCGCTTATTTTTTTAGGTATGCCGTAATATGAGAAGTATTTCATCAAGGCACGCACTACCTCAGGGGTTGACTTGTTTTGAATTTCGATAGCCTGACCTAGTTTGCTAAACGCATCAATAAGAGTTAAATAAGTTTTCCCTTCAATGCTAAAAAGATCAATAAATATTTCCTGAAACGGAGCATTCTGGGTTTGTGTTAACTGTAAGATAGGTTTGATGGGTTTTCTATCATATTTCATTTGTTGGCATGCTTCGCAACTGTTTATAACTGCTGTGACTGTTTCTTGCATCCTATCCCAATAATAATTTCTACGAATCCTAACTAATGTCTCTTTAATACCACGATGGCATGTCTTTCCTGCATGATGTTTCTTTATTAGAGCTTTTTGTTCTCCTTCATCTTCTACATATACTACTCGTTCTGTGCATTCATAAAAATTAACCACGCCTTCCTTAAAAAGCTGAATTATTATATTACTGAATAATCTGCGATGTTCCTGCTCTTCAAAATAAATGAAATACTTAATTTTTGGTTTTATGTGCTGTTTTAAAAATTCTTTTATCAATTCAGGATTGTCTATTGGTAAGAACACTTCTAAAACTTTCTGTTTATCACGCGAGAGATCTCTTACTTGTATTTCGTTTTTGAACCATGAGAAAACTAAAATTTGATTAGGCTTTGTGTCTATGGCCTCATTCAAGATTGGTATTCCAGTCGACTCTGGATTTAGAGCTGAGTGTATTGTATCCGTTTTACTAGATTCCGATGGTATAGGGTAATCATTAATGTTTTCATCGGTAAACTCTATAGGACTAGCAGTTGCAGTTCGACTCGAATCTGATATAGTTATAGTCGATGAGTCACTACGAGTTAATCTCCTATTAGTTCCTATCTTCTCTGTATCGATAACTTTACTATTTAGATTTTTCCTACGATTACCTTCGTTTTCATCAATGTTAACTATAAGTGATGCTGATGGATTTTCTTCATCAGAGTCTAAAGCGTTAATTTTAATTCGGGATAGAGCGTCAGCATTAGTATTCTGTTTGCCATTTTTGTAAATTATTTCGAAGTCGAAGTCTTGTAGTCGTAATCTCCAACGAGTAAGCTTGCTGCTAGGGTCTTTCAGTGATTGGAGCCAAAGTAAGGGACGATGGTCAGTGTATATGTAAAACTTGCGACCATACAAGTACGGCCTAAAGTGCTTTACAGCCCAGATGATGGCGAGCAATTCTCGTTCAATTGTGCTGTAACGTGATTCCGTATCGCTGAGTGTACGGCTAGCATAAGCGATAGGTTTGTCACTTCCAATCTGTCCTTGCGATAGTACTGCGCCTAAAGCTACGTTTGAAGCATCAGTCGTAAGTATAAAAGGTTTGTCATAGTCAGGGTATTGTAAAAGAGGGGCGTGTGTCAAGAGTTCCTTACACTGGTTAAACGCGTCAATGTATTTCTGATCTATTATAATTCGGTTACGCTTTTTTAAACAATTTGTCAACGGTTGGGTAATTTTTGCAAAGTCTTTGATAAATCGTCGGTAGTAACCGATGAGTCCTAGGAAACTTTTAATCTCAGTCGTTGTTTTTGGTAGTGGGTAATTAAGTATAGCTGTAATTTTGTCATCATTAGGTTTGAGACCGTCTTTTGTAATGGTATGTCCAAGGTAGAGCACTTCTTTTCTCAAAAATTCTGATTTGTCTAATTGAATTTTCATGTTACTTGCCCTAATTCTGTCAAACACAGTTCGTAAGTTATGTCATATTGTCAAGGCTATTTCCGTAAATTATGATATCGTCTAAGTATACCATGCAGTGTAATCCTTGTAATCCACGTAAAACGTTATCCATTGTCCTTTGGAATGTGGCTGGGGCGGTTTTAAGCCCAAACGGCATTCTGAGGAATTCGAAATGTCCATTTTGCGTGGAGAAGGCTGTCTTCTGTCTGTCTTTCTCGTCTACTTCTATTTGATGGTATCCGCTTGCTAAATCAAGCGTAGTGAAGTAAGCGCTCTTCCCTAACTTATCAAAAAGATCATTTATGTTTGGTAGGGGGTACTTATCATCCAAAGTAATATCATTAAGTTTTCTGTAGTCAATGACCATTCTGTATTTAACCTCTCCTGATGCATCCATCTTTTTGGGCACGAGGTGTACGGGTGCACACCAAGGAGAATGGGATTCTTGTATAACATTTTCTTTCATTAATTTGTCAACTTGTCTATTAATTTCGTTTTGAACAAATGGCGATTGTCTATAAGGTTTAACATATATTGGGTCCTCATTTTTAGTCCTGATCTGATGTTTGACCAAATTAGTAAACGTCAAAGGTATTTGGTCACAGTAAAATATGTCTTTATATTCATGGCAAAGTCTGTAAATTTTTTCTCGCTCTTCGTCATTAGTATGGTCAAGTCTGAGTTTATTTAAATTTTCTTCAAGTAGTTTATCAGTCTCTATGTCACTATCATTTTTCGTAAGATTTATATCGCATTCTGTATTTTCGTACTTAGTCACTGTAAATGGGTGTCTGATAGTGAGTCGTTTTGGACTATCTGTGCTATTCTGGACTACTGTATATGCATAACCATTTACGCAATTTACGATAGCGCTAGGCATACGCAATCCAGTCTCAAATTCTTGAAAGTCTAGTATAGCATCTCCTGAATATTGATCGATGGGTAACCTAACTCGTTGTTCTGATCTACCAGGTATGTCAATTGTATAATTTAGGTTATTATTAATAATTGGGATACAAGTGGTGCTTGTTTTTAATAATCGTTCTTTTAAATCTATAACTGCACCTAATTGTTGTAACAGGTCATTACCGATAAGTCCGTCGTAACGGGCGTCCACGTCATATAAATAGAATTTATGCCAATTTTCGCTAACAAAAGTGGGTAAGAGGGGAATCTCTATCACCTCATCGTGTATACTAGAAGCATGTGTGCTGACTACCTGAAATTGCTCTTTCCTAATAAAGTCTCTGAAATACTCATAAGCTTTTCGAGGACTAAGGAATGATCGCATACTGCCTGTATCAATCATCATTTTTGCGTCTATTTCTTCTAAATAAATGTAAGGCAGTTTTAGATTAGGATCGCAATTTATTTCTAAGATTTCTTGTCTACTCTCGAGGCTTTTTCCTGAAAATCCGAAAGTGGGTTTTGACTATCATTCGTTGGTTCCAATTCGTCACAGGGTACGTTAGGGTTTTCCATGTCAGCGTCAGCGTCATAACAGTAGTTAATGTCATTTGAGTAGTCATTGTCATCATAGTAATATTCGTCACAGGGGGTATTGTCTTCATAATCGGTCATAGTCAGTTCGTTTAACTTAAAACCTTGTTGCATATTAGGCTGTGCTGTCCTCATGGACACATCAGTATGTTGTTGGGGTCTTTGAGTTGGATTAAGTCCAACCTGTGGTGGCTTATACCCAAATGGTTGTGGGGCCCTGTACCCGAATTGTTGCGGGGGCCTGTACCCGAATGGTTGTGGGGGCCTGTACCCGAATTGTTGCGGGGGCCTGTACCCGAATTGTTGCGGATGCCTGTAACCGAATGGTTGCGGGGACCTGTACCCGAATGGTTGCGGGGGCCTGTACCCGAATTGTTGCAGATTAATGCCTTGCTGTTGGAATGGCTTATTGCTAAACTGTTGTGGTTGAAAACCGAATTGAGGTCGGTACCCGAGCACTGGCTTCGGTGGTTGACCTTGACCCTGAATTTGAGGCATCCTAATTTGTGAATTATTAAAATTGAATTTAGGATGAATAGTTGGTAAGTTTGGTTTGTACCCAAACGGCTGGTTCATTGATGACCTTGAACCTGAACCCATAATTTGACTATTACCATGTACACGATTTCGCATATTATATTGGTCTAAGAAATTTACTTCTTCGAGTACGATACTTAAAGCTGCTTCTAAAGTTGCAGGCGATTTAAGCCTAACGATACGCACCATATTTTCGGGAAGATTGTACAAAAACACATTCAGAGCTGTATTATTATAAATAACCGACTTCGCAAGTTTTAATTCCGGATTATCAATTGAATTTACTTTCGACATTAATAATGAACGAACACCTTGGATCCTATTACAAAAATCAAGGAAACTTTCACCAGGATGAATTTTTAACGATTCTAATTCGATATTAATGCACTCTTCACTGCGAGGGTCTCCAAAATGTTGGATTAACAATTCTTTTAATGTGGACCAAGTAACAATGTCTTCTCGTTCAGACAAGAGCGCAGCTGCATCATCTCTTAATCGACTCGTTAAAACATTAAATACGTAAAGATTTTGCTCCTCACTACCCTTAAATCGATCAATTACGTACTGACATTTTCGCAAATAAAGATTCAACTGTCTTTTATCACCACCATAAAGCGGAATTAATTGTATAATTTCTTTAGGTATCGATTCAACGGTTGTGGTTGCCATGATGATAGAGTAATGAAGTGTACAGAGGATGCAACTGGCTTTATATAAAACACTTAAAAATAGCACACATATAACACAAAGACACACAATAAAGCACAATGTAAAATATAAAGTTAAAATGTAAAATGAAAAGAAAATTTGCAATTAAAAGTTGTAAAATAATGTATGAGTACTTTAAAATATTTTTTTTTGTAAAACGAAAATTAATCGTATATATGTATAATAAAATAATTATTTAATCGATTTATAGATTCAAAGAATTTATTTCACAAAAATTAAAAATTTAAAGTTCGATTAAAATAAGTCTCTATGTTCGAAACTACTCTATGTTATACTTTTCTAAGAATAGAGATAAGACCATAAAATTTTATATGGAGATATCCGCTTAAATAAAGTTATAAAGAGCGAAGTTTGATCTCATTTATAACACACATATTATTTTATAATAATTAATATAAAGTACATGAGGATGGGGGAACAAAGGAATGGCGAAAAGATTTACTCACCGAACCGCTACCACCATACTCGTTTTTTTTTCACACTCTCACAAAAGTTATTTTTTTGTTTTTGGTTCTAGGATGATTTTTTTTTTTAAATCATCCCCAAGGCTGCGCCACTTTTGATTTTGGGAGCGTAAAAAGAAAATACTTTTTTGTGCAGCCGATTTGGAGGCTGGGTGTTTAATGAATCGTCCCATGAGACGCACAGCGCTCATCCGGTGAACATTCCGCTGAGCTTTTACTTACATTCCAAGAACTAGTCTAATGCAGATGGGCGAGGTGTAATCATAACTAGATATTAACAACTTTATATGTATTTTGAGGTTATAAAAATATATAGATAGATATAAAGACGTAGTCGTAATTCCTACTTCCATGTTATTATAAGCTCTAATTTGACAATGGGATGTGCTTAGATCTAAGGGGATGTGTTACTTAATAGTCTATAGACCTCTCTACATAGACAAATTCTTGAATTTCCGGGCGAGCAATGACATCGAGAAACGATCCAAACCATGGAACTAGGAATTACGACTATAGTGTTTCTATTTCTATGATCGAAACTCAGAGCGCGATATGAATTAATCAGATGATGGTTCATTATTTTATAATTATTTAACCAAAGTTAAAGATGTACAACTAATCTATATATATAAAAGAAAGTGGTGTTAGTTACACTATTTATAACTCAAGAACGGATGAACCGATTTGGCTGAAAATTGGTGGAGAGGTAGCTTAGAACCAGGAGACGGACATAGGATACTTTTTATCCCGTTCGACCGCGTTTCCGTCATGTCACTATAAAACGTGGTATAACAAAAACGCATCTGACATGGAATAACAAAACGCAAATGACAGTTTAATAACAAAACGTAAATGACAGCTAAACGTAATTTTGTCTTTGGTTCTTCTTCTTCTTCGTTAAGTATGGTAAAAAATTTGACAATTATAAAAAGTGTTATAATAAAGCATTACTGATATTATAAATGCGAAAGTGTGTTTGTTTGTTGGTTTGTCCTTCAATCACGTCGCAACAGAAAAGCGGATTGATACGATTTTTTTCATGGGTATAGTAATGGATGTAGTAGTGGTTCCTCAGACCGGGAGAGCTACTTTTTATCTCGGACAATGAAAGAGTTCCTGCGGGATTTTTAAAAACTAAATCCATGCGGACGAAGTCGCGGGCATCAGCTAGTTTCATATAAAAAGCAAACTAATTAATTTAAATACTTTGTTTTGCATAAATCATATTCGTAGACGCCTCCTAAAACATTCAGGTACAATTCTGCCATTGTTCTTTACGCTCGGATAAGACTTATTTTACGTTGGTGAAATCGGCCCTGGCTGTTATAAACTAATAAAAAATGTGAAAGTATGTTTGTTTGTTAGTTTGTGTTTCAGCAACGGATCGTAGTACTTTTGCCTGGGTAGAGGTGACATCGGGTCTACATGTGAGCCACGAGAAAGTTTTTCTGCCCATTCTTTCATAAAATCTCTTAAGAGCCGACTTCACAAACGTAAAATAAGTCATATCTAAGCGTAAATAATATAATATTTTAACAGTATTTATTTTATTTTTCAGAACGCTCAATTTAATCATCGGTAAAACGTCACTTGACGTCGGTGAAATCGGCACTTGGAGATAAATCGAGGAGATGGTTAGACAAAATTTCCTCGTGGCGCGTATTGTCAGCCCTACAAGAGAGTGACAAGGCTACTTTTATCGTGAAAAAACAAAAAATAAACGCAGAATATCATGTTAACTTTCATGCATTAGTCCTTCAGTCACGCCGCAACGGAGCAGCGGATAGTCAACGATCGTTCAGTTCGCGCGGGATTAAGAAACTTCACTCCATGCGAACGCAGTCACGGGCTAAAGCTAGTAGTGCTTATTAAAAGTCTAAAATACTGTAAAATAATTATTGCCAGTCCAAAAGTGTACTGTGTAACCGACTTTCGACGACCTCCCTGGCGCAGTGGTGAGCGCAGTGGTCTTATAACTGGGAGTCCTCGGGTTCGATTCCCGGCGGGGTCAATTTGGGAGTTTTTAATTTCTGAAATGTCTCTGGTCTGGCCCGGTGGGAGGCTTTGGCCGTGGCTAGTTACCACCCTACCGTCAAGGACGTGTCGCCAAGCGATTTAGCGTTCCGGCACCTATTAGGGGTAGGGTTTCATGTAAACTGCCATACCCCTTCCAAGTTAGCCCGCTACCATCTTAGACTGCATCGTCACTTACCATCAGGTGAGAACGCAATCAAGGACTATCTTGTCATCGAATAAAAAACCTTTGATAAAAAAAATTTACTGTAACTTTACCCATATTCAGACACAACATAATTGAAGACGTTATAGCACGAAACCAGAGACATGGGATAAACATGGGGAGCAATAATATAATCTTTCCCGTCGCACACGACATACTCATTTATCACGCCCTTTGTCTCCCCCCGCGAGATAACAGAGCGAGCCGCCTCCGAGACCTACAGACCTCCAATTATTTCAACTTGTCACTTACTATGACACGTCACTTTATTATGTCACTTGGCTTTATATTTCCGTCCTTTGCTGACTGCTGTGATAAAATGATACGTGTATTATATCATCGAGAGGGCGCAGACCCAGTGAATTAAGGCGAATCAAGAGTAAATCAAAAATTTTAAGCTATTGCATAGCTTTTATCGCGGGCTTTGAGCGCGGCGACCGAATCAAGAAATTCCGTAACGAAAATAAACCTAACACCGTCGTTTCAGTTCGGCAGACTTCGGCACGGTGTTTGTGTGCGTGCGACTAGAAAATGCTATGCAATAGCTTTACCGCGGCAGTCCCCGAGTGCCACACGTATTTTATTTTTAAAAACAAGCTTTTAGCAGCTACATCATCAGACCCTGGATATCATCTAGAACCAGAGAACTAGTCAAGACAAATCAAACGAGCCCAAACTCTATGAGATTACACCGTTTTATTACAGAGTTTCCATAGCCACCTTCCAGTCAAAAAAACAAATCAGCTCCATGTCACAATAATAATGCATTGTCATCTGCTTTACTTATACATGCACAGCTCAATCGGAAACCGGGAAGTGGTTCTAATTCATATTGCAAGATTTGATCTTAAAATTACACACATATATATTACAAATTAAATAAAAGCTTATGAAAAGGCTAAATCTGAGAATCCTTACTAATATCATAAATGCGAGAGTGTTTTTGTGAGTTGGTTTGCCTTTCAATCACACAGCCACGGAGCAACGGATTGACGTGATTTTTTTTAATGACTTCTATGTATGCATGTGGCTATTAACGAAAATTCCACCACAGCGAATGAACTACTGAGCCGATTTTGATAAACGAGACGTCAATTGATTCACTATAATGGTCCGGGTGGCATAAGGTACATTTTATACAAACAAATCATGTAACTGTTTTTAAACTTCTATCCTAGTTGCATGGGCGTCGTTGAGAATCTGGAGTGACATAGGCTACCTACTATTCCGTGAGAACAGTTTTTAGGGTTCCGTACCCAAAGGGTACCAACGGGACCCTATTACTAAGTCTACGCTGTCCGTCCGTCCGTCCGTCCGTCCGTCTGTCAGCGGGCTGTATCTCGTAAACCGTAATAGATAGACAGATGAAATTTTCACATATTATGTATTTCTATTGCCGCTATAACAACAAATAATAAAAATTAAATTAAATTAAAAAAATTAAATTAAAATATTTCCATGGGTACATGGAAATATTTTTATTTAATTTTTTTTAACGGAACCCTAAAAGAGCGAGGCCCGACTCGCACTTGGCCGATTTTTTTTATAATATTAAAGATTTAATAAGTCGCGAAAAAAGTTAGTTTTCGGAGAATTTAAATCCTTACTTTACTGGGAATACTAGCAAAATAGCGGGAATCTTTAAATTTAAGTTTTAACCCTAGAGATCAGAGATGTAAACTTGCGTATACTCTTAAAACCTTCTCTCAGATCATCATAATATCCTCTACGTCGTAGTAGCCTGGCAAAGTTGCGTAAGTTGCATGGGTTAAATCGGCTTGGCATCCAGCTGCCCACAAGATAGTATAAAAAACTTGTTACAAGCTTCATAATAATATTGTAAAATGATTATTTTGAAAAGAGCAACTGCTGAGTTTCTTGCCGGCTCTTCTCAGCAGAATCCGCTTTCCGCACCGGTGGTAGAGTCATGACTTGTCATAAGAGCCACAGGTTGACCTACGTGAAATAAATAATTTTGAATTTTGAATTGAATTTTTTTTAAAGACCGCTTCTAAACGATAAGGCCACTTATACAAAGATTACTCATTTCATTTCATTTTCCCATTAGAATCATCACAAACTGACTAACTACTTTAACCAAACAAAAAATACGTTTCACCAACTTTCCGTCCTAAGAAGGTTGTCGCAATTAAGTCACGCAAGTTCATCAATAAATAAGGAAAGTTATAATCAAAATTACATCAGCCTTTTCCATACTAATTAATAGAACATCAAACGCGTTCTCAAAGTAAATTAATATTAGGGGATACAGGATGACAGAATATTTAATGAAGTCGCGCCGGCCGATTTGCTCTTAACTTTAATTTGCCTACCCGGTCTTAAGTGCTTGTTAATTTCTAAGTGCATTCTTCATTTTAAGTTTTTCAGTTTAAGAGAACCTATTTTCATAAAGTTCCTTTCCTCAAAGACAAGTTCCCTAGGCGCAATGGTGAGCACATGTTGTTTATTAATTAGAAAGTTCCGGATTCGAATCCTTGTATGTGAATATAATGTTTAAATAATTTTAGATGACATTGATTTATTTTACATTCCGCGTGGATTCAATTTTTAAAATCCCAAGAAAGCTTTTTGATTTTCGGAAATAAAAAGTAGCATATGTCACATCTCCAGGTTTTCAACAATACTCATGCAAAAAATCACGTCAAATCGTTGCTTCTTTGCTGCGTGATTGAAGGACAAACCAAGAAATACCCACACACCGCTGTCTTCACCATCCTACAGACTAATCTATGTGGTCCAGCGTTCTAAAATAGGGGAACGTACCAACAGGAAAAGAAAAATATACATCATCATCATCATCATCATCATCAGCAACCCATCAACAGCTGACTACTGAGAGCAGGTCTCCTCTCAGAGAAGGGTCATAGGCCATATTCCACCACGCTGGCCCGATGCGAATTGGCGGCCTTCACACACGCGTGCAGGTTTCCTCACGATGTTTTCCTTCACCGTTGAAGCAAGTTATATTTAATTGCTTAAACGCACTTGACTCGGAAAAGTCAGAGGTGCGTACCCGGGATCGAACCTACGACCCCCCGAATAGGAGGCCACAGTCCTAACTACTAGGCTATCACTGATTTTTAATAAAATAACATACATACAATAAAAATAAGATATAAAAGAATAAGATATATAAGATAGATAGAAAATTATAAATATTTAACAGAAAAACTAAATCGTTTGAAAACTTTTAGCACTGGTTATAAAATACAAAAGATACCCACATAACATAAAGATCCTTTGTTTTTATTCCACCGCCAGCTCCGCGCTCGCTTCTTGTGCAAAGTTGAAGGTTCCGGCTCAACTTTGCTTGTTAGCAATTATCTATCGGTAAATGATTTAAAGTTTCGCATCTGAACCCGGCTTCCGATCTACTTCCCAAGCCTTCATTTTGTTGGATCATTTTGTTGTAGCAGAAAATATGATATTAAAAAGTATAACTATCCTTACTAATATTATAAATGCGAAAGTGTGTTTGTTTGTTGGTTTGTTGTTTTATTAGTTTGTTGGCTTGTAGGTTTGTCCTTCAATCACGCTGCAACAGGGCTACGGATTTTTTGCATGGGTATAGTTGAGGACCTGGAGAGTGACATAGGCTTTTTATCCCAGAAAATCATAGAGTTCCCGAGGGATTTTAAAAACTAAATCCACGCGGACGAAGTCGCGGGCATCAGCTAGTTAGGGTTAGGCCTAGGTTAGGACTGTGATCTCCTATTCAGGGGCGCACCCTTGACTTCTCGAAGTTACGTGCGTTTAAGCAATTAAATATCACATACTTCAACGGTGAAGGACAACATCGTGAGGAAACCTGGACACTGAGAGTTCTCCATAATGTTTTCGAAGATTTGTGAAGTCCGCCAATTCACATTGGGCCAGCGTGGTGGACTATGGCCTATGGTTCATGGTTTACTTCATGCGACATTAATTGGTTGATTTCACATTTCTAGTTTTCTAACGGAATCCTACAAATTAAGTAAAGTAACAATAATTAATAATTAAACTTGGCATCTCTGACATCATTAATTAATTATCCTTCGGCGCTTCCTTAATTTCCCTTTCTAAGTAAAATGTTAATTATCATTGAGATACGGGAAAATTAACATTTTATAACAAAGGACTTACACTTCGAAGGACCTTACCGCTGTTGCAAATATAATATAATAACTAGCTCTTACCCGCGACGTCGTCCGCGTCGATTTAGTAGGTCTTAAAAAGTCCCGCACAAACCATCTGTATTTGATGACACAACGTGATTTTTTGCATGGATAGGTATAATAGAGGAATTAATTAAGATATTACGGGGATTACACGGAAATACTAGATCAACCATAGATGAGTTGCAGAAGAAATGGAGGAAACGTAACATAGAAGTGAAAAAGAGAAAGTGAGAAGAGAATGAACGCTCTCGAGATGTGGTGCCGGAGATTTGAGAGTGCCTTGGAATGAATTCCGGACCAACAAGTCCATTCACAAAAAACTCAGCATCAAGCATCGTCTGTCCTTCATGCTCGTGAACGGAACGCGACTAAGAATTACACTGGATTTTTTTTCATAAATTACTTAAGTGTTAAATAGTTATTTGTGTTATATAGGGCCAAAGGAATTTTTTGTTCCCCGAGGGCGTTATTTTGAATTCAGAGCGAAGTGAAGGATTCTATAGTAGACTCCCGAGCGCAGCGAGGGATTCTAAAGTAGAATCCTGAGCGTAGCGAGGTATTCAATATACACCGCCCGAGAACAAAAAATTTTGGCCCCGAATGACACACACTATTTTTCATCATTACCTATGAGAAAAAGCTAGGAGTATCAACCTACTATGTATATAGACATTACCAATACGTATATTGAAAGTTTAAATAAAACACAAATAAATTTTTATGAAATAATTATACATTAATATTTATGTTGGAAGTATGGGCGTATATATCTAATCGACAAATTTGATCACGTGACTTATCGAAGACAACAGCTTCTCAAACACTTTTGAATTTCGATACATTTTTGAATTCTCTCTTCTGATTGGTCCGCGTTAGTGCTTTAGTAAGCTAAAGCAAGAACGCGGACCAATCAGAAGAGAGAATGAATGAAAAGTCCCAATTCTGTCCAAGGATATATTCTGTCAAGTCCAAACTCTGAAGCCAATATTAGTTTTTCGAATAGGTATGATGAAAAACATATTTTCTTATATAAACTGAAACATTCTCGAATCTTAAAGCATTCATCGTTATCATCATCAGCAACTCATCAACGGCTCACTACTGAAGTTCCTGCCCGAGATCGAACCTGCAATATAATATATCTTAACATAATATATAAATTACGTGTCACGTTGTTTGTCCGCGATGGACTCCTAAACTACTTAAACGATTTTGATCAAACTTCGTAACTATCTGTAATTTGGTCCAACTTGAAAGATAGGATAGTTTTTTTTTTGATTTGGATAGTTTAGTTATTTGTTTTATTTATATAGATAATTTGGCGGAACGAAGTTCGCCGGGTCAGCTAGTAGGTATATATATAGGTAAAAGCATTATGTATAACTAAAAGCATTACCTAACCACAATTTATAAAATTCACGTGGAATGGCAATAAATCCGCAGTCTAAGGAGGTAACCGAACTACCGACCTGGTGCAAAGATCTCGGATTGCGGTACTTCCAAACAACTCGACTTCGTTTCGGTGTTTTCGAAAACAAATGACTTGGGAACTTACTACTACGTAACGTTCGTACGCTACGAATCAGACGGGGGTTAATAAATTTCCGATTTTACTTACACGGATAGTATTAAGTTGGCGAAAATAGGTAGGTATCACTGTCTCTTACGGGGGATATATTATTATTACTAGCTTTAAGCTCACAATAAGTTCGTTTTTCCCTATTTCATCCCCCTAAGGGATTGAATTTTTAAAACTCCTTTCTTAGCGTATGCCTAATTCATAACAGCTATCTTTATGCCTTTCAGCCTGATCCGTCTAGTGGTTTGAGCTTTGCGTCGATAGGTCAGTCAGTTACACAGTGAGCAAAGTGGTACTTTGCGCCTGAACACAGATTACTACCTACTCTATAAAACGCAAGTCCGCACACATATTATGGAGTACTGCTCTAAACTTTGGGCTGGAGCACCTCAGTATCAACTCCTGCCTTTTAACCAGATTCAAAGGAGGGCAGTTAGGCTTGTGGACAATCCCAAATTAACTAGCTGACTGGAAAGCCTGGAGCACCGCAGAGACCTAAGCTCTCTCTGCGTATTCTGTGTTCTGAAGAGCTATTTGACCTTATCCCAACGTCTCTCTTCTACAACCGCACCGCACGCCACCGAAAGCAATTTCACCCTCACCACCTGGGTGCCTGGAGCACTTCGACCCTCCGCAGTGCCACATCTTATTTCCACGCACTACCAAACTGTGGAACCAACTCCCATCGACTGTGTTCCTGCTTAATTACAACATGGGCTTATTCAAGGGGCGGACCAACAAATTCCTGAAAAGCCGGCAACGCATTGGTGGTGCCTCTGGTGCTACAAATGGTCACATGCGGTTATCACTTAGCATCAGGTGACCCGCCTGCTCGTTTGCTCGCTATTCATATAAAATATACATCTATCTATATCTATATCTATATATATATATATATATAAAAGAAAGTGGTGTTAGTTACACTGTTTATAACTCAAGAACGGATGAACCGATTTAACTGAAAATTGGTGGAGAGGTAGCTTAGAACCAGGAGACGGACATAGGATACTTTTTATCCCGTTTGACCGCGTCTCCGTCAAGTCACTATAAAACGTGGTATAACAAAAACGCATCTGACATGGAATAACAAAACGCAAATGACAGTGGAATAACAAAACGTAAATGACAGTAGAATAACAAAACGCAAATGACAGTGGAATAACAAAACGTAAATGACAGCTAAACGTAATTTTGTCTTTGGTTAAGTATGGTAAAAAAATTTGACAATTATAAAAATGATAGCTAAACGTAATTGATAATATCATCAGTAATATGTTTTCTCTTTGAATCATCATTAACAATGCCGCGAGTAATATTATAAATGCGAAAGTGTGTTTGTTTGTTGGTTTGTCCGTCAATCACGCTGCAACAAAGCTACGGATTGACGTGATTTTTTGGATAGATATAGTTGAGAACCTGGAGGGTGACATGCATCCCGGAAAATCAAAGAGTTCCCGCGGGATTTTAAAAACTAAATCCACCCGAACGAAGTCCCGGGCATCAGCTAGTAAATAAATAAAAATTACATCGCGTACACCGTGTCTGCAATCTCAAAGATAGATTTAGTAAAATCGTCCTCCGTCAACACGGCAATGTTTCATGAATAGGCTCGAGCGCGGCCGACCCCGCGTCCGTCACGCGCGCCTAAATAATAAAAACACCATAAAACCCTCGTAAAGCCGGGGAAAAGGAAACTTTCCAAATAAAACAACTTCTATGTACACACTTTTCCCAAATTGGATGAAGTGCTATCGTATTACGTTTGTTATGGAATCGAATCTGAGGCCCCATCAAATATGGTTGAGCGAAGCAATGGCTGGGTCATGCGTCATGCTCTTGAACGGGTGCCACCGGCGGGAATGGGGCTACTTTATGTCTGCCCATCTTAAGATAGAAGTTAGTCGGTATGCATTTTTGGAACTTTCCTCATTGTGGAAACACTGCATATATAGCATAGTATTTACTGTATTGCAAATTTATTTTGAAAAGAGCAACCGCCCAGTTTCTTGCTGGTTCTTCTCGGCAGGAAAGGCATTCCGAACCAGTGGTAGATTCATCGACTATTCAAAAGCACTTGTAAAAGTTTATTTGAATAAAACATATTTCTATTCTATTCTATTCTATTCTCTGTGACACTGAAATGATTACATATCACTCAATCCATCCATCGTCCAGTGGCAGAAGCAGTGACAGCCTAGTGGTTAGTACTGCGGTCTCCTATTCGGGGGGTCGCAGGTTCGATGCCGGGCTCACGCCTCTGGCTTTTCTAAGTTATGTGCGTTTAAGAAATTAAATATCTCAAGCTTCAACGGTGAAGGAAAACTTCGTGAGAAAACCTGCACAGAAGAGAGTTCTTCATAATGCTCTCAAAGTTGTATGCAGTCTGCCAATTTGCATTAGGTCAGCGTGGTGGACTATAACCTTTCTCTGAGAGGACCTCAGCGCTCAGTAGTGAGTCGTTGATGGGATGATAATGATCAAATCTTTTCTTTGGTCTTCCGCTACTATTTTGTCCTTCATAATGCATAATTTAATAAATTATATAACAAATTATTAAAAAGACATTATAACTTTCAACTTTATACCGTCTAGTTGAACAAGCGACATGTTGCAAATACGATGTACATTTCACAGTACAAGTGAAATGCCGCTCTATTTCATTTTAATACATATTTTATATTCTAACGGAAGACGGCATGATGTCAACGTATAATACAACTGCGCACAAAAGATGCAACTTCAAAGAGAAAAATTATTATGTAATTTTTTACTATAGAAATTCTACGACCTCTACTTCTACGGCGTAGCGTATAGCTACGAGAATATTTTAATTGCACACGGTTGGGTGACGTCTAACGATTCTATCCACATTTTGACTATATCCATGTTATGATTTTAACAGTCTATGAATGTAGGTATATTTTGTTTTTTTATTCACGTAACCGTAGCGCCTAAACTACTAAGCCTCTGAGATTTTGATGCATCGATTCGTTATTATGGTCCGGGTGAAAGAAAGAAAGAAAGACAGAAAGAAAGAAAAGAAATAATTCTTATTTGATGAATTGGGCAAAATGTCGAAAATAATACCTTCCCCCCCCACCTTATCACCGAAGTTTGCCAATCGAAAAATCAGAAATTATTTTGGTCATTAGAGGTTTATGTATATTTTACAGGAAAAATAAAACCAACGGTCTTACTAGCATAGTTTTTTTATATTAAACAATAAACCTTATTACAAACAACGTTAACAATGAATAAGAAAATTCATATAATATTATCGTTTTACTTTTACTTTTGGAGAACGGAATGCGATGCGCGAGTCCGACTCGCACTTGGCTGGTTTTTTTTTAAATTTTTGTTGAAAAGCTAAGGCGATAAATGGTCTTAACATCCAAAGAATTATTAGACAAACTGGAAAAAATCGGCCAAGTGCGAGTCGGGCCTCGCTCTTTTAGGGTTCCGTTAAAAAAATTAAATTAAAATATTTCCATGTACCCATGGAAAGATTTTAATTTAATTTTTTTAATTTAATTTAATTTTTAACCGACTTCCAAAAAGGAGGAGGTTCTCAATTCGGCCGGTATCTTTTTTTTTTTTTTTTTTTTCTATGTATGTCCACCGATTTCTCCGGGATTACTGGACCGATTCACGTGATTTTTTTTTAATCGACAGAGGATGTTTGCGAAATGGTCCCATAAAAATTTTAACCTTCAACTCCTCAAGCCTGATGCTGCAGGCTAAAACTATGGCGATTTAGGAAATTTCGAGTACGAATTGATATTGTAGGTAACAAGTATGGACTACATCATGGAGCTCCAGGTCCTAGCTCCTCAATCATAGGATACTACACTTAAAAGCTTAAAATAAAAATTCTTTTCAAAAAACCGACTTCTAACGCCACTACAAAGTATAAAAATAATTTTAGTTTGTCCACGTTTGTTGAAGTCGGGCGGGCCTAAAATACAAACTATGAAACCGACTCGCGATGCTCGCTCGACTTCTACAAACGAGTCTATCATATTCTGTAGCGTCGCGCATCGGTTTCATAGTTTGTATATAGGCCCGCCCGACTTCAACAAACGTGGACAAACTAAAATTATTTTTATACTTTGTAGTGGCGTTAGAAGTCGGTTTTTTGAAAAGAATTTTTATTATTATTTTATGTTATAGCGGCAATAGAAATACATAATATGTGAAAATTTCATCTGTCTATCTATTACGGTTTACGAGATACAGCCCGCTGACAGACGGACGGACGGACGGACGGACGGACGGACAGCGTAGGCTTAGTAATAGGGTCCCGTTGGTACCCTTTGGGTACGGAACCCTAAAAACGACGGTAAGTATACATAATCATTAATCTGTGTAAACGACGTTCATGCCAGTGTTTGTGGTAGGCTTGTTGAACATCTACATTTGATTCTGCATACATAGCCGATACACTCGCTCTCGGGTGGTGTACCGTATAGGAACGCCGTCATTATGGTTCAATATACCCAAATCTACGACAGCAAAACACACAAAGATTTGTTCTAGTATTGAAAAACCATCAGAGTTGAACGCCTCTACCAAGCTCAGACATGGCACTCTGCCAGCGAGGCTGTTTGGCGCCGAGCCAATACATCGATCGCTGTGTACAGGGGCCGAAGTTCGAGCGCCTTACAAGCGCAGTAATGTGGATTGCGTCTCGTGTTTGGTTTAATTGCGCCATGCTGAATAATGTTTGATTTAATAGCCGTTTGCAAAAATGGATAAGAATAGGAGATAAAAGAAAATACTTGTTTCAAGAAATAAATATCTCTTGGCTCTAAATAACTAGTGGTTCGCCCCGAACTGAGACCTCGCGGTATCCCATAATTCCCATAAGGTAGTTTTAACTATATTATATTGTAATTAATACGCGCCGAATCTGATGACGTCAATCGTCATCTGCTTTCGTGGATGGGATGCATATTTACAATATTAAAGACAGCGCCATCTAGTAACAGTATAGTGAAGTTTTGTTAAAAACATTGATGCCCATTAAAACTCAAATAATTTCGTTTCTTTATAATATTTATCTAATCTTAGTATTTGTTGTTCAAGTACAGAATATAACTCAAATTATGTGTAAGTTTCAAGTTTTAAAACAAAGTGGTTTTAGAAATCTAGCCTCGAATACAATCTCCACTTTGAAAGCCCCTCATTTCGTATGGGAGCCCCCCTGAAATAAAGATTTTTATAACTTTTTAAGCCATTTTCGGCTGGAGGCCATCGGTTTACATATCATATCTAAAATTGAAGTAATTACGTTCAGTAATTCAGAAGTTATAAGGCTGTGATAGACGGACGGACGGACAAGTGCAAATCGCTCTAGTAAACTCAGAGACCTTCGCTTCGCTCGGTCGATAATCTTCCAACGAATAAATTTTTTAATAAATGAAATAAATAAATAAATAATGGAGAACTCTCAGGCGCGCAGGTTTCCTCACGACGTTTTCCTTCAACGTTGAAGCATGTGATATTTTGTTTAAACGCACTTAATTACGAAAAGTGGTGCCGGATCGAACGTGCGACCCCCGAATAGGAGACCGTAGTCCTAACCACTAGGTTATCACCGATTGATTAATAATAAGAGCGACCAAAATGAGATTAACCTCACTACATGCAGTATTGTCAATGTAGTTATATACTAGTTTTTCTGTTCTAAAAGCATATTGATCATCATCTGGCAAGATACTTTTAGCAGTGGCGTTTGTCGTTTTTGCGTTCGGACGAGCTTCCGAAAAGCGACTAAAAATCGCCAAAACGTTCAGCGCTGATAAAAGCAGTTGCCCTGGCCCTAAAGAAATTTACGTCTGCCCGTCTTAACATGAATTGAATTGTAGTACTTTTTTTTTGGAACTTCCCCTCATTGTGGAAATATTATATTTTATTCTAAAAAAGTTGCATAGGTTAAATCGGCTTGGCATCCAGCTGCCCACAAGATAGTATAAAAACTTATTACAATGTAATAGCTTCGTAATAATATTGTAAAATGATTATTTTGGAAAGAGCAACTGCTGACTTTCTTGCCGGCTCCTCTCAGCAGAATCCGCTTTCCGAACCGATGGTAGAGTCATGACTTGTCATAAAAGCCACAGGTTGGCCAACGTGAAATAAATAATTTTGAATTTGAATTTAAGAACAAAATTGATTGTTGTGGTCTATTAACATGAAATCCACGACTTGAATTTCGTTTCATCGTCGGAGGTTCCTACAACGCGTTGTGGCCGTTTTTCAAGTGACATATAATGTTTTAAAGATGCCAGAAGATCCGCAAACTTTGAACCTATAACACAGATATACTTGTTTATTCTTTACTTTATCTTAAGTCACTTATCACAGTTATAACAGAGATTCTTGTAGTATCGCCGCGATGAGTATTAAAGCTTTTCCTGAAGTTCATAATTATCACCATTCAGAAGCCACTAAGCAGATTACACTTCTTTAGAAACTGAGCCTTTCTATGCCCGCTCTGAAGAAACGATCCCCTTTTACTGTGAGAGGGTGTAAAAGCTGGCAACAGAGATGGCATGTCTCGACTCAATTAAGCCTTTATCAACCAATGCCAGGTAAGTGAAAACTTGTACAAAACTAAAATTCAAAATTACTTATTTCATGTATAACTTGTGGCTCTTATGGACCAGCCAAGACTACCGGTTCGGAAAGCGGATTCTGCCGAGAAGAGCCGGCAAGAAACTCAGCAGTGGCTCTATAAAAAAATATACAATTACGATATTATGTAGCTTATCTATTTTGTGGACAACTGAAGCAAATATGATTACTTCCAAGCAACTTTGCCATTGTATAATAACTTTCTAATAAATTTGTCTAAATGCTTGTTTTCTAACCCTCCCTAATTTTTACGTGCTACTTAAGCTAAGTTAGGTAACGCTGTTAATTTCGTTTTCACGATCCTTTAGGGTACACCTGAAGATGGAAATGACATTGGGTAAGGGTACACCTAAAGATGGAAATGACTTAGGGGATGATTTAGGTATGGTTGATGAAAGCAGCTAATATAATAAGACAGTTATAGATCCCAACCAATATTGTAAATGCGAAAGTGTGTAATTACAAAACTTGTAAAAAGTAAATTGTAAAACCGATATACACTATCAGTTTGTCCTTCAATCACGCAACAATTGATTAATGTAATATTTTTAACTGACTTCATTAAAAGGAGGAGGTTCTCAATTCGACTGTATGTTTTATTTTGTAGGTTTGCTAAGGGATTCTCCGCAAATTAAACTAGCGGCACGCTATGATGGCCGGTTTGACACATTACAATAGTGATGTGGAATGTCAATTTATTCTCGAACAAAAAACAATTAAGTTTTGTTTTTGTACCTGATTAAATAGGTTTAATAAAACAAAAATGTATATGTTTATTTAATTTATTTGAACGAACTGAATATTTGAATGAAAATGAATATACATACTTTATATGCACACAAGAAACATATGAATACAAAAGATACCAAAAAAGGTGCCACAAAAGGCCATAATTAATCAGATTCGTCCATACTACTATTTTCACTGTCGTCACTGCTATCATCACCTACATTAATAATTATATGTTCGTTTTCTATAATATTATCTATTTTCACATCTCTTTCATAATCTTCCCTTATTAATTTAACAGTTCTATTCACAACCTTTTCCCAGTCTCCTTTAGTCACATGTTCACAAGCTTCTTCTAATAATTTTAGCATTTTTTTTGTGGTAAATGGGGGTTCTGTATTGTGTCTTGCAGCATATCCCTTAATTTGAGCCCACACCAACTCAATCGCATTATACTCACAATGGTAAGGCGGTAACCGTATAACTCTGTGCCCATGTTCTAATGCTATTTCGTCAATGACGTATCGGATCTTGGTTGGTTTGTTTTCTTTTAAAAGACGTACTAATTCCGCTTTTAACATATTCATGTTTGCATCTACGCCATTTTTACGAAGCCATGCGACGATATCAGCTTTCTTTTGGGATTGGGCAGGTGGCTTGTCAATTTGCATCGAGTGGTATGGGGCGTTGTCCATAATTATAATAGATGGTTCAGGGAGGCTACACAACATTGAGGTAAACCATTCAGTAAACTTTTCTCCATTCATGTCTTCATGATAGTCTCCAGTGGTTTTTGACGCAAAAGCCATGAGAGAACCTTCGACAAACCCGTTGATGGTTCCGGCGTGACAAATTATAAGTCGCGATCCTTTTCCTACAGGAACTTTGGAAGTAGATGCTGCTGTGTCATCGTTCCAAGAACGGCCTACAGTATGGTTAGCATTAAGCCATGTTTCATCCAAGAACACAACATTTTGCCAATTTTTGATTTCTTTCACTTGCCGTAAAAAAGTATACCTTGCCATCGCTATATCAAATCTTTCCATCAATATTTTGCGTTTGTTACATTTTTTGTATCGAAATCCAATGGTCTTCAAAATCTTCGTTAAAGAACTTTCCCCACCGAAGAATAATCCAGCTTCCTTCAGTGAATGCACCAACTTTTTTCTTGTTGGATACTCCTTCTGTAAATAGTAGCCGTAAACATGTCTTCGGATAGCATCGGCATCAAAGCTATCGATGCCTACGACTGGTTTTGCTCGTTTTCTCTTTTTTGGTGTGTGAAGTTTATTTTCTTCTGTGCCAGTCTCGCCATATTTTTTTTTAGTTATCCGTCTAACAGTTCGTTGTCCAATATTAAGCGCATCAGCTACGCGTTCAACCACTGACGTTATAGGTAAAATTGGCCCTCCATTTTGAGCTTCACGATCGAAATAGTTACGAAGGCGTATTACGAACTCACGTGTCTGACTATTTAGAACAGTTCTCTGCGTACGTTCGGTCATATCGACGAAATCCACAACAAAGGGCTTGAACAGAGTCCAAATTAACGAGCAAGGGTCAACAGTAATGCAGTATCAATATTTGAAATCCAAAGCCAGGTCAAAACTATATCACAATCGCATTGCACTGACAGTTTATACTTTTCGAAGCAACGTCAATTCGAAACTGCTTTGTTTTGCATTGAGCATTGACGCGAGTTTGCCGGAGGTAGTAGTTGTGCTAGCCAGCGATCCTATGTGACGATCGTATTAGATTCCATTTTTAAAAATTTTCAATTTAGAAAACCAAATGCCGAGTTGTGGTATATATCATATAAAAATAAAAATTTTACCTTTTGTATGAAACAGCTGATATTTTTTTGCGATTTCAGAGGTTTGTCCACATAGTGAAAATTGTTCATATTCACAAGTACATTCACCCCTTAAATGGTGCAAACTGATTTTTCTACACTTGTATACATTTTAGAAATCAATTTAATAAATAAATTTTGAGTCCTAAACCTAAAACTACATTCGATAAAATTTATGAATCTCTGCACATCACTATCGTCAATAAAGTAATACAATTATTTCCTTCAAAGTCGTTATCAATTAATACGGAACTTCATGAGCGGACAAACGTCAAACCGGCCATCATAGCGTGCCGCTAGTGTAAGAATGGATTTTCATGATTCTTTTTTGTTTTCTTTAGAGGTGGCGCCATATAAATTTTATCAAAATTGATTTGGCACTATTTTATGCATATGTCTGTTTTACGGGTTAGGACATCAAAAAATTATGTTGACATGTAACTCTATTGATTAAAGCACAAACAACAAACACACAAACACACTTCCGCATAAACATTGGTTTAAAAGACCTCCCTGGCGCAGTGGTGAGCGCTGTGGTCTTATAACCGGGAGGTCTCGGGTTCGATTCCGGGCGGGGGCAATTTGGGAATTTATAATTTCTGAATCGTCTCTGGTCTGGTCTTGTCTTTTGATCTTTGGCCGTGGCTAGTTACCACTTTAACGTCAAAGACGTACCGCCAAGCGATTAAGCGTTCCGGCACGATGACGTGTAGAAAAACTGATTTGCAGGATGGTTTGAATATACACTCCCATTCCAAGTTAGCTCACTACCATCTTAGACTGCATCGTCATTTACCATCGGTTGAGATCACAGACAAAGACTATCTTGTCATCGAATAAAGAAAGGACCAACTTCAGTTTGTAAGTCACTTATCACAGTAATAATATCTATCTAAGAGTAATTCCCTTAGTCCCTCGCATCGAGAGCTAAGAGCTTTTCTAGTTCATTCATCGCCACTGTGATGCCTGATGATGATTCATCATCATCAGGCTTCAGTCTAAAGTTCGTTTACTTTAGGGAACTGTACTAAAACGATGTAAGTCTCATCAAGTTCGGGCTTGTTTCATTCGTCTTGACAAGTTCTCTGGTCCTAGATAATATCCAGGGTTTGATGACGTAGGACATTATCGATTCAATTTCATAATACAATTTATATTTTACCTAATAAGTTATTTTCATATGTATAATATTTATTTATTTTAAATGACTACCCTCTTATTCGGGCCCTAGCAGAATATCAGCGCTGTGGTTACATATGTATCCACAGCATTTAGCTGAGCTAGAACCCTTTCATTGGCATGACACATAGTAGACACTAGTTAAGTTAGATTGTAATTACTTTCTGTTTTTCCATTTTCATGTGTATTTCCATTTTGTTTCTTATATTTTGTTTTCATGTCAATGAATAAATAATATTCTATTCTATTCTATTCTATTCTACGTAGCCAGCTACTAAAAGCTTGTTTTTAAATTATTTTTTTTATTTTCAACTTTATCATTTCATCAAACACTTTAATAAAGTACAAATTAAATAAACGCGCGTCGCGTCGCACGGTCCTAACCTAACCTAACCTAACCTAACCTAACCTATTAAATCAAACATAATTTGTGGCCAAGTATGAGCGCGTTCTTGCAGAAGCGTTAGCGTGGTACGCGGCTGCGCACGCGGCGGGTGCCGCGTGTCCAGAAATGAGCCCTTAAAGTAGTAGGTATTATTTCAATATTGCGTTGACATAACATCATTCACGGACGTCCTTATATTACTTACTTTGAGGTTGTCACTGTATGAAATGTTAAAATAGTAATGAGATAATACTACTGTAAGCAAATAGCAGTGAAAAGTACTGCGGTCTTCTATTCGGGGGGTCGCAGGTTCGATCCTGGGCACGCACCTCTGGCTTTTTAATAAATTAAATATCACATGCTTCAACGGTGAAGGAAAAAAATCGTTAGGAATGGTTTCCTCATGCACGCAAGAGACCTTTGTCCAGCAGTTTGTCCAGTTGTCCTTTGACCTTTGTCCAGTTGGTTGTCTATCGGTTGACAAAGAAGAAGAAGAAGTCTACACACACACAATTCCGTGCAAAACTAGTCAATCATAATGTAAATATACCCATTAATATCCACTTAATGGATAGGATCAGTTTTCCTTAATCTTGCAAACGAAAGGAAAAACGCTGTTAACCGTAGTGTCAACAAGACCCGATACCAACGATCGTCCCTGACGCCCTCCTAATGAAAAGGGAAGCTCATTTCCGCGCGAAAATTATTCTTTGGGGTTATGACCCTTGAACGGAGTTTATAGATCGCTTTAGGGCAGGTTAATAGGCGGAATGAGATAATGTTATCGTCCCTGGTTTAATGCATTATTTTGACGAGTTAGGATTTTAAAAAATCCCATTGTTTTCCCGGAAGAAACTTCTTCGTCTTCTTTGTCAACTGATAGACGCCCACTGCTAGACAATGGTTTCTTGCATGGACTTGCATACATCATAACATAATTCCAATATTAGTATGGATTTTATTATTGGTTAGTTGTAATAATATTGTTTTAATCTATACTAATATTATAAAGAGGAAAGATTTTTTTGTTTGTTTGTTTGTTTGTACCGAATAGACTCTGTTACTACTGGACCGATTTTAGCCATTTTTTCACCAATAGAAAGCTAAGTTATCAGGAAGTAACATAGGCTTTAATTTATTTTCAAAAAAATTAGAGATCCTTAATTGCATTATTGCAATTTTCTACTAATTAATACTACAATAGTAAAGGTAATCTAATTACTTTTTAGAACACAAAAGCTACTATTGTGACTTAAATACACACATCAAAAGTGTCTAGGGATCAACATATATTTTTGCAATAACTTTTCTCCTGATTGATATTAATTAAAATTTTCTTTGAGAAGAGCTGATGGTCGTTGGGGTCCCAAGGTGCTGGAGTGGCGACCCCGCACCGGGAAGCGCAGTGTTGGCAGACCCCCCACCAGGTGGACCGACGACATCAAACGAGTCGCAGGGAGCCGCTGGATTCAGGCGGCGCAAGACCGAGGCCTGTGGAAGTCCATGCAAGAGACCTTTGTCCAGCAGTGGACGTCTATCGGTTGATAAAGAAGAAGAAGAAGAAGAAGAAAATTTTCTTTAAGGATTCATCAAATAAAGTGTTTTCGTTTGTCACAGTAACGATAAACCAAGTCACCTTTGCATTAATAAAGAAATTTGCCATTTTCCTAATAAAGGGATTTTTGACATTTGAACCACTAACATTAAAGTTCGAAAAAAAGACTGAAATAACAGTTTTCTTTAAAATTTTATTGGGTAACTTAAACAATTAATAATCCGTGTTTCTACCGCGAACACTAACAACACAAGAACATCGGTTTGGCATACTCAAAATGAGTTCATCCAAATCACGCTGTGGAATGGCCGCCCATGTTCGTTGCAACAACAAAAAAAGGTCTTCTTGCCACTGGATACCCTCCATATTCGGCAGAGCTCTTCTCTGTAGCATATCCCATGCATGCTCAATCGGGTTCAAGTCTGGCGACTGAGCAGGCCAGGGCAGGACATTGATGTTAGCTGCGGCGAGAGTCTGTCTTACAACTCTTGCGGTGTGCGGTCGTGCATTATCATGCATTAACTGAAATAAGGGACCGATTTGAACTTGTAGAGGAACGATGACGTCTGATACAATCGTCTCAGCATAAATTTGAGCGTTGAGGTTGCCTCTGATCCAAATCAACTCAGTTCTTCCGCCGATCCAAATACCCGCCCATACCATGATGGTTCCACCACTATAAGGATGGCCTTCCTGGCAGGATTTTAATCGCTGTTGGCGTCCAGGGGTTCTCCAGTGTCGTATACGTCTTGTATCCGGTCTCATACCAAAACGAGACTCATCAGAAAAGCACACGAAACGCCATTGTTCTTCTGCCCAATTTCTGTGTTCAAGAGCCCATTGATATCGAATCCTACGATTGTGCATTGCTATAGGTGGTACCCGTAGCGGTCTTCGGGAATGAAGGTTCACTTCATGCAAGCGGTTTCTGACTGTTTGGTCGCTAATTAAGTTCCCTGAAGAGTGATGAAGCCTCACGGCTAACATCATGGCGGTTATTGTTGGAGCTCTTCGAGTTAAGATTTGAATGTATCGGTCTTGTCTCCGTGTGGTGCAGCGATACCGTCCTCCATGGCGCTCAGCCACGGTACCAGTGCTTCGGTAACGTGTCCAAAGTCGACTGATAACACTCTGACTTGTATTCAGAGCTAAAGCCACAGTACGTTGCCGGGAACCAGCTTCTATCATTCCCACGGCTCTGAGCATTTCTTCCCTGCTTAAATGACGTCGCCGCTCCATAATAACGTTGGTTTTAATCAGTAGTAGGGAAACAGTAGCACTAATAATGTCTTCAATGCGTTGTATGTTTTTATAGGGAAAATATTGACAGCTGATTTTCATCTTTTACTCGAATTTGATTGACAGTTCCTGATTCAAATTATGAAATGCACCAAAAAGGATCCATATAAATTTATAAAATCATAAATTTATTACAAAGCCACATCTCAATCTCAAGAAATCCGCATAAAAATGCTTGATCCCTAGACACTTTTGATGTGTGTATGATAGTTAGATGTATTCCCTCGGTCGTGTACTTTTTTGTAGAAAATAATGAGTACTTTAATCATGTGGTCTATAATTTTTATGTATCATCAATAGTTTTCTCAGCACACGCCAAATAAAGCATTTTATAGGCAAAATTTTCCTACTTTGGGTTACATTATTGCAATTTTCTTAAGGATCTCTAATTTTTTGCCAATAAATTATAGCTAATGTTACTTCCTGATAACTTAGCTTTCTTTTGGTGAAAAAATGGTTAAAATCGGTACAGTAGTTACAGAGCCTATTCGGTACAAACAAACAAAACTCTTTCCTCTTTATAATATTAGTATAGATGTTTCAAGCTTTTAATCTGAAACATTTTGGACCCTTGACTACTGGCTTGCGCCACTGTTAGTGTAAAAGGTATTTTAAATACCCATTAAACTACCAAGAAATAGTGCTGTGCTGCCATTAACTGTAACCTATAAGGTATCAGACATTAATGGCTACTTCAAACGTCTAAAGCCAGGATCCGCTTTGGGTCAGTGAGCCAGCAGTAAGCAGAGAGTTTGAATAGCATCGTAGTTGTGAGAGTGGCACTCCGCTCGCAGGTGCCGATGTTATCGAGTGAATACAATCGCTGTCGAGTACACAGACGTGTAGATTGTAGTGTTCGATATCATGAATCGTTGAAAGGGTATTCATGTAGTTGCGTTATAGTATAAGGGATGTTTTATACAGTATGTTATGTACAGGCTCAGGGTCACTCAGCGAGCGATGGAGAGAGCTACTCGGTATATCCCTGCGAGATCAAGTCAGAAATGAGGAGATCCGTAGGAGAACCAAAGTCACCGACATAGCTCAGCGTGTCGCGAAACTGAAGTGGAAATGGGCGGGCACATAGTTCGAAGAGCTGATGGTCGTTGGGGTCCCAAGGTGCTGGAGTGGCGACCTCACACCGGGAAACGCAGTGCTGGCAGACCCCCCACTAGGTGGACCGACGACATCAAACGAGTCGCACGGAGCAGCTGGATACAAGCGGCGCAAGACCGAAGCCTGTGGAAGTCCATGCAGGAGACCTTTGTCCAGCAGTGGACGTCTATAGGTTGATAAAGAAGAAGAAGATAAGGGGGTGTTTAGAGCAATGAAATATCATTCGTTTTAAGTTGAGGAAACTTGCATGCCTCAGATTTTCCTAAACTCAAAGGTTTGTGGCGTCTGCCGATCTGCAATTGGCCATCAGTGTGGTGGACTAGCAATGATAGCCTAGTGGTTTGTACTGCGATCTCCTATTCGGGGGGTCGCAGGTTCGATCCCGGGCACGCACCTCTGACTTTACAAAGTTTGTGCGTTTAAGAAAATAAATATCACATGCTTTAACGGTGAAGGAAAACATCGTGAGGAAACCTGCATAGCTGAGAGTTCTCCATAATGTTCTCGAAGGTGTGTGACGGCTGCCAATTTGAATTGGACTAGCATAGTGCACTATGGCCTATAACCCTTCTCTGAAAGGAGACCCACGCTCAGTAGTGAGTCATTGCTGGGTTGCTGATGATGATGATGTTGTAGTGGTATATAACCCTTCTTATTTTAATAGAAGACCCGTGTTCATTAGTAACTAGCGCTAGTTCAACATGAGATGCTGATTAGAAGGACGAGTGAATCACTTGTTTTGTTATTTTTTATGTTTTCGAAGTTAAAAACTGGTATGAAATCGTTCAAAATGAAGAGGGCTCACGTTAATTGATTGTAGAAGCTTAGCGTCATGATCTCTACTCGAATCAAAAGGATTTAACCATAATCCATCTGGCTCGCTAAGGGCGGAGACAGACTTTTTTTTAAATTTATTTGGTTTACCAACAGCTTAAATACATTTACATAAAACAATAAAAACTTAAATAAATCAAACAATACTTAGATAAAATGTTAAACTAATTACAGGTAAACACCGCATGCATAGTGATAAGTTACCTATTTTACAACATAAATACTTAATTTAAATTAATAACATATAACAAGGACTTCACCTACCTTTAAGAACATTATGGAGAACTCTCAGGAGAGCAGGCTTCCTCACGATGCTTTCCTTCACCGTTACAGGAAATGATATTCATTGCTTACGCACAAGTGAAAATAAACACTTAAAGAAAATCCACCAGCTCAGGGCCTATATAGGGCACAAATAGGAGATACATCTGTACCGCCGTCGAGCGTTCCTGTGAAAGGGGTCTATTTGCAGCGGAGATGGCACTTCGCGACTCAATTGGACCCTTGTCATATTGACATGCTGACACGTCTTTAGGTTCTACGTTTATGTTTGTAAATGTGTATCTTTCCCCGTGTAACTAACAAATAAATCATCTTAGTCAAAATATTTCCAAATGTTTTTGAAGTAAAACTTCTTTACTGACCTGGGGAGTAAGCTGATGAATGCGTTACGAAAAGTGTGATCGGGCGAGGCGAACGGAAGTTGAGAGGGCGATATAAGTTAGTGAAGATAGAAAGAGAGAGAGTTACGTTTCGTATGTTACTGTAGGGGCAAGAGAGTCTCTTTCTCTCATAGCCAGTTGCGTTTCGTGAGTTTTACTTCAGTCGTGTGGTCTAAAGCACACTCTTTTTTTAATTTATATTTTTCTTGGGGTTTTTTGCAATATTATTGTGACATGGAGCTGATCTGATGATGGAGACGGAAGATGGCTATCGGAACTCTGTAATAAAACGACGTAACCCCATCGAGTTTGGGCTCGTTTGATTCGTCATATTAAGTACTCTGATCCTAGATGATATCCAGAGTCTAATGATGTAGCTACTAAAAGCTTGCATTTAAAAATAAAATTTTTAATTTACACTTGTTATACATTCAGGACAAGATAGACTTTCACTAAGATCTCACTTGGTGGTAAGTGACTATGCAGTCTACAATGGTAGTAAGGAAGAAGGACTAACTTAACTAACTGGGAAAGGGTATGACAGTGGAGAACCGATAATTTCTACGCCATCGTACCGGACCGCTAAATCTCTTGGCGGCACATCTTTGACGGCAGCGTTGTAATAGCTACCACTAGACCAGACCAGAAACAATAATTCAGAAACTAAAATGGTCTAATTAGTAATTACCCCAGCCGGGAATCGAAGCCGAGATCATTTAAGAAGATCGTTTAAACATGTTATAAGTCCTCCAAGATAATCAAATACAATTAATTATACAAAATACATTATACAAAATACAAATTTACCTTAAAATAAATGTGTAGTAGTTCCGGCAGTGGTAACTGTAACAAAAAATAACATAATTAGATGAAGCTGAATATTCTTGATTTATACGTGCGTTTTTAAGCAATTAAATATCACTTGCTTTAACAGTGACTGAAAACATAGTTGAGAAAATCGTCATCGTATTATTGTCATCACAAGCGGTCAATTGCTAGTTTGCGATCATGTCATCCTTTATCTAAATAAATAAAAGGTAAAGGTGACTGACTGACTGACTGACCTGTCAACACACAGCTCAACCACTGGACGGATTGGGCTGAAAAGAGGTTGGCGAATTTTGACCCAGCATTTTTAAAAAGATTGAGAAAACATATTTCAATTTTAATTAATATTTTTCGGAGTATTTTTCTGTGTAAACCCCATATTTTTACAAGATGGGGATCAAAAATATAATTATTCACAAGTACACATTATAAATAACCCTTACATGGCAATACAAGTGAATATCTTTTTTCTCCCAACTTTATTTGATAGACTTTGATTAATTTTTTCTTAGTCTGGTTTACTAGAACAAGTATGAGAAGTTTGATTCGTGAACGTGGGCGTTCAGTGTTCAGTTCAGTTCGTCTGTGTCAGAAACTCTATGGAATTCGCCAATCTCCTTTGACATACAGATACTTAGATATTATGACGTAGGCATCCGCTAAGAAAGGATTTTTGAAAATTCAACCCCTGAGGCGGTAAAATAAGGATGTGAAAAATCGAATTTGACGTGAGCGAAGTCGCAGGCAAACACTAGTAATATTATAAATGGGTTAGGGTGTTTGTTTGTTGGTTTGTCCTTCAAACACACAGCAACGGAACAATGGATGGACGCAACGAAGTCCTCAACTATTCTCATGCAAAATGAGTATAGTAATTGAGGACACGGAGAGTGACATAGGCTAACTTTTATCCCCGGATTTTGATTTCTTTTATCCCGGTAAAACAGGGGTCTCGCGGGGTTTTTAAAATTCTGACTCCACGTGGACGACGCCGCGGTCAAAAGCCAGCTTATCATAATTTTGTAAGAGAACGCTAAATGATTGACAGACTAGACTAGACTCAGATCAGTTTACAAATTCCCTAACTACCCCTGCTGGGAATCCAACTCGGGACCATCCTTATTAATATTATAGATGCGAAAGTGTGTTTGTTGGTATGTCCTTCAATCACGCTGCAACAGAGCTACGGATCGACGTAATTACAAGCTTTTATTTAACTTGAAATGGTTTGTTTGGGTCAAATCTTGCAAGATGAATTAGACCCCTTCCCGGTTTCTGATCGAGCTGAAATTTTGCATGTATGTGTAAATTCGATGACGATGCAATATTATTGTGACATGGAGCTGATCTGATGATGGAAGATGGCTATCGGAACTCTGTAATAAAACGACGTAACCCCATCGAGTTTGGGCTCGTTTGATTCGTCATAACAAGTACTCTGATCCTAGATGATATCTAGAGTCTAATGATGTAGCTACTAAAAGCTTGCATTTAAAAATAAAATTTTTAATTTACACTTGTTTTTGCATGGGAATAATAGGTAATAATTGAAGATCTGGAGAATGACATAGGCTTCTTTTTATCTCGGAAAATCAAAGATTTCCTGCGGGATTTGAAAAACTAAATCCACGCGGACGAAGTCTCAAGTTCACTTGTTAGATCACAGATCCCGCTGCGCAAGGGGGGGCGTCAAGAGCTTACACTCAAGGCTAATGTCGTTACCGTGTGTTGTAGATAACGAACAAACATTGTCTCCAGAAACCTAACACGTTAAGCTATCGCAACCCGCTCGGTGGGGTCAAGTGGCTAGGATCTAGATCACTGACCACTTCCGACGACCCCCCCCCCCTCCCCTCCTCCCCACCGCTATACCCACTAGCACCTACTTGTACAAGTTGGAGCAATTTACGATGAAGCATATTATCATGACATGATCGAAGACTAGCTATTGATACAAAGCGCTCAATATAGCTAGTTCTCGAACTTTCAGGCATGCAGGTTTCCTCCCGTTATATGCAAGGGATATTAATAACTAGCTTTTGGCCTCGCGACTTCGTCCGTAAGCTGTGAAAAAAAACTGTGAAACACGTAAAAACCCACTATTTTTATTTGAAAACCGTAACACCAAGTTTCATGGATATAACTTGCATAACCGGAGCATCCTCAGGAGATGTCTGGACAATACTGCATTGTAAAGTCGACATCTCCTGAGGATGCTCCGGTGTCGGGGCGAAACGTGCGTCGAGAGTAGTGTAAAAGTCTTGTGTGGTGGTGCATGTGAGTGGTGGTGGCATTGCTTGCTTGGGAACTTGGCTTTATTGCTTGGCTGTGAAGGTGAGCGGTGCTTAGCTTGTAGGTAATTGCATGTTTGATCATACAGATTTTTCTGTTGGCGGATTATAGCAAAAAACCTTTTCTTGCTGATATAATTTATTGTTGATATTTTAAAAACCGCTCGACCAACTTGGATAAAATTTATATGGGACCACCTAGAAAGTATACCGTTTCAAACAAAAAAAGAATTTTCCAAATCAGTTCAGGCGTCTTCGAGTAATCGGTGGACATACATAAAAAAAAAGATTTTTTTAAGTCCGTAAATAAACATAGAAAAAAAAAGATACCGGCCGAATTTAGAACCTCCTCCTTTTTGGAAGTCAGTTAAAAATAAAAATGCACATAACTTCGAAAAGTCAAAGGTCAGGATCGAACCTGCGACCTCCTGAATATGAGACCACAGTCCTAACCACTAGGCTATCACCGCTAACTCTTTCATAGGAATCCAGTTTTATGATCTCTCACAAAGCAGTTGTCTGCGCCACTCGCAACGCGCAAACTTTGTGATTGATGGACCACTTCCATTTATTACAATCGAGCTTTTTATTACTTTTGATTAATGATAACCTTTCGTGGATGACGATTCTTGTTTAAAGTGTGTCGTAAATGTGCCGCGAATACATCTCAATGTAAACCTTACTTGAGATAAGTAATTCTGAGGCTTAGCCGTGAAAAGGTAATAAAGAGATACCTACAAACAATTTAAATGCCTGTTGTATGAATACATGAACATTGTTAAAATTTTCTAATTAAAGTATTTCTGTTTTAATTATCATCATTTTAGCTTTAAGCAAATACTTTGCAATCCCGGAATTAAAAATAACAAACAAGACAAATAGACACATGAATAAATCGAAAATTTTAAGATGGTTTTTATTATTACGATTTCCTATTTTGAAAGCACAGGCGGACATTTCTTAATATATAAAGGGAAAAGGTGACTGACTGACTGACTGATCTATCAACGCACAGCTCAAACCACTGGCCGGATCGGACTGAAATTCGGGCTGAAAACGTAGGCTCAAGGATTTTTGAAAATTCAACCCTAAGGGAATAAAATAAGGGTTTGAAAAATCGAACTGAACGCAACGAAACCGCGTGCAATCATAATTATTAGTATATTAATATTTTTAATACTCATTATTATGAGTGTCAATACAAAAGTGTGCCTGCTAGTCTGTTTATCTTTCACGCCTAAACCTCTGAACCGATTTTGACAAAATTCGGCACAGAGTTTGCATCCTGGGGTTGGTCACACTATTATTCTTTTTACCGAAATATCAAGGAGTTCTCAATAGTTATTTATGCAACTGTTGTATCAAAAGGGGTATCAAAACACGAATGTAGGTTTATCACACGAGGCGAAGCCGAGTGTGATAATAGTATCACATGAGTGTTTTAATACCTAATTATCAACAGTTGCATACAAGACTTTATCTACTCCCATAATATGAATCCTCTATAATTTATAAAGGTTCTGAAACAGTTAGCTTACTTAATATTAAAACAGCCATTCCTAGTACCTAACCTTATTAATATCATCCATTACTGAGTATATACAAATAAACTAAGTGTTAATGAAAGAATTATTTATTGTAGTAGTAATTAACATTTTGTATAGTGCAATTATTAAAATTCAATTTAATATTACGTTCTTTAATGTTTGAAGGTCCCGATCCCGATGTACTCGGCGATGTTCTTTTTTTGAAATTCATAGATACCACGCACCGAACAGTAAGAATGTGGCTGTCTGTGGAGTAAACCTTTGCTCAGAAGGGATCGAAAAAAAACAAAGGATATGTTATTATGAAATTCAGTACAACATTATATTATCATCCGTTTGGATGACATTATGGTTATGAAGACATTGGGTGTTTTAATGTTGGCAATAAGCTAACTGTTTCAGAATCTTTTATAGAGGATTTAAAGCATGGGAGTAGATAAAGAATTTTAAAAACCTAAATCACGCAGTCCCGGGCATAATGTAGCAGATTATTATTTTCACTTCGCGGTTCGCCTTATCACAAACAATTTAATAATCTCAAGCTTCGAGTCGAATGATTGTGGTTTCAGTCTCGAGCAGCAACGTTAAAATTTGACAGCTCCTCGGAGGAAGCTCGCGGTTTTGGAGGATTAATTAAATTTTAATCAACGCCGAGTCGACGCGCTTATGACGAGGCTCTGATTAATCGCTGCTTAGCTATGTCGCCCTGGTACATGTCTCACCCTACGATTCATTCAAGTAGGTAGTAAATACATATACCAGATTTCGCATACTAGTTAGTCTTGAACAGATGAAGCATGGCAAAACATTGCAAAGTTTATCAAACTTAACTCAGAGTTTGGGCAAACATTTGAGTTCAGTTTTATGTTGTAATAATGTTGTTTGTTCTGGTGGAGGCAATGCGCCAAATCAGACAAACTCTTTATTATAACTCTTTATCTTCAAAATATTCTTCACTCGGTAGAATATCCTGTGATGTTAGTACACAGATGACAGAGCTGATCTTCGGAATACTGTTTCATAGTTACAAATACATGATACATTTCTGCCTATAGCCGTGTTTTACGCCTGAAGCCACAGCCTAAGTGTACAATGTACAATGTACATGGCAGTAATTACGATGACCTGAGGCTGTCATGTCGACCGGTTTGCGTCACGTTAACCAATTGTGCTGTAATTAAAACCGATTACAGCAGACACTTCTGAAGTGAAGCCGTACTTCATTACCCGACTATGGTGAAGCGAAAGGAAGGGTAATGATTTTAGCAATCTATGTATGTATGTTTTTATGAAACTACTTGTATCAACTAGTCGTCTTGGTCCGCGTGGATTTAGTTTTAAAAATCCTGCGGGATATCTTCGATTTTCCGGGATGAAAAGTAGCTTATGTCACTCTCCAGGTCCTCAACTATATCTGCCCCCCGATAGTCTAAAAGTTGCCGATCCAAATCATATTCATTTGATGGCATTAGCGTCTAAGAAAAATAAACCGTAACAGCATTGAATTAGAGCTCAATTTCGTGTATGCATTCTTAAACGTTTAGGTATCTACGATACGCTCCATAACGCTCCATGTTAAAATCGGTTGTACTGAATTAGTGTCATACACTACATACAATACATCATACAATCAAGGAATATTTTACTTTGACGCTAATGCCTTCAAATGAATAAGATTTTGATTGGCAACTTTTAAACAATCGCACCTCTGTTAAGTATTTCTGATTTTAGAAATCACGTCGATCCGTAGCTCTTCTGCAGCGTGATTGAAGGATAAACCAACAAACAAACACACTTTCGCATTTATAGTATTAGTAAGGAAGACGTATAGCTACGCTATCGTAGCACTTAAATGACTGAGCCGATTTTGGTGAGGTGTCAATTATCCAGTGACATTGGCTAGATTTTATATGAACAAAATCTATATTACGGATGTGATATAAAAAAGCAGGAGAATCTTAACTTATTTGTTATCGTATCGAGTGGGATGAAATAGTTATTTTTACACCTCCGGGCAGAAAGCGTCAATTTTCCTCCCGCTGCGCTAAACGAAAATGTCGCTTTCCGCCTCCGTCGAGGAGAAAAATAGTATACACACCACGGGCAGTAAATAAGAAAGCCTCAGATCACATGTTTATTGACCTCGGCTTCGCCTCGGACAACAATTACATGTAATCTGAGACATTTCTTATTTTACTGCCCTAGATGTGTAATATACTATTGTGTTATATGGGGCCAAAGGAATTTTTTGTTCCCCGAGGGCGTTATTTCGAATTCAGAGCGAAGTGAAGGATTCTATAGTAGACTCCCGAGCGCAGCGAGGGATTCTAAAGTAGAATCCTGAGCGTAGCGAGGAATTCAATATACGCCGCCCGAGAACAAAAAATTTTGGCCCCGAATGACACACACTATTTTTCATCATTACCCATGATAAAAAGCTAGGAGTATCAAACTTCTATGTATAGAGTATAATACATTACCAATACGTATATTTAAAGTTTAAATAAAAAACAAATAAATTTTTATGAAATAATTAAACATTAATATTTATGTTGGAAGTATTGGCGTATATAATCGGATCACGTGACTTATCGAAGACAACAGCTTCTCAAACATTTTTGAATTTCGACACATTTTTGAATTCTCTCTTCTGATTGGTCCGCGTTAGTGCTTTAGTATGCTAAAGCACGAATGTGGACCAATCAGAAGAGAGAAATGAAAAGTCCCATGGGATTAAAATTAAATTTTGCTCCCGCTAACCTCTGAAGGCAATATTCGTTTTTCGAATAGGTATGATGAAAAAGATATTTTGAGGCGAAAAAAAACCAATTTTACTACAATATTATTTCCGTACAGTCTTTTAAACTTTTTCTTTTATAATATCAACGAATATCCCGTCATAGTTTTTATTATGATAATAATATTATCTTAGTAGATTTTCGAAACAACCTCCAACAACAATTAAGGAGTTTGTTATTAGTTGGATAGTTGGATAATTTTCGTAATGTACAAAGTATATTGTGTGCTTGTGTATGTTTTAGTGTAATTTAAAAATATAAGTCGCCCCCGAAAATCGATACAATTAGACTACCTACATGTAACGAAACTGACCTCTGGTCTTCCAGCCATACCTACATGATACTCAGACCTTGATGGATAGCTCATTTAGGGTCGATTTCACCAACGTAAAATTAGGCTTATCCGAGCGTAAATTTGATATTTTGACAGTATTTTCAAAACAAAACTGTCAGAACACCCACTTTATTCCTATGATAAACGTCACTCGACGTTGGTGAAATCGGCGCTAAGTCTTTAAGGTCCAGAGTACGATCTAAAGATCTCAGATCTTTAGATCGTACTCTGGCTCTGCTCAAGACTCAAGATAGAGGTAAAATGAGAAACAAATATGTCCCGATGTATCTGTCTCGTTTTAACTCAGTCTTGAGTCTGAGCCGAGTGAGAGTGCCATCTATAGATCTTACCCTAAAACTAGCTGATGCCGTGACTTCGTCCACTTGGATTTAGTTTTTATAATCCCTCGGGAGCTCTTTGGATTTCCGGGATAAAAAGCCGGCAGTAAGCAAAAGTAGCCTATGTCACTCTCCAGGTCCTCAATTACTATAAGTAGTCATGCCAAAAATCTGGTCGATCCGTTGCTTTGTTGCTGCGTGATTGAAGGACAAACCAGCATACACACTTCACTTTCTCATTTATAATATTAGTAAAAATGTGGATACAATAATCGACCGAGCGAAGCGAAGGTCTTTGAGTCTACTTGAGTGAATTTGCACTTGTCCGTCCGTCCGTCCGTCCGTCTGTCAGAGCCTTATAACTTCTGAATTACTGAACGTAATTACTTCAATTTTAGATATAATATGTAAACCGATGGCCTCTAGCCGAAAATGGCTTAAAAAGTTATAAAAATCTTTATTTCAGGGGGGCTCTCATAGAAGCGAATGCGAAGAAAAAAAAATTTGTTGCGTTTCATAGGGTTACAGTACCTCATTTTAAAGATAATTTGGAACAGAGTACAAAAGTATTTTTATTTTTTAATTTTTTTCCTAAAATTGACGAAATGGGGGCTTTCAAAGTGGAGATTATATTTGACCTCACAACGGAATAACCATTGAAAGCTGGGGCTTGAAAGTTTTATAATTTTAGCGTAATATCATGTACTTGAACAACAAATACTAAAATTAGATAAATGTAATAAGGAAACTAAATTATTTAACTTTTAAAGAGCAGCAACAACAGAACTTCACAATGATGCCAATAGATGGCGCTCTCATCTCATATAGCAAATGCAGCTATATGTAACATATTATTCAATTAAAATTATTATTTAGTCATTTAGCAAACATCAATAAAACTTCACGTTGCAGTTTGTTTGTACATGTTTTCTGATCGTGTCGATAGTTGACGCTGTGTGTGTTCCGTAGTTGAAAGTCTCAAATATTATTGCTGACCTAGGATAGTGCTTTTGTTTTATTTATGAATATTGAATAAATTTTGAGTTCCATGGTTTAAATACTATAATATTCTACAAAATATGCAACTTACACTACGTGTAATACCTAACTTAGAAAAAACAGATATAACTCCTTAACTAATGAACCCTACTTAGCCGTGATAGTTTTCCTTTAAAATTCATTATATATACTACTGCTGTGAATTTTTTCTTGTATCCTAAATACAACCATTTAGCTGGCAGAGGGGGGGGACACTTGACTCTAATAAAATTTAGCACTTTAAAATATCATATTTCACAAGCGGATCCCTGAATTCAAAAATGGTGTTCCCACACCCCAATATTTTTGAAAGACCTATTCAACGACACCCCACACTATGGGATAGTCGAGAAAAAAAAAATCATCCCCACTTTACATGTAGGGGAGGTACCCTAAAAAAAATTATTTTTCACAATTTTATTTCACGACTATGTCGGCGTGATTGATATTTATACCCTTGTCAAATTACAGATTTCTAGTACCAATAGTCTCTGAGCTAAACCGCGGACAGACAGACAGACAGACAGACAGACAGACAGACAGACGGACGGACATGGCGAAACTATAAGGGTTCCTTGTTTACTACGGAACCCTAAAAAATGACATTGGGATGTTAGGATTGTATTTAGGGGCTACCTACGTAAAGAGACTTCTACAAAGGGGATGATTTAGGTATGGTTGGTGAAAACGGGCATAATAATAATGTCAATTTTGATCGTCATGTATCTATTGAATGAATTAGTAATTATGGGAAACCGTTACCGCGAGGTCTCAGTTCGGGGCGAACCACTAGTAATAATAATATGATAGTATAGAAAATCGAGCCTAAAAAGTTACCTAGGTAGTTGAGAATTTTTTTATTCAACAAAAATGTGGGTCGAAAGGTTTGAACTAAATTGAGTCGAGCGAAATAAGTGTATGAAAGTTGTTGCAAGGGGGTGAAACTCGCAAGCGCTCACAAGTGAATGATGTGAAATAGAAAAATGTGAAATAATAGTGATAGCTTACAATTGGGTATCCTAGGGGGTCATGAGGTCGCAATGCATTATGCGGAAGCGCATTATATTATACCATGATTATACCAAACTCCTACCATTATAATATGAATAAAAAAAAGGAATCCCTCCCTTCCCCTCAGAAATGAGGATGTGTGTTCTGTACGTTTAAGCAATAAATATCACTTGCTTCAACGGTAAAGGAAATTCTAAAGGAAATCTAATTCAAATTCAAAATTATTTATTTCATGTAGGCCAACCTGTGGCTCCTATGACACGTCATGATTCTACCACCGGTTCGGAAAGCGGATTCTGTTGAGAAGAGGCGGCAAGAAACTCAGCAGTTGCCCTTTTCAAAATAATCATTTTACAATATTATAATACAGCTATTACATTGTAATAAGTTTTTTATACTATCCTGTGGGCGGCCGGATGCCATACCGATTTCACCCATGCAACTTTGCTAGAATAGAATATTTCCACAATGAGGTGAGGTTCCAAAAAAAGCGTAGGTACTACAATTCAATTCATGTTAAGACGGGCAGACAGAAAGCACGAGCATGACGCATGATCCAGCCGTTGCTTCGCTCGATCATATTTGAGGAAACCTGCACATCTGAGAGTTCTCCATGTTATTCTGAAAGGTGATGTCTGCCAATTTGCGCATTGGACCAGCGTGGTTGACTATGGTCTATAACCCATCTCGGTGAGGAGACCTGCGCTAGGGAGACGTTGATGGGATGCTGATAATGTAGAGCCTAATTTCTTAAACCCTTTCTTAAATAATATCTGGGTGACTAAGCTTTGCTCAGTTATTTTTTTTTTTAGTAAATCGTGTTTTATATATTAAAAAAAATTAATAATAATAATAAAATTCATAGGGAAAATATAATATAAAAATAATATAAAATATAATATAAAATATAATCGTCTGGATTCGAACCGGGGTCTTCTGATTTCGGGACCGCCCCATTTCCAGAGCTATTGGAAATTAATAGATGATGGCAAAATTTACCTTCGTATTCTAATGATATTGTAAGGGGTTTTTCATTACCTGAAAACACGGATAAAACGACCTTTTCTAAAAATGTAACCTAGCTAGATCGATTTATCGCCCCCGAAACCCCCTGCATACTAAATTTCATGAAAATCGTTGGAGCCGTTTCCGAGATTCAGATTATATATAAAAGAATTTCTCGTTTAAAGGTATTAGATTCATCTCATAATTAATGCGTTTTCTTGAGTTGATAGTGCGGTACATTCCAACATCTTTCGCAAACGCCTCGAATGTGCGCAAAGTCTACAGTCTACACAATGTCACAAACACAAATATCACATACAAAGATTATCTCCACTGTTTTACTAAGGATTCTCAGGCATATTTCTAGACAAAACCGCGCCGCTCTCGTGCCGTTTGAAAAATATTGTTTTTGTTGAAATTAACACTCTCTTGTGAAAGTCATTATTTTCTTTTTTGAGATTAACTTCCAAGTTTTGTTATTCTTTCTACTAAGAATAGTTTTTGGCGTAGTTCTCTTGATAAATACTTCTTTGTTCAATTGGTAGTAGAACAGAATATGACTATTTTATTTTATTTGTTACAGTATATAGGCCTTTTCATGGTCTTTTATTTTTATTTTATTTTAAAAAAAATCAATAAATTAACGTTAAAACCTAAGCGTCGAAATAATATCTTTCTCGTCGATTTGTATGCAGAAGGATCTAGTAACCCACCGCATTATTATCCCAAAAAAAACCTCCTACCATTGTATGAATAATGGAAAGCGATCACGACCCTCAGCAATGAGGAATACGATGCAGAGAGAGATAAGTATTTACTATTTTCAAAGATGAAATTATTATTATATAGATAATTATTATTAATTAGCTACAGACTTTCATTGTCCCATAAATCTTAACAACAGCTGGCTGTGCTATTATATTAAAGTATATTATACATATACACTGAGCAAGCTCTATTCCTTTCCATTATGGAGCTCTATTCCTTTGTGTAATATATTACCTTAGTTAATGTCATTGAGTAATTAATGAGTGTCCCTTTATACAGCTGTGAAAATTATTATTGTGTAGGATTTCCCCATGAAAACTATTAGTAGTAACCCTCTAAAGATCAGCTCGATATTGTAGTCTAAGCTAACTTTGGACTGCAAAAAGCAGAACAGTAATTTTTCATGTACATGCACGTATTGAAGTTTGCGTAAATTGTTAACATTTTCCATCTTCTGTTCTTGCAATAGCCATGGTGACAGTAATGAAGAATCAATGAAATTATAAAGAAGATTGGCGACTTCCATAGAGTTTTTGACCCAGACGAACTGAACCGTGGGCCTCAAGCCCACGTTCACGAATCAAACTTTTCATGCTTGTTCTAGTAAATCAGTCTAACAAAAAAGTTCATCAAAGTCTATCAAATAAAGTTGGGAGAAAAAAGATATTCACTTGTATTGCCATGTAACGGTTATTTATAATGTGTACTTGTGAATAATTAATTATATTTTTAACCGACTTCCAAAAAGGAGGAGGTTCTCAATTCGGCCGGTATCTTAAAAAACCGACTTCTAACGCCACTACAAAGTATAAAAATAATTTTAGTTTGTCCACGTTTGTTGAAGTCGGGCGGGCCTAAAATACAAACTATGAAACCGACTCGCGATGCTCGCTCGACTTCTACAAACGAGTCTATCATATACTGTAGCGTCGCGCATCGGTTTCATAGTTTGTATATAGGCCCGCCCGACTTCAACAAACGTGGACAAACTAAAATTATTTTTATACTTTGTAGTGGCGTTAGAAGTCGGTTTTTTGAAAAGAATTTTTTTCATCCCCATCTCCTAAAAATATTGGGTTTACACAGAAAAATAATCTGAAAAATATGAAAAATATTAATTAAAATTAAATGATTTCTGAATCTGAACGGTATTTAAAAATGCTGGGTCAAAATTCGCCAACTTCCTTTATCTAATGAAATAGGATTCATGGATTATAGAAAACGTATTTATTTTTCTATTTTGAGCGAGATTGATATTTAGGTATTTTGATAAAAATAAAACTATAAAATACAGCAATCCGCCATATAGACATGTTCAAACTTTGACAAACTAATGTGAAAAAAATATATGGTCCAAGATCCCAGTGCCGCCAGACCTAAGTTATTTTCTCAGCAATTATTTGTGTACGATAGAGTACTGTTCTAATGTCCTTTCAGTAAATGCGTACCAGCTAGATTGTGCCGACGGCCAATTTCCAGATACCAGGTGCTAAAGGTAGGTAAAAACTAGAATAACTTATCTTAAATTCTCAGGGCTGATTTTCATATATGTTTTAAAGAATATTGTAAAAATTAATAAATTAATACTGCCAGACGCTTACCGCCGGCGGTAACTTTAGCCAGACGCTTTGAAGCTCCCAAAAAAATATATAATTTAAGTTAACTTATATTCTCAGTTCTGATTTTTATACATGATACTCGCGGATTAAGTCGCGGATATCACTAGCTAGCCTTTAATATAATAATTATTATTGATAGTAATTTTTGTGGGCGTGCAATAGTTCCGCATTGTTCTGAAATAGAGCAAGATCCCAGTGCCGCCAGACCTAAGTTATTTTCTCAGCAATTATTTGTGTACGATAGAGTACTGTTCGAATGTTCTTTCAGTATATGCGTACCAGCTAGATTGTGCCGACGGCCAATTCCCAGATACCAGGTGCTAAAGGTAGGTAAAAACTAGAATAACTTATCTTAAATTCTCAGGGCTGATTTTCATATATGTTTTAAAGAATATTGTAAAAATTAATAAATTAATACTGCCAGACGCTTACCGCCGGCGGTTACTTTAGCCAGACGCTTTGAAGGTCCCAAAAAAATATATAATTTAAGTTAACTTATATTCTCAGTTCTGATTTTTATACATGATACTCAGGGAACTATTGCGATATTATCTGTAAGCTGCCAGACCTATTGGAAGGGTCAAACATCCCCCCAGACACACATTATGCGTCCCCATATGTATGAGCGCTAGAACATGATTCACTTGTTTAAGTGTGTGAGAAATAATATCATCATACTATAATATTATAAATGCGAAAGTGTGTTTGTTGGTTTGTCCTTCAATTACTCTGCAACAGAGCTACGGATCGACGTCATTTTTTGCCTGGGTATAGCTTGCAGAAGATATTGCAATAGTTCTCTCTCTCTAGATCCTAAGCTATACCCAGGCAAAAAATCACGTCGATCCGTAGCTCTGTTGCAGAGTGATTGAAGGACAAACCAACAAACACACTTTCGCATTTATAATATTATAGTATGATGATATTATTTCTCACACACTTAAACAAGTGAATCATGTTCTAGCGCTCATACATATGGGGACGCATAATGTGTGTCTGGGGGGATGTTTGACCCTTCCAATAGGTCTGGCAGCTTACAGATAATATCGCAATAGTTCCCTGAGTATCATGTATAAAAATCAGAACTGAGAATATAAGTTAACTTAAATTATATATTTTTTTGGGACCTTCAAAGCGTCTGGCTAAAGAAACCGCCGGCGGTAAGCGTCTGGCAGTATTAATTTATTAATTTTTACAATATTCTTTAAAACATATATGAAAATCAGCCCTGAGAATTTAAGATAAGTTATTCTAGTTTTTACCTACCTTTAGCACCTGGTATCTGGGAATTGGCCGTCGGCACAATCTAGCTGGTACGCATATACTGAAAGAACATTCGAACAGTACTCTATCGTACACAAATAATTGCTGAGAAAATAACTTAGGTCTGGCGGCACTGGGATCTTGCTCTAATAGAGGTGACGTCAAAAACTACGCCATGATACCTTCGAGCGCTTTTGCGTGAATTTTAGAAGGAGCTTAAAATTTTATCGAAGTAGTAAGTAAATACTTCCAAACATCATCCAACAGTTTTTCCAAATCGACCATCATGTTTATTTACTGGTGGTTACGTCACGTACACGCACATTGCGTAAGTGTGACACCCACACGTGGACGTGGCGCTCATCAGTGAGACATTTTTGAACTCCAAGCAAAAAATGAACTTCCCGGGGTACTACGTTTATCGCCTGGACGATCCCGACGCTGAGCAAAATCGGAAGAGAGGACTTGCAGTGCTGGTTCGTCGCCGAATCACTCACCAAGTTCTACCGCCGAAGACAACGAATTCTATACAAGCCCTCGGTATAGAGCTGCTGATCGGCGACACTCCGCACCGCCTCTACAGCATATATCGACCGCCCTCGGAAAGATTGGTACCCTCGGAGGTATACCAACTTCTGGACTCCAATATCCCCACGGCGTTGGCAGGAGACTGGAATGCCAAGAGTCCCGCGTGGTACTCCAGCCGGACATGTGCCACCGGAAAAGCTCTCCTGCACATCGCCGAAACTCGGGGATACACGATTACGGGCCCGGACACGCCAACCCATTACCCCTTCAGCGACAACCAATCTCCGGACGTCATTGACATTGTCGTTTCCAAGGGCCTCCGCACTTCACCAGCGCTAGAGGCTCTCTTCGATGCCATGGGATCAGACCACGTTCCCGTCCTGGCGATATTTAACAATGCAGCTGCAAACATCCCCAGGACCATCACCAGACGTGCCATAAACTGGGACGTCTTTGAAAAGAATCTGCACACCGCCAAGATCTCTAGAGCCGCCTCAACACCAGCCCAAGTGGAGTCGTTTGCCGAGGAACTCTCGACAGACATCAGATCAGCCCTGAATAAAGCCACGACTGATCTACCCTCCAGCCGCAAGCCTCCCCTACCACACAAATATAGAGAGCTTATAGACCAGAAGCGAAACCTACGAAGGCAATGGCAATCCACCAGGTGCCCAGTCCTCAAATCACAACTCAACAGGCTGAGCGGCAAAATTAAAAGAGCTCTCAGTGATAAAGCCGCAGAGGACTGGGACGAAACGATTGACTCCGCGGCAGACGATTCGACGTCTCTGCACAGGCTGTGCAGACGCTTTACTGGAACTCCGGAACCCATAAGGCCACTACTGCACCCGGACGGCAACCTGAGGTATCGTGCCGAGGATAGAGCGGGCATCCTCGCCGATCACTTGGAGCAGCAGTTCCAGCCGTTCCCGTCCCTTGACTCTACCCATACAGAAATGGTCGAGAGGCAGGTAGAGGACCATTTCTCTACAGCCCGACCGGAGGAAGGACTACCCATATTTTTCTCGCCGGGCATGGTTAAACGCGCCATCCGGAAACTAAAACCAAGGAAAGCCCCCGGAGGCGATGGCATCACCAATGCCGCTCTCCGCCATCTACCACGACCCACTATCGTCGCGGTTACAGGCCTGTTCAACGGAGTCCTAAGAACAGGCCACTTCCCCAACGCGTGGAAGTCCGGCGTGGTAATCATGCTTCCCAAGCCCGGCAAAAATGTACTTCGGCCCGAGAGCTACCGCCCCATAACCCTGCTTCCGACCATCTCGAAACTCTTCGAAGGTCTGCTGCTTGAGAAGTTGATCCCACATCTGACGCCCCGGCCAGACCAGTTTGGCTTCCGGGCAGGACATAGCACGACGCAGCAGCTTGCACGGGTCCTACATAATATCACAGCGTCCCATAACAAGAAGGAGAAGACGGTGGCCGTCTTCTTGGACATGGAGAAGGCGTTTGACCGTGTGTGGCATAGCGGTCTGCTCCACAAGCTCGCCAACACGTCGACGCCTCTCCAAGTGCAGAGGATCATCCGTTCATTCTTGGAGGATCGAAGATTCAGGGTGAGGGTGAATGCTGAACTCTCCTCCGAGAAACCCATCCTGGCGGGCGTACCACAAGGCAGTCGCCTATCGCCTGTGTTGTACGCCCTCTATACTGACGACATCCCCTGCCCACCGAACGCCATCTTAGCCCTGTACGCAGACGACGCTGCCTATGTTGCGTCATCGCTGACCCGGGCTCACGCCGCGGGGAAGATTCAGAAGGCCCTGGACCTCCTCCCGCCCTGGCTCCAGAAATGGAGATTGAGCGCGAATCCTAAGAAAACGCAGGCGATCCTCTTTGGCGGTCGCGTCAAAGAGCCCCCCCCGGAACTCACCTTGTTGGGTGAGACCATCAAATGGAGCCCGACAATCAAGTATCTGGGGCTGACACTGGACTCAAAACTCACCATGCGCCCACATATCAAGAGAATCGCTGCCCAGGCTCGGGCTTCCACTCATGCACTCCGCCCTGTACTCGGCTCCCGGCTCCCGCTGCGTACCAAGCTTGGCATATACAAGACGTACATACGATCCCAGCTCACATACGCAGCCCCTGCTTGGTACGCGCTAGTGAGCGAGTCCGCGAGGAAGACCCTACGCTCACAACAAAACCTGGCTTTAAGGAGGATTGTGAACGCCCCTCGATACGTGAGAAACTCTGTTATTCAGAGAGACTTGCGTATCGAGACGATCGACGGCTTTATCGCCCGCCAGACGAAGTTACTCTTCGAGCGGGCGAATAGTTCCATGCACGCCCACATCCGGCAGATCGCTCCATGGCATGCTCGCCCTCCTGACAAGAAGGCGTTCCCTCGGGACCTTCTCCCGAGGAGGGACTCCGACTCTTGAGGACGACAGCAAAGAAGAAAAGAAAGTGTCCCGAAAGGGACGATCCAAGGACCGCGCCGTAGTTACGGCGCGCGAAAGACCCCATCCGCAGGGGGCACACCAGCCCTGAACGGATCACCCCACTACCCATGCGGGAAGTGTGCGAAGACCACAGAGCGGACACCCACACAACCATGAGCCACGTGCACTCTTGAATTGCAAGAACTCGAGTATTATCATCACCAACCCGTCAACGGAGTGCAGGTCTCCTCTCAGAGAAGGGTTATAGGCCATAGTCCACCACGCTGGCCCAATGCGAATTGGCGGACTTCACACACCTTCGAGAACATTATGGTGAACTCTCAGGTGTGCAGGTTTCCTCACGATGTTTTCCTTCATCGTTAAAGCATTTGATATTTAGTTTCTTAAACGCATGTAACTTCGAAAAGTCAGAGGCCGGGGTCGAACCTGCGGCCCCCCGAATAGGAGACCGCAGTCTTAATCACTAGGCTATCACGGCTTCCAGTAGAGTATACTCAACCTTTGAGTAATTCTGTTATTTAAAAAAAGCTTTATTCGTGAGCAAAACCTCGCAAAAATATAAAATATTTTCAGTTATAACATAATTTTTAGTTCCAATTTAACCAGTGGTCAGATATCCCATCAGATTAATGTAAAGCGGCCTTCGCAACACGATTTTATGGTTTACTGATTCGAATAATCACCTCGTAGATCGTTAATCGCGAATTAACATGCAATACACATTCATATTGTGATTCATCGAACATTGAGCGTCGAATAATGAAATACTATTGTCAATTTGTTAATGGTAGGACCAATTCGTTGAATAGTTTTGTTCGACTTTATCACAATAATTTGTGTGTGTACGGTAAATGATGAGGTGAAATAATTCAATGGCTTTTTATTGAATAAATTTATTGTTAATTCAATGTATTAACTGTTTAATTGTATACTTTTACTGCGGCGATTAATACTCACATAATTATTTATGCTTTCAATATTAGAGGTAATATTTTTTCTTTGTTTCTATGATGGCTTCAGTTTTATTACAAACTTTTATTTAACTTGCAATGTTTGTTTGGGTCAAATCTTGCAAGATGAATTAGACCCACTTCCCGGTTTCTGATCGAGCTGAAATTTTGCATGTATGTGTAAATCGGATGACAATGCAATATTGTTGTGACATGGAGCTGATCTGATGATGGAGACGGAAGATGGCCATCGAGGTCGGGCTCGTTTGATTCGTCATAACAAGTACTCTGATCTTAGATGATATCCAGAGTCTAATGATGTAGCTACTAAAAGCTTGCATTTAAAAATAAAATTTTTAATTTACACTTGTTTTCATTTAGTGTTGCGTGCTGTGGTCGTTTCAAGAAGGTTTTTAATACATGTATTTATTATACCTAATAATATTACATCAAATTAAAAAAAAACTACTTCCAACCCCACTGTAAAGTATAAAATAATTTTAGTTTGTACAGGTATGTTGAAGTTGGGCGGGCCTACATAGAAACCATGAAATTGATGCGCAACGCTAGCCCTCAGTTATGAAGTAACATCTACAAAAATTGAGGAGTTCTGTCATCAAATCTTCACCAAATTAAAAAAAAAATCGGTTCAGATTGACGGATTTATGGAGTAACATCGATAAAAAAAATCGAATTGATAGATAATCTCCTCCTTTTTTGAAGTCGAATGAAAACATTAGTGTAAAATCCACTTTAGTGATTGGAAAGCAGTTAAGCGATCCTAATTTAAGCAGTCTTATACCCGCGACTTCATTTCATGATATTTTTTTAAATCCCGCGGGAACACTGCTATTCCGGAATAAAAATCATAATGGGTATGTTACTTCAGGTTATCAATCCTGATTATAGCCCTGCAATAATCACGAAAAATCTCCAGGACTCGAACTATTTTCGTACTGAATTTCATCTAAATATTAGATTAAACGGGTGACAACAGACACACATGTAGCGATCGCAGCGCAGGTCTCCCCTCTCGGAGAAGGGTTATAGGCCATAGTCCACCCCGCAAAATAAACACGTAGATCAATACAAATTGGCTAATTTAACACATACCTTTGAGAACATTATGGAGAACTGTCAGGTTTCCTCACAATGTTTACCGAACGTAGAACAATGTGATATTTAATTGCTTAAACTTGCTTGGTAGAATAATGCCCGTTTACACCAACCATACTTAAATCAACCCCTTAGTTTCTTTACGTAGGTAGTCCCTAAATACATCCCTTAGCCAATGGCATTGTCACTTTTAGATATTCCCTAAAGGTTCCTGAAAACGAAATTGACAGAAAGCGTCACCTAACTTAGCTTGGGTACCCCGTAAAACATAGGGAACTTCAGTGAAAACGGGCATCATACTAATATTATAAATGCGAAAGTGTGTTTGTTCATTTGTTGGTTTGTCCTTCAATCACGCCGCAACAGAGCTACGGATTGACGAGATTTTTTGCATGAGTATAGTTGAGGACCTGGACAGTGACATAGGATATTTTTTATCCCGGAAAATCAAAGAGTCTCCGAAGGGTTTTAAAAATTAAATCCACGCGGACGAAGTCGCGGGCAGCAGCTAGTAAGTAATACTTATTAATTATAATCTGTAATACTTAGATACTCGCAGAATGAAATCGTTTGTAGGTCACTCGCCTAAACTTTGCTTAGTTTCAACACGTCCCGAAGCGCTAATATTCTGATAATGTAGTAACAAAACTTTATTGTGTAGGAACAATTATCTCAACTTTATATCGTAACTAGGTATATAATAAAACGATATGACTCACTTGCTCCCATATGACTACTTAAATGTGTAACACGAGCAGACTGACTTCAAAATAATCCATACTAATATATACATCATCACCATTATTAATTAAAGAAGAAGAAAGAAAGAAAACTGTATCTTATCCACACAGTTAAGTACAAAGGAAAACCACTAATACTTTAACTAAAATAATTTATAAACAAAGTTCTTTTTAAAAACCGACCAAACGCCCGTGCCACTCCAAAGTATATAATTTATTGTTGATATTTTAAAAACCGTTCGACCGATTTCGATAAAATTTCAATGGGACCACCTGGGAAGTATACCTTTTCAAATAAAAAAAGATTTTTCCCAATCGGTTCAAGCGTCTTCGAGTAATCGGTGAACATACACAAAAAAAAAGATTCCTAAGAATTGATAACCTCATCCTTTTTGAAGTCGGTTCATAAAGCAATTGCATAATAGTGGAAATAGGCGGGGCACATAATTCGAAGAGCTGATGGTCGTTGGGGTCCCAAGGTGCTGGAGTGGCGACCCCGCACCGGGAAGCGCAGTGTTGACAGACCCCCTCCCGCCCCCCCATATGGTGAACCGAAATAGTTTTTTAGAGGGAAGTGAAGGATTCTATAGTAGAAGCCCGAGCGTAGCGAGAAGTAGAATCCTGAGCGTAGCGAGGAATTCAATATACGCCACCCGAGAACAAAAAATTTTGGCCCCGAATGACACGCACTATTTTTCATCATTACCTATGAGATAAAGCTAGGAGTATCAACCTAATATGTAGAGACATTACCTACTTATACGTAAATTTAAAGTTTAAATAAAACACAAGTAAATTAGTATGAGATAATTAAACATTATTTGTGTTGGATACAGTATGGGCGCACCTATATCCAATCAACAAATTGATCACGTGACTTATCGAAGACAACAGCTTCTCAAACATTTTTGAATTTCGAACGGAATGAGCGATCGACAGGTTTCTGCAACGAACGCAGCAGTAACAAACACATACTAAAGCACGGACGCGGACCAATCAGAAGAGAGTGATGAAAAGTCCCATGGGGACTAAATTAAATTTTGCTCCCGCTATCCTCTGAAGCCAATGTTCGTTTTTCGAATAGGTATGATGAAAAGTAGAATTTCATGCCATTCTTACATCTTAAATGCTCCACAGTGTATTTCAAAGTATTTATTATTGTCCGGAACAGAATTCACGCTGTTGTGATAAATGATGGCAACTCAGTTTGTTCCGCAATACTTCGAGACCATTTTTCAGCTAACTCAAGTAAAGTAAAAAGCTTTCCCGAGTCAACTAGCTAGCGGTCGTTGCGTCGTCTGATGCCTCGGGACGGAACTTTTTACGAATCTTGACACTTTTATTACCGTGTCACAACTTCTGAAACTAAATCTTGTGTTTTTAACATTTCAACAATTCTTAAAGTTCATTTCAGTCCAGACAAAAGGACATTCGGACTGCGGAAGATTTATATATTTTTTCAAATTCAAATTCAAAATTATTTATTTCATCTAGGCCAACCTGTGGCTCTTATGACACGTCATGACGCTACCACCGGTTCTGCTGAGAAGAGCCGGCAAGAGACTCAGCAGTTGCTCTTTTCAAAATATTCATTTTACAATACTATTATACAGCTATTACATTGTAATAAGTTTTTTATACTATCTTGTGGGCAGCCGGATGCCATGCCGATTTAGCTCATGCAACTTTGTTAGAATAGAATAGAATATAATATTTTCACAATGAGGTGAAGTTCCAAAAAAAGCGTAGACCGTACTACAATTCAATTAAGAGCGCGTGTAACCCCAAAAAAAATCAGATTTCGCGATGAGATAAAACATAGCCACAACCTCATGTGAGGCGCGACAAAAGAAAGCGTTTTGCGCGGAATAGGAGTGTAGTAGGCGCCAAATACTTTGTAACTCGTAAAATATTCATTTTCTTTTCAATTCACTAGGCTACTCTCTTGATAATATCAATCGGAATTTAATGTAAAAATTTTGGCTCTGTAATATGCAACACATTGAAAATAAATGAATATTGGTTAAAAATTAGACCTAACTTCGCGATTTTTTAATATCGAACAAATTTCATCATTTTATGTTTTTGCCCAAACACGTCCCATGGCAGTATGATGTAATTCTTGCGTGTTTTTTTTTCGGATAATTGAAACTTGATCTACTACTGTAAAAATCAAATCTGTTTACTGTTAACGAGCGCACACCCACTCTTAATGATTAGACGGGCAGACAGCAAGTAAGTAGTGTTGACGACCTGACTGGCGCAGTGGTGAGCGCTGTTGCCTTATAACTGGGAGGTCTCGGGTTCGATTCCCGGCGGGGTCAATTTGGGAATTTATAGTTTCTGAATTGTCTCTGGTCTGGTCTGTTGGGAGGCTTTGGCCGTGGCTAGTTACCACCCTACCATCAAAGACGTGCCACCAAGCGGTTTAGCGTTCCGGCACGATGGCGTGTAGAAACCGATTAGGGGTATGGGTTGAATGTTCTCTGCCATACCCCTTCCAAGTTAGCCCGCTACCATCTTAGACTGCATCGGCACTTACCTTCAGGTGAAAGCGCAGTCAAGGACTAGCTTGTCATTGAATAAAAAAGAACTTGAGAGGTGTCAAGGGACACCCGGATGGAACTAAGTTCCTTTCGATTAATTAGTGAAGGAATTGTAATAAACTAGTGGTTTCATCTAGTTTTAAATTGATTAACTACGATGAATTATATTTAGTTTATTTCTATTGCAGCATTAATGTTACAAAACCAAAGAGTTACTCTGGTTTTTTAACAGATGGCGTTAATAGTACAATAACATTTTATCCAATTTATACAATAAAAAATTAGGGAAAAATTCCACATGTAGAAATTATTTAAAATAAAATTGAAAATAGAAAATTCAGTCTGTCAAGCTGGGATTCGAACCATCGACTTTTAACTGTTAAGCGACTGCCGAAGCCACTAGGCTACGAAGACCCAATATTGTACCGCGAAAATACCGAACACAATGCAAAATTCACATTCAACAAAAAAGTGTCGGTTTCAAAAAAGTGTCGAGTGTCGGTTTCTTAATTTTTTCCGTCTAGCCCCCTTCCGCACCGCGCGATAAGGAACTTATGTTCCAAAAATTAAAAAAGTAGTATTCCCGCCGGCGGCACCCGTTCACGAGCATGATGCATGATCCGGCCGTTGCTTCGCTCAACCATTTTTTCTAATTTAGACTTTACCATTGCTCCGGCACGTTGTACCATACCTACAGGTTTTTCTGGTTTGCCCGATTTTATCAAAAGAATTTTGTTTTTCTTTGTGCATCATGGAATTCCGCAATGTAACGCCTGCTTCTATCGAACACACATGTCCAGCAGGCCTAGCATGCACGCGCGTGATAATTTTGTCTACCCCTTTTCTCGTACTATCTCTATATCTCTATCGAAACTAACATGGTTGCACACCATGCTTCATCTCGTTACGTCAGAAGTAGATAAAATCATTTTCTCTATTTTTCTCTACGAACTCTAACATACGAGTGGCGACGTCATGTTCTCGAATTTTGAAGTTTAAAAGAGTGAGAAATCTGTCTACATCGACAATATCTCTCTCTCTCTCTCTCTTCGCGAGATATCACTTCGATTCTATCGGTGAATAATGAAAAGCGTCCAATGTAAACTAAGCCAGGTTATTTTTTTATCATCAGTATTTCAGAATTTTATTTAGACTGACAAAGTCAAAAGTTGTCAGTCTAAATACACCGGCGGGAATAAGGCTACTTTATGACTGCCCATCTTAAGATAGAAGTTAGTCGGTATGCATTTTTGGAACTTCCCTCATTGTGGAAATACTGCATAAATATTTAGCATAGTATTTATTGTATTGTAAACTTGTTTTGAAAATAGCAACCGCAGAGTTTCTTGTTGGTTCTTCTCGGCAGGAAGGGCATTCGTCATTAGAGATAGCTACCCTTTTAAAATTTTACCTTATCGCAAGGCAAATATGTAAATTGATACCTACATACTAATACTTACTACATAAATTGTTTGCTGGGAACGACACCGAAATAATTGTTGATAATCCACATGGTAATTTGGTTGATATCAGTATGACAGAATGTCAAATGTGCTACAGGAAATTGGTGTCTAGTGCCCGTAATATCGATATTTTGAATCTCTAATAGCTTATGTCCGTGACTTCACATAGCATACTTGAAAAAAATAAACTGGCTAATTAAATGTAACCATCTTCTTCTTCTTCTTTATCAACCGATAGACGCCCACTGCTGGACAAAGGTCTCTTGCATGGACTTCCACAGGCCTCGGTCTTGCGCCGCTTGAATCCAGCGGCTCCCTGCGACTCGTTTGATGTCGTCGGTCCACCTGGTGGGGGGTCTGCCAACACTGCGCTTCCCGGTGCGGGGTCGCCACTCCAGCACCTTGGGACCCCAACGACCATCAGCTCTTCGAACTATGTGCCCCGCCCATTTCCACTTCAGTATCGCGACTCGCTTAGCTATGTCGGTGACTCTGGTTCTCCTCCGGATCTCCTCATTTCTGATTCGATCCCGCAGGGACACTCCGAGCATAGCTCTCTCCATCGCCCGCTGAGCGGTCCTGAGCCTACTTATGAGGCCCTTAGTTAGCGACCATGTCTCGGATCCGTAAGTCATCACTGGCAACACGCACTGTTCGAAGACTTTAGTCTTCAGGCACTGAGGAATTTTGGACGAGAAGACATCTCGGAGCTTCCCGAACGCTGCCCAGCCGAGTTGGATTCGGCGGTTGATCTCTTTCTCGAAATTGGACCTACCTAGCTGGACTGTGTGTCCCAGGTAAATATACTCGTCGACAATTTCGAGTGCAGAGTTCTCAACAATTACTGGGTGGAGCGGTGCATGAGCATTGGACATGATTTTCGTCTTGCTCATGTTCATTTTCAGGCCCACCTGTTGAGAAACCCTGCTGAGATCGTTGAGCATTGTATTGAGGTCTCTCAGAGTCTCTGCCATGACTACTATGTCATCGGCAAATCGCAGGTGAGTCATGTACTCGCCGTTTATGTTGATGCCAAGCCCGTTCCAATCCAGAAGCTTAAAGACGTCCTCCAACGCAGCGGTAAAGAGCTTCGGGGAGATAACGTCTCCCTGTCGCACTCCACGCTGCAAGTGGATTGGCCTCGTAGTCTGGTCCTGTATACGTACTGACATTGTGGCGTTTTCATACAAGCACTTCAACACTTGGATATACCGGTAGTCAATCCGGCATCTCTGCAGCGACCTCAACACAGCCCAAGTTTCCACCGAATCGAAGGCTTTCTCATAGTCCACAAACGCTAAGCAAAGTGGCCGGTTATACTCTTCCGTCTTTTGTATAACCTGCCGCAGCGTATGAATGTGATCTATGGTACCAAAGCCTTTTCGGAATCCGGCTTGTTCGGGAGGCTGGAAGTCGTCGAACCTACGAGCGAGACGATTCGTAATGACTCTCGAGAACAACTTATAAACATGACTCAACAACGAGATGGGTCTATAATTCTTCAACAAGGTATTATCACCCTTTTTGAAGAACAGAACCACCACGCTCCTGTGCCATGCTTCCGGCGTTGTACCCTCGTGGATGACAGAATTGAACAATCGCTGAAAGATCTTAAGTACCGGTTTTCCACCCGCTTTCAGGAGTTCCGCAGTGATTCCGTCATCACCTGGCGCCTTGTTGTCCTTGAGCTGTTTGAGAGCCATTCTAATCTCGTATAGGCTGACGTCCGGGATATCTTCGGTATAGTGTCGGGTCAGTTTGGCTCTGGGATCTTTCGCCAAATCTTCAACAGGTTCTTGTGTCGTGGTATATAACTGTCCATAGAACTTCTCAACCTCTCCCAAGACCTCAGGTCGAGAAGAGACGAGACGGCCGTCATCAGTTTTCAGCCGCGTCAGCTGGCTCTGTCCGATAGACAGATCTCTCGCGAACACTTTTGAGCCTTTGTTCCGCTCAATGGTATCTTTAATACACTTGGTATTAAAGACACGGAGGTCGCGAGTTTGTGCCTTAGAGATCTGCCTATTAATCCGCCGGTAGGCAGCCGCGTCTGCCGATGACTGCAGCCTCATCTCTTGTCTCTCCTTCATTAGCTTGAGAGTATGGTCAGAGAACTTTTCGGTTCTTTTCCTGCGATGGGTCTTAAAGAATTTAGACCCCACAGTATGGACAGTTTCCACGAACCTGTTGTTTAGATCGTCCACAGAAACGCAGTCTGCTAGGCACTCGAATCGGTTCTGCAGTTCGAGTTGGAAGTTTTCGGGATTTTGGATATGAGCACGAGAAGGTCGGAGAGTGGACTTCACCAGTCTGGCCCTTTCCAGCTTTACATTAATATTCAACGTGCCTCTTACCATCCGGTGATCGCTACCGGTTTTCACCCTATTGATCACAGAGACATCATTGAATATATGCCGCTTGGTCGACATAATGAAGTCGATCTCATTTCTCCATAGAACAGAACCATACAACAGAACAGAACAATACAACAACCATAGAACAGAATAAATCATGTTCGAATTCAATATTATTAACAGCTGTTACTTTTATTTTCAGTTACTTATATTTATAGATGCTGATTAAGCAAACAACCTAGATTGCATTCAAGGTCAAAGGTTAGAGATAGGCTTAAAACTACTGGTCACGGGCTAGAAGGAAGGGTAGACGAACATAAAAAATTGAATACCACCTATTTACAATGGTTGAGCGAAGCAATGGCTGGGTCATGCGTTATGCTTGTGAACGGGTCCACCGGCGGGAATGGGGCTGTTTTCTGTCTGCCCGTCTTAACATGTGTTGAATTATAATTAGGTATGCTTTTGTGGAAAAATTGTGGAAACACTGCATACATAGCATAGTATCTATTGTATTGTAAACTTGTTTTGAAAGGAGCAACTGCCGAGTTTCTTGCTGGTTCTTCTCGGCAGGAACGGCATTCCGAACCAGTGGTAGACTCATCGACGATTCAAAAGCACTTATAAAAAAGTTTAATTGAATAAAAAAGTTTTCTATTCTATTCTATTCTATTCTAAGGCCAAGAGGATGTAGCCCTGTGCGTTGGTCCGATCAGACCAGCACTGCACTCGGTACACCCTTCCACGCCGCTCTACACAATGCCGTGAACAGAACCACCTGGAGAAACATCGTGCAGGAGAAGGTAATCCGTGCCAGGGATCAAGACCCTCAGAAATGAGGATGTCGATGCAGAGAGAGATATTTATAGTTCACGCAGTTATACAATTCATAAATGAATAAGGCTCATGCCTTTCACAAAAATCCGCACCGACATAGCGACGTACCGAGTTATGCAAAGCTCTTTGTGTTTCTCAAAAGAGGAAACACACGCAATTTTGTATAAAAGTCGGCCAACCTTGCAGGCCTTCCTCGAATAGTAATGTAATCCCACATCACTATAAGATGAAAAACTGAAATAAACCCTATTATACTGTACTTACTATTAAAAATACCACAACGGAATAATAACGTTTGAATCTTTTCCTGAACATCTTTTTGGGGCTTATAATACCTACTATAGAAAACATACATAATAGCAGTAATGGCCTAGTGGTTACGACTGCGGCTCCTATTCGGGGGATCGCAGGTTTGATCCCGGGCACGTACCTTTAACTTTTCGGAGTCACGTGCGTTTAAGCAATTAAATATCATGTTTAAATCAAAACATCGCGAGGAAACATGCAAGCCTGAGAGTTTTCCATAATGTTTCCAAAGCTGTGTAAGTGAAGTCTGCCAATTCGCATCGGGCCAGCGTGGTGGACTACGGCCTATAACCCTTCTCTGAGACGAGACCTCAGCAGTGAGCTGTTGATAAGTTGCTGATGATGACTGTGACTGAAGTGCTACTTTTCCAGTTTACGTAAAATGTTCGCTATTAAGAGCGCGTGTAACCCCAAAAAAAATCAGATTTCGCGATAAGATAAAACATAGCCACAACCTCATGTGAGGCGCGACAAAAGAAAGCGTTTTGCGTGGAATAGGAGTGTAGTAAGCGCCAAATACTTTGTAACTCGTAAAATATTCATTTTCTTTTCAATTCACTAGGCTACTCTCTTGATAATATCAATCGGAATTTAATGTAATGTAAAAATTTTGGCTCTGTAATATGCAACACATTGAAAATAAATGAATATTGGTTAAAAATTAGACCTAACTTCGCGATTTTTTATTATCGAACAAATTTCATCATTTTATGTTTTTGCCCAAACACGTCCCTTGGAAGTATAATGTAATTCTTGCGTGTTTTTTTTCGGATACTTGAAACTTGATCTACTACTGTAAAAATCAAATCTGTTTACTGTTAACGAGCGCACACCCATCTATTAAGTAAGGCCCAGGAAAGGAGCGGAGAATTTTCCATTACTTTTCTTTTTTTTTTAAGTCCCGCGGGAACCCCTGTTTTTCTGAGATAAAAGGTAGCCTACGTCACTCTCCAAGTCCTCGAATAGTCGAGATGGGTATAGACCCATACTCACAAGTGTAAATTGAAAATTTAAAACACCCCCGACATGAGAATCTACGGCTGTCGAAGTTATCAATTAATTGTCATTTAACAATTATACTGGCACGCGTGAAGCACTTAATCGAGTAATCATACGCCAAAAATGCCTTACATCATTTTGGAAAAGAGCTGATACTCTTACACTGCTGGACCGATATTAACCAAACAAAGTTAAGAACCACCGCAAGGAAACTGGCTTTCAAATAAAAAAACCGCATCGAAATCAGTCCATCCGTTTCAGAGCTACGTTGCCACAGACAGACACACACAGAGACAGACAGACAGACATCGACGTCAAACTTATAACACCTCTCTTTTTGCGTCGGGGGTTAAAAATCACGTTGATCCGTAGCTCCGTTCGTTGCGTGATTAAACACACCAATAAACAGACACACTCGCATTTTATAGAATATAATAGAATAGAATAGAAATATTTTTTTATTCAAATAAACTTTTACAAGTGCTTTTGAATAGTCGATGAATCTACCACTGGTTCGGAATGCCCTTCCTGCCGAGAAGAACCATAGCAAGAAACTCGGCGGTTGCTCTTTTCAAAACAAATTTACAATACAGTAAATACTATGCTATATGTATATGCAGTGTTTCCACAATGAGGGAAGTTCCAAAATGCATACCGACTAACTTCTATCTTAAGATGGGCAGACATAAAGTAGCCCCTTTCCCGCCGGTGGCACCCGTTCACGAGCATGACGCATGCCCCAGCCATTGCTTCGCTCAACCATATTTGAGGGAACGTAACAACCCGCATCATATAATATTAAGTAAGGATAAAAAGCACAATGTACCAATTTCTTTGCTCGCAAGTGTAGTTTCGAGTCCCCTCGGCGCGTTTTTGCGCTAATTTATTCAGTTTCAAGCTCACCTCTATTTTCCACACGCTCGGTGCTTGTGAAGGAGAAAAATTTGGGACAGACGTGCAATTTGTGAATTTTAAATTTTGCGCGGTTCGCTTACAAACAAGAACTGCTCGAGTAATACGTTTGCTTTGCATTTTAATTTCTAATTATACATGTGAAGAATACAAGAGTATACATATCTCTATATATAAAAACTAGCTGATGCCAGCGACTTCGACCGCGTGGATGTAGTTTTTAAAATCCCTCGGGAAATCTTTGATTTTCCGTGATAAAAAGTAGGCTATGTCACTCTCCAGGTCCTCAACTTTACCCATGCAAAAAACCACGTCAATCCGTAGCCCTGTTGCAGCGTGATTGAAGGACAAACCAACAAACAAACACTTTCGCATTTATAATATTAGTAAGGATGACTCCCTATTTCCCTTGGTCAAGGCATCACGCTTGAACGGTTGTACCAATTTTGACGAGACTTTCACTGACAGATAGCTGATGTTATAAGGAGTAATATGGGCTACTTTTGTAACCGACTTTCAATATAGTTGTGTTTTTATACCTATGTATATCAGTATCTCCATTATTTCTAAACCGATATGCGTGAATTTTTTTTAATCGTTACAAAAACTTTGCGAGATGGTCCCATAAAAACTTCGGGTCCTAAATCCTCAACCCTGATGATTCGGGGTTACTGTCCACCTAAATTCTGGTGATTTATTAACTGTCGATTATGAATAGTTGTTGTAGGTACCAAGCAGACTACAAACACTCTTGCACTTAGTTATTATTCCAAGAGCAAACACTTTAATCCTGATACTGCAGGGGTTCTGCCTACGCGGACGAAGTCGCGGGCATCAGCTAGTTATAATATTTCCACTAAATTTTAACGAACGAAGAACGATGATGTTGAGAAAATATATTAAATAAGCAATTGCTGCACAGTGCATAATTGGAATCAGCCCCCCGATTGTCTAAAAGTTACCGATCAAAATCTTATTCATTTCATGGCATTAGTGTCAAAGTAAAATAAACCATAACAGCATTAAATTAGAGCTCAATTTCGTGTATGCATTCTCATACGTTTAGGTATGTATGATACGCTCCATAACGCTCCATATTAAAGTACGGCCGTTCAGAGAATGCGTTCCTGACACCTATCATTCATATCATATCATTATATTGATGAACCGTGAAATACAGCTGGTACAGCGCGGGCGGATCGGGTCCAAAGTGCACTGAAACTGTATTCTTACCTAATAATCGAAACAACGACTCGTATCTTGTCGCCATTATTTCTCGAGAGAATACTAGATGAGTGTGAATTGTATCAACCGGATATAATATACCTACTGACCTTCTGACACATAAACGACGGATCGTTTTAGAGTTCTATGATAACTTTTTTTATTCTTACATTCAATTTGACTTTAGGATATTTGTTTCTTAATGATCGGGCAATCTAAGAACAGTAAGGGTGAAAATGGAAAATGTAACAACACGCATTAGACACAAAACTCAATCATGTGCGGATCTGTCCATAATGATGAGTGAAAGTGACGATGACATAAATAGTTCGATGTATGACAGCACAATAAGAAGCTTACCAAGTACGAGCCATGACAGTGAAGAAATAATAGATTTAAAAATTAAGATTCAACAATTAATACTTGATTTAAAATCCGCCAATCATGAAATTGAGAACCTTAGTTTAGAAAACTCACAACTGAAATTGGAATTATCACAATGTAAAAATACCCTAAAAACGTTAAAGAAGTTAAGTGTTTCCGAAACAATTACACCAACATCATCCAAAAGTACCACAAATAAAAAAAGGCGAAAACCAAAAAATAAGGTCCCAAGAATAGTTAATTGCTGCCAGTCTGAAGGTTCATTAAATGTCATCAAAAAACTTAACTATGAAAACAGCCCATCGATGAGTACTGATAACAAAAGGCCAAGTGAAACAAACACGCCTAATACACCTAACATTACAATGAATGTGACTAATAAAACAACTTACATGATAAATCAACAAGAGATTGAAAGTGAAAAAAATATCTTAAATAGAGACGTAGTACAAACGATAAACGGAAATGTAAACACTCACACAGATAAAAAGGAAAGTATTCACCATGATTATCAAGCCACAGAAGAAGAAAGAGTACCAACAGAAGAAATAAATAAAGTAAAAATATATTCAGATGATGAAAACAAAGGAGCTTATAAAATTCTTCAAGAACTACTAGGCAAGAAGTTTCAGGTCACTTCTATAACAATGCCTGGTGCACGGGTCGACCAAATCATATCTAATTGTCTATTAAGCTGTAAAGATTTTGGTAAAACAGACTATGTCATAATTATGTGCGGTTCAAATGACAAAAATCCTCTTCAACTAAAGTCACATATGTACTACTATCTAGAAAATTTAAAATTCACAAATGTTATACTTACGGAAGTGTTTGCAAATAAATATATAAATGCAAAACAAATCAGTGATATGTACAGGTTACTATGTTATCAATTTAAACATACAAATTTTGTCAGTACATCTAATTATAATCAAGAATTTAAATTCTCAAGATTTCAACGTTTGCAAACATCATGTAGGCTCATCCTCAGAGAAATACTTAATCAAGAATATAAGCGTAAATATATAATATACAAAAAAGAACGTGAATATTCTGTTTGCAGAAGCACGGTTGGAACTCAGACAGACAAAGAATTGCCAAAACAGGAATCTAGTAGTAAGTCAATTGAAACGCAAACTGATAGTGAGTTACTTGAGGATTTTTTTCGTCCACAAAGCAAATAACATAAATATCTACCATCAAAACATAATGAGCCTTAAAGCAAAGTTAAATGATCTTGAAATTTATTTGAATTCAGGAAAAGAACAAATTGACATAGCCTGCTTTACTGAAGCTTTTATTAAAAAAGAAAATATCAATGTCACGAATATAGAAGGTTACAAATTAGCAGTTTACTACTGTAGAAAAAAGAGTGGGCGAGGTGGTGTATGTATTTTTGTTAAAAAATCAATTAATTTTACAACATTAGATTGGGTTAGCGAGAAATCTGTAGATAATTTGATTGAATGCTGTGGAATTTACTTACCTGAATTGAAATACCAAATTATTTGTATATATAGACCACCAAATAGTGATAAAATTAGATTTTTTGAGGTATTCGAAAGTATCTTAGATCGAGCAATACGTAAGACAAGAAATATTATTAGGAAAATAATAATTGCAGGTGATTTTAACATGGACTTATTAAAAACTGACAAATATTGTAATATATTTAAAAATATTATAACAAACTACAATCTAAAAATAACAATTAAAGAACCAACTAGGGTAACCACAAGTTCAAAAACATGTATTGATAATATATTAACAAACATAGGAAAATATGTTAAAAAAATAGGAGTCCCACAGGGCAGCATACTTGGTCCCCTTCTATTCCTTGTTTACGTGAACGATTTGCCAGAACTAACAAACCACCTGTGTGTCATGTTTGCTGACGATGCGACTTTACTGTTTATCAGAAATAAAGAATCTGTAGAAGAATATAAAAATGAAATCAATTTCTCGCTAGAAATAGTACAAAATTGGCTTCATAATATAGGTTTGAATGTTAACCCATCCAAAACAATGTACATGCAGGTTAGGAACTATAAGAAGCAGCCACTACCTCTAAATCTAACATTAAATGGATTACCAATCCAGGAAACCAATAGCACATCATTTCTAGGTGTTATATTGGACAATCACTTGAATTGGAAAGAGCATATTGATAAGGTCAACAAAAGATTATCCAGTTGCATATACGCCCTATCAATGCTAAAGGATGTATCCTCCACGTCGGTGGCCACCGCCTTTTACTACAGTAGTGTCTATTCGATTCTGCTTTATGGTGTCATTTTCTGGGGGAACTCTGTCAATGTTCAAAGCACGTTTATTTTGCAAAAGCGATGCTTAAGAATACTATATGATAAGAAAAGAGAGGATTCTGTACGTCCAATATTTATAGAAAAAAAGTTTCTTACTCTTACAGGAATATACTTGTTAGAATTAAGTCTACTTGTAAAAACCAATAATCAGTTCTTCACAAAAAAATCTGAATTGCGCACAAGACCTAGTAGACAAAAAGATAAACTACATTTGCCTCCTGTAAGTTGTAATATTTACCGTAAAAGTGCATACATCATGGCCATTGGAGTATATAATAACTTACCTGATGATATCAAGGAACTTCCCTTAGCTAAGTTTATGAAAACTTTGAAAAATTGGCTTATAAATAAGGCCTACTACACACTAGAGGAATTTTTTAATGAAACAGTGAAATGAGTAGGTATACATAAAATTATTTAGAGCAGTTTTCTTTCTTTTTTTCAATGCCTTGTGCTTCAGATATTCTATTTTATTTTATTATTATTTTAATTTTCAAAAATAAGAAATTAATTTTATCGATAATAATAATTTCAATGAAGTAACGTGTTATTATTTATTTTAAATTATTATTGACACTACTAGATTTGATAAACAATTGACATATTAATTATTATTATATTATTTTATTATCGATATAATTAAGTGTGTACTGTGAACTATCCAATTTTTAAATTTAATTGTATAATTTTCTATTGTTATTGCACACCATTAGATTGGTAATACACTACGGCCAACAATCTATTGTACCTACCATCTCTTGTATACTACTAGTGTATAATGCAATAAATAAATTCTGATTCTGATTCTGATTCTGATATCAGAAAAATATTGTTTACCAATTTATTTGACACTCAGTTTGGCACAAAATTATAACATTAATTGATTATTGATATAATAATTTTGTTTTAATGCTCATCAATTGTTAAAACGGTAAACAACCAGCAATAATATTTTTATCGTAACTGCAACGCCATTACAGAGTTACGTCGTCAGTTCAATCGCGACGTGTCAGGAACGCATTCTCTGAACGGCCGTAGTTTAGAATCAGTTGTACTGAATTTGTGACTATCAATACAGTCAAGGAGTATTTTACTTTGACGCTAATGCCATGAAATGAATAAGATTTTGATCGGCAATTTTTTGACAATCGCACCTGAGTTTTATATAATTATATACATGTGTGTATGACTGTTATACTTGTACATAAGTTGTTTACAAACTTCGTAACACCCTATTTAACCCTTGACGCAAAAAGAGGGGTGTTATAAGTTTGACGTCGATGTCTGTCTGTCTGTGTGTGTCTGTGGCATCGTAGCTCTTAAACGGATAAACCGATTTCGATGCGGTTTTTTTCATTTGAAAGCCAGTTTCCTTGCGGTGGGTCTTAGCTTTGTTTGGTTAATATCGGTCCAGCAGTGTAAGAGTATCAGCTCTTTTCCAAAATGATGTAAGGCATTTTTGGCGTATGATTACTGGATTAAGTGCTTCACGTGTGCCAGTATAATCTATAATAATGACAATTAATTGATAACTTTGACCTGATGCTGCAACCAGAACCATACATAGTCCGGCCATAGATTCACACGTCGGGGGTGTTTTAAATTTTAAATTTACGCTTGTTAAGTGTACAAATCATATAAATCACAAGCGTCTAGAAATTCAAAGTAAAACTAATGGAAACGTTAACACAGAGCTTATCAGTTCCCGTCGCGAATGGGGCGATCCCTTATCTCGCGAGTACGGAGCTCTGACGTCAGAGGGCCGCCTGCGAGTGACGGCCGAGAACTTATCTCCGAAAGGGTCTCCCGGGATTTTACACCAATGTTTTAGCCTTAACGACTTTCAAATTTTTCCACACAAAATAAACCTGCGTAAGACGGAATGCCTTTTTGTTTTCTCAGAAGGAGAAGGTGTCGGTTGTACAAAAACTTTTCTTTTGTGTGAAAGATCGTCGTAGTCTTCATTGCAAATTAAATCCAATTCTATGTCCCTGAGGGCATTTGCTGACAGTACCTATTGCCAGTACTTGAACCACTGTATTGCATGGTTCATGTGCTGATACATCGGTGCCGTCGTAGGTTAAGTTTTAGGTTTTAGTCTTACTAACATATTGGTTTAAGTTTATTTATTTATTTATTTATTTTTAACCGACTTCCAAAAATTAGGAGGTTCTCAATTCGGCCGGTATCTTTTTTTTTTTTCTATGTATGTCCACCGATTTCTCCGGGATTACTGGACCGATTCGCGTGATTTTTTTTTTAATCGACAGAGGATGTTTGCGAAATGGTCCCATAAAAATGTTGACCTTCAACTCCTTAAGCCTGATGCTGCAGGGATATTACTCACCTAAAATAAAGAGATTTAGGAAATGTCGATTACGAATTATTATTGTAGGTAACAAGTATGGACTACATCATGGAGCTCCAGGTCCTAGCTCCTCAATCATAGGATACTACACATAAAAGCTTAAAATAAAAATTCTTCTCAAAAAACCGACTTCTAACGCCACTACAAAGTATAAAAATAATTTTAGTTTGTCCACGTTTGTTGAAGTCGGGCGGGCCTAAAATACAAACTATGAAACCGACTAGCGATGCTCGATCAACTTCTACAAACGAGTCTCTCATATTGTGTAGCGTCGCGCATCGGTTTCATAGTTTGAATTTAGGCCCGCCCGACTTCAACAAACGTGGACAAACTAAAATTATTTTTATACTTTGTAGTGGCGTTAGAAGTCGGTTTTTTGAAAAGAATTTTTATATTCGATGACAAGATAGTCCTTGACTGCGATCTCAACTGATGGTAAGTGACGATGCAGTCTAAGATGGTAGCGGACTAACTTGTAAGGGGTATGGCAGTGAACATTCAAACCCATAACCCTAATCGGTTTCTACACGCCATCGTGCCGTAACGCTAAATCGCTTGGCGGCACATTTTTAACGGTAGGGTGGTAACTAGCCACGGCCAAAAACTCCCTCCAGACCAGACCAGAGACAATTCAGAAATTATGAATTCATAAATTGACCCCGCCGGGAATCGAACCCTCCCAGTTATAAGACCACAGCGCTCACCACTGCGCCAGGGAGGTCGTCGTTATTGTTACTAACAAGACACTATGATCAGAGCTGGTCGAAATAAAATAATTTTATTTTATTTTTATTTATGTAATGACTAACGCCCGTATTCACAAACGCTAATTTAATTTTAATTTAGTGATGATGCAGTCTAAGCAGTGCTGTGATGGTGGCGGGCTAACTTGGAAGAGATATGTAAATCAATTTTTTAGGAAAAACTAAAACTGCACCATAGTCAAGATTAACGTCGTGTTCATTACGAGTCAGCTTCAATTTCACATCATTATAAAAAAATCTAATTTTTGTCAAAAAACTCATTTAGTGTTAATTTTTATATTTATAGTTTATTATTTTCTAGTTGTTTTGAGCTCTTATTAAAAATGCTGTACTTTAAATTTAATTATACTATCATACTAATATTATAAATTCGAAAGTGTGTTTGTTGGTCTGTTGGTTTGTCATTCAATCACGCCGCAACATGGCTACGGATCGACGTGATTTATTGCATGGGTATAGTTGAGGACCTGGAGAGTGACATAGACTACCTTTTATCCCGGAAAATCAAAGAATTCCCGAGGGATTTTAAAAAATAAATCCACGCGGACGAAGTCGCAGGCATCAGCTAGTACCTAATGAAATAAATTTTCGTTCTAAAATTAAATTCAGTCCGTAACAATATCGTCCGGGCTCCGAGATCTATCGGAGGCTACTGATTGGGTCGACCTTTTGCGATACCATTAAGTGCGGTGGCATTGTTTAGGAGCGATTTCATTGTATAGGGCTCGGGGTTAAAGGTCGCCGTCCCACATGTCACATAATTTACTAGAATTCGAAGAAAATAGCCTTAGGGAAATGAATAAGACATTAGTTCGACAAGGCGCATTAATATGTCCCAAATTATTGTTTATGTTTACCAATGACATTTATTTATATAATTCCGCTTTCTGTCACAAAGTCCTCGTGGATTTAGGTTTTCAAAAATCCTGCGCGAAATCTTTTTTTACTAGAATAAAAGTATCCCATGTCCTTCCTGAGGTTGCAAGCTTTTTCTTGGCTAAATTCAGTAGAAAACCAGTCTACGAGTAGAAACCAATTGAGTAATTTAGACATAAAAGGTAACCCAGACATGTAGTGTTACTTTTAGATTTGTAATATTACGTAAAAATTATCATACGTAACAATCAAAGAAATAGTAGAATGTGTTAAGTATCGTGTAAAAGCTTTTGTGAGAAAACCTAATGGCTGTCAGCATTCCCTTAGAAAGATATTCACATTAAACAAATAAATGATCAATCTAGTTTTCACTGTACTAATGAAAAAAGTAAAAATCGGCCAAGTGCGAGTCGGGCCTCGCTCTTTTAGGGTTCCGTTAAAAAAATTAAATTAAAATATTTTCATGTACCCATGGAAACATTTTAATTTATTTTTTTTAATTTAATTTAATTTTTATTATTTGTTGTTATAGCGGCAATAGAAATACATAATATGTGAAAATTTCATCTGTTTATCTATTACGGTTTACGAGATACAGCCCGCTGACAGACGGACGGACGGACGGACGGACGGACGGACAGCGTAGGCTTAGTAATAGGGTCCCGTTGGTACCCTTTGGGTACGGAACCCTAAAAAACTACTAAGTTATTAGGAATAGTTAGTCGTTAGAGTTTGCTACCACGTATAATAATAATTAGAACAAATGAACTGTATTATTTACTTATATAACTGCACTAATAGCAAAATATATTGAAAAACTATAACAAAGAATTTTCATCGATAGGTTATTTTGACAGACCAAAGGTATAGGAAAGCGAACAGTAAGAAAAGGGGAACACAATAGACGAATATCATAACATATTAAATGATAAAAGATTCACATTCAAAGATAAGTAACCCGAGCCTCTTTCTCTACCTTGAACTTTCCTTCAAAATAATAAAAGCGTTGTTCGGTTTGAAAATAAACAGGAATATTGGGTTGCAATTTCGGAAAATAGATATTATGTTTTAATAGGAAGATTTTTGTCTGGTGGGAAGCTTTCATTGAAGGGCAAACAAACAAACATAATATTGATATTAATATTATTAGAAGCAGTGATAGCCTAGTGGTTAGGACTGTGGTCTCCTATTCGGGGAGCCGCAGGTTCGATCCCGAGTACGCATCTTTGACTTTTCGGAGTCAAGTGCGTTTAAGCAATTAAATATCACTTGCTTCAACGGTGAAGGAAAACATCGTGAGGAAACCTGCACACCTGAGAGTTCTTCATAATGTTCTTGAAGGTGTGTGAAGTCCGCCAATTCGCATTGGGCCAGCGTGGTGGACTATGGCCTATAATCCTTCTCTAAGAGGAGACCTGCGCTCAGTAGTGAGCCGTTGATGGGTTGCTAATGATGATGATGACGATAATGAATATTATTAGGACTGTTGCATATACTTAAAAGAGAAATCGAGAGTAAAAATCGGAAAAATAAATGCTAGGAAATATTAGCAATACGCACTTCATTCAAATTATCTACTATAAAATATTTTTCCCATTCACCCGCAAGTCTCTAAAATGCATTTCCGCTGGCGTAGCTTTCAGCGTAGCTTATTTATACCCTCTTTAGTTCTCAACCAAGTCAACTACAGAACATGACTACGAGAGAAATATTCTGTTTGGAGAACGTCTAAAGTCGAGCATTTATCTGGATGGAGCAGAATCACGCGCGATTATTCATGTTGGGATTTCGTGTAAGCTCTGCGTAAATGTGCCAACCTATGTGTACAACTATGTTTTTCTACTTTGCTACAAGGAAAAGCTATGACGGCCTTTTACCCCATACGGCAAAGTCAAAAAAGTTACGTAGAGTTACGATTTTAGCAGTCTATCCTACTAATATTATAAGTGCGAAAGTTTGTGAGGATGGATGTATGGATGGATGGATGTTTGGATGGATGTTTGTTACTAACTCCGCAACAAATGAACCGATTAGGCTGAAATTTGGAATGGAGATAGCTCATACCCAGGATTAACACACAGGCTACTTTTTATGCCGGAAAATTACAGAGTCCCCGCAGGAATCAAAAACCTTAATCCACGCAGACAAAGTCTCGGGCATCATCTAGTGTAGGAATGTAAACAACATCATCATCATCATCATCATCATCAGAAGTCAACCACGCCAAAGATTTTGACAGAAAAACGAAAGAACTTTTTATAAGAACTTAGGTAGTTACTAAGAACTTATCAATCAATATGACGAATCCAGTTTTCAGTAATCAGATTACAGTTTTTAACTTTTTACTTGTTCCTGTAGGGTAATTATGTACTTACTTTGTATTTTATCCACTGAGCAAGAAAAACGTGAATCAAAATTGTTCCATAAATCACAGGAAAAGAAAATAAGCTTAAGGCCAGTATGGTATTTGATTTTCTTAAAATTTATGTAAGCGTACGCTGATTATTCGCCGATTTGGATATAAATTGCCTTTATCCCCCGCCCTACATTGCGCTCGGCGTACCTACCTACTGTTTGGCCCTTATTTTGCAAATAACGTTGTGAAAGCTGAGTCATCATTTATTTTGGACCCTGTTTTTGCACGCCCTCACTACAAAATTTTGTTAGTTCACATTGAATAATTATACTTTTAGCATAAGCTTGTGCGAATCGGGAGATTTTCAACGCAGTTACATAAACAAGTAAACAGGCATACATAACCTAATATGCACAAATTATAAACATACTAGCTGATGCCCGCGACTTCGTCCGCGTGGATTTAGATTTTAAAATCCCGCGGGAACTCTTTGATTTTCCGAGATAAAAAGTAGCCTATGTCACTCTCCAGGTCCTCAACTATACCCATGCAAAAAATCACGTCGATCCGTAGCTCTGTCGCGGCGTGATTGAAGGACAAACCAACAAACAAACACACTTTCGCATTTATAATATTAGTAAGGATTCAATTATTAGATAGCTGTATAAGGCCCGCTTGTAGAAACACCGGGTTATCTTTTTAACCCAGAGTTAGCTAACTACAAACAACTATTACTACTACAAATTTATTCCTGGGTTAAACTTAACCCGGCGTCTCTGCAAGCGGGCATTATTCTCTATCTACCTGTCTGTTCCGTCAAAACTTTTGGCAAAACCTATTTGCCCGTTCTGGGAATTACGAACATTTTTGTTCGGACAAGCTCAGCTATTTACTTTAAATAAACCTTTACTTTAAATAAGTTTTATGTATAAAATAAATCTTAGTCTTAAACCTAAATTATAAAAAGAAAAGATAACTGACTGACTGACTGGCTGACTGACTGACTGCACTATCAACGCACAACTCAAACCACTGGATGGATCGGGCTGAAATTTGGTATACAGAAAGCTATTATGACGTAAGCATCCGCTAAGAAAGGATTTTTGAAAATTCAACCCCTAAGGGGGTAAAATCGGGGTTTGAAAAATCGAACTTATCTGTTTCTTTCACGTTTCGTGTCACTGTCACGTTTCGTGAGTGAAATTCGAACCTGCGACATCATACATTAAACGGTAAGGCGGCTGCTCGCCGTGTGCGCTGTACAAGGTTGCTTGAGAACCTCTAAAATGATGAACGCTTACTGAAATCTCCTGGTGACGATTGTGAAGGTGACGATGACGCGAAATCCATGTTTTTGCTCACCCAAAAAAGTGCTCAAAGAATTAAAGAAGTTTTGACTTCAAAAAACTGAGAAGAGATCCGTAGTCTCTTGATGAACAGCTATGAGTAAGTTCACCGTACGATAGGTATATCATCAAGCCAGGAGGTTATTTTGATTTTATACTTAACTATTTCCTTTTTAATATCGTACCTGAGATCAAATCTGTATCATCTTATTCTGTACAAAGATTACGTGTATTGTGTCTCGCATTGTACATTTAATATCATTTATTGTGTTCTGCAGATGATCGGAAGGGATGCGGCGTGAATAATGTACCGTTGAGAGTGAGGAGCTTCCGCCGTTATAGTCTGAGAGCTGATGGATAGTTCTGAGGAAGTGTTGATGTGATCGCACCTACTATAGTTCTTGCAATTCACGAGGGCGACTAACTTATGGTTGTGTGTGTGTCGTATCTGTATAAGTGTGAGCGAGCGCAATGCTCGCGCCTGCCCGCTCCCACCAAGGCTTTGTCAGGCACGCACACTTATGTAATGTGCATGTACACGAAGTAACCACGAGTAAAGCTCACCCACCTTCGTGAATTGCAAAAACTGTACTACTACGTCAATGTTCATTTAGTGTCAGTGTCATATCTCATTCTTCTTGGCCCTCGCTTTATTCGAAAATCAAAGCTGGGATGGCAGCTCGCAATCACAAAAGATCTTATAAATTTTATTTTCATTTCGAGACTATTATCCAATTGAAGACTTTTCGAGCAGTTGGATTTGATGCTCGAAATTGAAACCTAAAAGCCCTCTCCCATAGGTAGTTAAAATCTTAATATATATATTTCTTGTGTGCGTGTGTATGTCACTGAACTCCTCCTAGACGGTTGGACCGATTTTGATGAAATTTTTTGTGTGAGTTCAAGGGGATTCGAGGATGGAATTTGGTCCACTGGAAAATGTTTTTTTTAACTAATTTTTCATTTATAAGTAGTGGCGGTACGAAGTTCGCTGGGTCACCTAGTCTACTTGTAATACTGGTAAATAGCCAACTCGTGATGAATTAACAGTTTATAAATAAAAGGACTTTTCATTTTGTAATCGGAGGGGGAAATGATTACCTTGTAACAAAAATCATGCCAGCAATACAGTGACACTGTTGACAGTCACTGCCTTAATAGACCAGTAGCTTCCAACATTTATCAAGTACTTTCAGTAAACTATCCACGAGCTCTTCGTCTAGGCACATCTAAAGTTATGATTTATGAAATACAGCCTCACTCCAATATGTTACGAGGGAGCCCGTGTTATTGTAAAGACCTCCTTTCCTTATTTTGTTATTTCTGCCTCGCTGCCAATTTATTGTGTATCGAATCCTTTGTGATCCACTAGCTATAGTGTAATATCATGCATAAATTAATCTATTTAAATAAAATCAATTGCCGCATGTATAAAAAATCATCACCGAAGAACGGCTTAACCTATTTGGCTGTTCTTTTTGTTGTGTTGTGTACGGCTTGATAACGAAGAATAAATGAAATTATGAATTTATCAAATGAAATAGGATTCATGGGTTATAAAAAACGTATTTATTTTTCTATTTCGAGCGAGATTTATATTTATTTTTATAAAATAAAACTAAAATCATAATTTACAACAGTTTTTAAACTATGTTATAATAATGTTCGTTCTGAATATTCTATGGACTATTAAAGGTGAGATTTTTTTTTATTTTATTCACTGCTCCAAAATTTCAGCCGAAAACCGAGTAGGCTAAGATAGCAATGCATTAATCACATCACAGCGCGGCATAATTTACCTGATATTACCAAAGATTTTTTTGTTAAGACATCATGCAATTCCGACTCTTATCACAATGGGTTTTGTTACCAAATTCCTACAACCACGAAACCGCTAAGTCGGACGTTCGTGTAATTTATGGAAGCCTGGTAGTGCGTTGTCGATTATAAGACCATTCGGACACAAATCGCCTTCATAGCCGCCCAAAGGACTGGTTTGCCGCCATTCTAGCAGTATTTTAGCCTAAATTGTGGACCGAACACCGTTTGTTTTGAAGGTTGTTTTCACTTGTCCGCCCCAAGGTAAATTGGCTTATTTAGGTAGACAGCGATAGTCACGATAGACTTATATTGGCGGACCCTTATTATTTAAAAAAAAAATGACGCAAAGTAAGGGATTGTTCATTTAATAATTCAAATAAGCGTTACTCAATAAAAATGAATAATTAACACAAGTAGGTATAGCGAGACGTGAACGACGTGACAACCCGAAGCAGAATGGCGCCTGGCGTGGCACTCGGTAGTTATTATAAAAATCTACCCTCAGCTAACACTAACTTACCTACAAGATAGCTGCTTTTAAGTCATAAGTTTACTTAGTCATTAACATTGACTGAATTTACCTATTAATTTGGATACTGCGAATCTTATTAAAATCCTATTAGAAAACCTTCGTTTTACGCTGTACCGTAACCAATAGCAACCTATCAATATCTCACTACTGAACGCAGGTCTTCTTTCAGAGAAGGGTTATAGGCCATAAGTAGTCCACTATGTGATAAAGTCAGTCAACTATGTGGAAAAGCAACCGATTTCCTTGTTACGTCATTTCTGCCATGACAGGTATTTGTCATTATGCTTCAAGTAAGTGTAAAATAGACTACATAAGCAATACGATTGTAGGGGTGTGGGTATTTTTCACAAAACAAACATTTTCCGCCGAAGTACCTACTTGCTACATGCAAATGTTTTGCATGCAATGGAACGACGACTCGCCCCATCGCGATGGGGCGAGTCGGAAAGGTGTACTGTTACTTTCGATTATTTCCAAGGCATAGTAACCTTGAGCTGATGCTGCAGCATCAAGTAGTCTGCGGGATACCCAACTCTTCAGCAACTTACAGCAGATAAAGTGTGTTTGGGCTCATTAGAATGGTCTCAATGAGTAGGTGTTATATTGATGATGATCCAGAAGAAGGCTCTGATGATGGAACAGCCAGCTGGGGAACAGGATATCAGCTATATCGTACACAGTCCGGCCATAGATTCACATGTCGGGGGTGTTTTAAATTTTTTCACGGGGTTTTTCTTTGTCGGGTTGCAGTTTCAAACTTTTATACTTATCTACAAAATAATCTCACTTCGTGCAATAAAAATATACTGCAAGCGGTGCAGCGGCAAGCAACGGTCAATGCAAATCGGTTTTCGTAGATTTTGTTTCTGAAACACATTTTACAAAGTATTCCGATTTCCGACTGACCTACATATTTATATCGGAATGTATTTCCCTTTGTCCCGGCAGTACAGGCAGACAGCTGGAAATGTATTAATGGTATTTTGTTTATGGACACGATTTAAAGTCGCAGATTTTTAAAAATACTTATAATATATACGTATTTAAATAATATCACCATCATTAGCTAGTAGCAACCCATCATCGGCTCACTACTGAGCGCAGGTCTCCTCTCAGAGAAAGGTTATATTCCAACGTCCACCACGCTGGCCCAATGCGAATTGGCGGACTTCACACACCTTCGAGAACATTATGAGGAACTCTCAGATGTGCAGGTTTCCTCACGATGTTTTCCTTCACCGTTGATGCAAGTGATATTAAAGTGTGTTAATTTTCCAATTGTTTTGGGCCAGCGTGGTAATCTATGGCCTATATGGCCTGAAAGAGGAGACCCGCGCTGAGCAGTGAGACGTCAATGGGTTATTGATGATTTGATGATGATGGTTAAGATGATGATAATAATGATGATGAACAAATATAACGAGTAATACTAAATTAAGATTTTCATAAGTTCATTTAAAGATGTTGTTCAGATTTTTGTCGATTCGTAATTAAACAGTTTGTTTCAAGTTTAAACCACAGACTTATTTATATCACTAGCGATTCAAACACAAAATGAGTAATATTAATTACAAGCAGATTGTGTAAAGCGAAATGAACTCTATCTTTTTCGCTTAGGACTTAATTTGGTATGAAGTTGCTTTTCTTAATCAAATGGTGAAAATCGCACTTTGACTTGTTTATTTGAATGTCAGATCAATGTTGACGAATCCTTTAGGTATTTAGCACACCTCCAGTGTGAAACATTAGCAGCGGAACAAAGCGAATAAATATACATAATAATATATACAGAGTGTTAGATGTTACGTTCCCTCAAATTTGGTTGAGCGCGAAGCAATGGCTGGGTCATGCATCATGCTCGTGAACGGGTGCCACCGGCGGGAATGGGGCTACTTTCTGTCTGCCCGTCTTAACATGTGTTGAATTATAATTAGAAATAATTACCTATGCTTTTGTGGAACTTCCCCTCATTGTGGAAGTAGGTAAGTAGTAAGGGCAGACATAAAGTAGCCCCACTTTATGTCTGCCCTTCTTAAGATAGAAGTTAGTCGGTATGCATTTTTGGAACTTTCCTCATTGTGAAAACACTGCATATATAGCATAGTATTTACTGTATTGTTAATTTGTTTTGAAAAGAGCAACCGCCGAGTTTCTTGCTGGTTCTTCTCGGCAGGAAGGGTATTCCGAACCAGTGGTAGATTCATCGACTATTCAAAAGCACTTGTAAAAGTTTATTTGAATAAAAAATATTTCTATTCTATTCTATTCTAACGAAAACTGAAACTGCAATCAGTAGGTATCGCGGAGCGTAGTGCTCACGTTCAAAAATTACAAGATCGGTATACCGTAATGTTCGTAATAAGCTGTTATATTTCTAATTTCGTTATAGACATTAGAATAATATGATAATAAAAACTTTGTGTAGATCTGACTTTTATTTCGGGAAGTGACAGAATTCCTAAGATTTTTTACAACCCAAACTCAAGCGGGCCATGGTGAGGGCATCAGATGCTCTCAAATAACATGAAATAGGAAGAAAGTTCCCCCAAAAAAGAAATCACCTGCGCATACCGCAATGCGAACAAGAAACTCGGGTTTACACAATCTCCCATAACGGTGTCATAAAGAAAATAAATTGTCCCGCCCCTAGCCACCGAGTCCCGCCGTGTCCCGCCGTATCCCGCCCTATCCCGCCGTATCCCGGCCGCGTCCCGGTGTCTCTATTAGTGATGTAACGAATGTCATGTTTTAGACATTCGCGAATGCGAATGCGAATGCGAATATCTGCTGCCAACATTCGCGAATGCGAATGCGAATGCGAATATTCAGTTTTTGTTTATTTGGCGCCATTTGTCTATGGCTTGGTGACCTTGGCGGCAGTTCCGGAAATGCGTTCCGTTTGTTTTTTGTTCCGAGAATAGCCGAGTTAATTCGAACCATAGAAATAGGAAGACTAATTCGTAATTCCTAGTTCCATGAACGCATCCGATTGAAGTGTCATTTTGCTCGCGCCGGTGTTTCTGTGGTTTTTGGTTAAGCCAGTTAAATAAAAAAAAAATAATTGATTATAAACATGAGTAAATCAAATTCTAGTGAAATATGGACTTAACATATGGACAAAATATATCTAAGGATTGAGAAAAGTTTAATGGAAGAATTCAATTTTGTTAGTTTCAATTGCATTAAAATTGTGTGTTACAAGTTCTTATGACAGTTAAATTTTTTAGCTTTATTAAAGTAAAAGACTTAATTTTATTTTTGTTTGCTTAAAGTGTTGATTGTTAACTCCTACGTAAAATGATTATATTTATAGATTTTTATAGAAGACAGAAGTATTTGTTGATTATTATTTTTAGTTTTCTTCAAGAAAATAATTATAACAATATATAATTAGGTAAAAATTCATAGTAGATTATTTTTGTTTGTTTACATTGCATTTAGTTAGTAGTTTTGTTTGTTTAATTCTTATGAAAATTTGATTGTTAAGCTTAATTGCCCAAAGTTAAATAAATAAATGATACCAAACGATAAAGATAAAACTGATAATGTGATTACGAGGTAAAGTTACTTTTTATTACATTAAAAAACATAAGAAATTAATGGATTTTTTTTTATTAACCAACTATTTCATCAAAAAAAATTTTTTAATATTCGCAAAACATTCGCAGTAATTTCGCGAATGCGAATGCGAATGCGAATATGCTAAGATATGCGAATATCCGCGAATGCGAATGCGAATGCGAATATTCGTTACATCACTAGTCTCTATATTGAGACAGTAAATATTTCACGACACATAAAGATTGGTTTACTGTCTACAAGTTCTTTTGTCGATTGAGCAACTATTTGCTATTTATTATCTATTAACTGATGCCCGCGACTTCGTCCGCGTGGATCTAGTTTTTAAAATCTCTTCTCTTTTAAGAACTCATTCATTTTCCGGGATAAAAAGTAGCCTATGTCACTCTCCAGGTTCTCAACTAAAACCCATGCAAAAAATCAAAAAATCACGTCGATCCATAGCTCTGTTGCGGCGTGATTGAAGGACAAACCAACAAACCCACTTTCGAATTTATAATATAAGTATGACTAAGAAGCAGTGATAGCCTAGTAGAACTGCAGTTTCCTATTCATGGGGTCGTAGGCTCGATTCCGGGCACGCACCTCTTGACTTTTCGGAGTCTTACTCTTACTTACGTTTAAGCAATTAAATATCACATGATTCAACAGTGAAGGAAAACATCGTGAGGAAGCCTGCACACCTGAGAGTTCTTCATAATATTCTCAAAGGTCTGTGAAGTATGCCAATTCACATTGGGCCAGCGAATTATAGCCTATAACCCTCTGAGAGGAGACCTGCGCTCAGTAGTAAGACGTTGATGGGTTTCTGATGATGATGAAGTATTATAATATTAGTAAGGTTTATGGAATAGGTGCTACAGTATGTTCACTTGGGTTTAAGATGATTGCAGGGTTCACGACCCTAGAAATACCTCACAGAGGGCTTAGTGCGGTAGCTTTAGGTTCGCCGGGAAGGTATATAATAATAAGCTGAGGCTCTCAGGGGCTCACATGTAGCGGCGCAATTCAAGGAATTCCGTATTTAACTACCCGCAGACATGCGAAACGTCAAGAATTTGCGGACCGCGAAATGAGGCTCGCACTAATTTAATACGCCTAGATCCACATACATAGACAGAGACTTGCTGTGGCTACCTACCGGGTTATACGAGTTGTACTTAAACTAAAAAACTAAACTTAACTTAAAAATATATTGTACCGGTTATCTATACATATAATAAAACAGAAACGAAACCAATTCTGCACATGAAATAGATTCAAAAAAGGGTTTTTGCTTCTAATTGTGTTCAAGATACAGATATCAAAACAGAAGCTAAATTTTTTTTGTCTGTCTGTTTGTTTGTCCTTCTTTCACGTAAAAACTACCGCACAGATTTCTACAAAATTTTATACCGTGGTAGCTTATTACTCGGGTCAACATCTAGGCTAGGCTATCTATTTTATCCCGGAAAATCAAGGAGTTCCCGAGGGATTTTAAAAACTAAATCCACGCGGACAAAGTCGCGGGTATCAGCTAGTTAAAAATTAAAAAGTTTTTTGGAACGAAGTTTCTTTTCGGACGGTTTGGCGGATGGAGGCTAGGCGAAAAAAATGTAAGAATATTCCGTCACGACCCTTGTTGCCTTCGTTTATTACAGACGTTCCATCATAACTTTGGTGGCGTAGTGGCTAAACGAAGGAGTGAAACTACCGATTCGGGGGTTCGAATCCTGACTTCAGATCATGTCTCTGTTCTTTTTTTTAATATTTGGAACGAAATTTTATAAAAGAGAAATTCTGGACTAAATGTTTGCGGCAAAATTTACTAACGCCATCTATTGTGGGCAGCGTGAACTTGCTTTGATGTTTGCTTATTATTTACGAGATGGTTCTTACATGTGGCGAGAGATGGCGTTGATTCTAAAAGGTAATATTTTAAAAGTACTTCGTTCCAAGTCAACCGAGTGTTGCGCGACACTCACGACACGAAATTAACAAAATAGATTCTTAACTTACTGGTTGGCCAGTTTGCTGGCGAGATTATAGGCCCTAGGCCCCATGCAAAAAATCAGGTCGATCCGTAACTCTGTTGCCGCGTGATTGAAGGATAAACCAACAAACAAACAAACAAACACACTCTCGCATTTTAATATCCGTAGGGAAAGAAAGAAGTGATGAAGTAAGGTAGAGTATTCAAATTCAAATTATTTATTTATTTCATGTTGGCCAACCTGTTGACACGTCAAGACTCTACCACTACTTAGTTCGGAAAGCAGGTTCTGTTGATAAGAGCCGGCAAGGAACTCTGCAGTTGCTCTTTTCAAAACATAAACTGTCTTCAAAGAAAATTAACGTTATACGATTTGTTCTTTTTTAAAATGATTTAAGTATTAAAGAAGTAGTGATGCAATCGTTTCAATTTCAATTAAAAGGTGAAGCTACGAGTTATTTATTTTTTTAATTAAGGAGCTGGAATAACGAAACTAACGTATCCTCCACAATTTCACGTGCACACGAAAATAATTTAAGTTTTTCGGAGCGAACTAGACTTCAGACGTTAGACGAGACTTTAATTAAGAGGCACTCGCAAAGTAAACTGAGTCTTGCCTGCCTGCATATAGGGTAAGTCTTACTTTGCGCGATAGTTTAGTAGTCACAATAATTTGTGTTAAGGCTGTTAGACCTTAGTTCAATTTACTGCGAAATGAATCACAGCAAATAAATTTTCACGAATGCATTTTAACGGCGGCTATGGGATAGCTTTGGATTGAGGCGGCGCAAGAGGCCTGTGGAAGTCTATGCAAGAGACCTTTGTCCAGCAGTGGACGTCTATCGGTTGACAAAGAAGAAGAAGACGGGATAGCTTAGTAGTTAAACTGCAGTTTTCTTTCGAGGCGGTTCGTCCCCAGTCCAGCATCTCTGACGTTCAGAAGTTACTATAATCATGTGCGTTTCAATTTTGAACGTTTGAAATATAAATTGATAAACAAGTGTAATTACTTAATTAGAAAAAACATATTTTAAAACACTCCCGACATGTGAATTTATGGTATATACCTGACATTCTGTTACCCAGTTTTCGGCTCCTTCATCAGATCTTCCTCCTCGATCCTCGAACACCCATTCATTGAGACCAATCTAATAAGCCCAAACACACTATAATATCTTCTGTAAGTTGCTAATGAGTTGGGTATCACGCAATCTACTTGATGCCGCAGCATCAGCTCAAGGTTACCATGCCTTGGATATAATCCGAACTCCGAAGTAACAGTACACCAAAATTCAAATCAATCGCACCAGTGAGAGTTTGTAAGACCCTTTAATCAAGTAGGAAATTAGCTGGATGATCTTCAAACGACTGAGCAGATCTTGATAAATCTAACATCCATCTCGATCACGTGAGCTTTCAAACCGCATCAAAATCGGTCCATTCGTTACGGAGCTACGAGGAAACACGCAGACACACAGACACGCAGATACAGATACACACGTCAAACTTATGTATAAGAAGTTAAAAATGAAACCATACATTTAAAGCTATCACATTAATACGATTTTCTTACATAATCGCATGACATCATCATCATCATCATCATCAGCAACCCATCAACGTCTCACTACTGAGCGCAGGTCTCCTCTCAGAGAAGGGTTATAGGCCATAGTCCACCACGCTGCAATGCAAATTGACATACTTCACACACCCTTGAGCACATTATGAAGAAATCTCAGGTGTGCAGGTTTCCACACGATGTTTTCCTTCACCGTTGAAGCTTGTGATAGAATAGAATAGAATAGAAAATACTTTATTGCACAACAAGAAATAATGGTTGAAATACAACAAAAGAAAATAAGTACAAGGTGCAAAGGCGGCCTTATTGCAAAAGCAATCTCTTCCAGGCAACCCTTGTCTGGAGAGGAAAACACCAAAGAAAATGGGATAGTGCAAGCTAAGATCGAGGAAAGTTGTAAACATTATAGACTATAGTAAAATAAATAATATGACATAATATAATACAATACATAAATATAACATTACATGTATATCATACATAACAAAAAATATATGAAATAAAGTAAATATATAAATATATATATAATGTAAATATATATATAAATATATATTTACATAAATATTCACTATATACACTTATGGTTTCATAGAAAGAAAATGACTTTTCAGACGCTGTTTGAAGATAGGGAGTGATTTGGAGTGTCTTATTTCAGGGGAGGGAGTTCCATAGTAAGGTAGCCTTTATAGGTAAAGGACTGACCATAGGAGCGGGCATAATAGGTGTTAAAGGTGAGGCGATTATCGTTGTGCGATCTCAAATAGCGGCCAGGTGCATTAACACTGTTGAGGAAAGAAAAGCGTTCTTTAAGATAAGAAGGAGTAGCGGGATTAAAAAGAATTGAATAGAGAAGAGTAAGGATATGCATGTCACGACGCTGCCTTATCGGAAGCCACTCAAGTTGGGCACGGTAGCAGGACACATGATCAAACTTGCGCAGACCAAAGATGAACCTGATGCAAAGGTTTTGTAACCGCTCCAGCTTGTTAAGTTGTTCTTCCGTTAAGTCAGGGTAACAGCAGTCAGCATAATCGAGTAAAGGTAATAGAAGGGAATTAGCTAGAGAAGTTTTAGTTTTAATTGGTAAAAGGTTTTTCCAACGCTTTAGCGAACCAATTGTTGCAAATATTTTGCGACTCAATTCCGACACTTGTGGGATCCAGGAGTGAGTGTTATCGATTAGGAGGCCAAGATTTTTAACAGTACCGCTAAGTACCAAATGAGTCGCATCAACTCGAATGGGGGGCAAAGCGTTGGTATCCACCTTAACCAATTGCTTAGGACTGCCAATCACAGCTACCTGGGATTTACCAGCGTTAATGCTAAGCCCATAGGATGTACTCCATTCACAGATCCTTTGTAGTTCAGTATTTAACCTGTGAATGGCCGAATTGATGTCATGGGCAGGAGCAGCAACGTAAACTTGTAAGTCATCAGCATATAGATGAAATGATGATGAGAGAAGTTGAGTGACAGTATTAATAAAGATTGCGAAGAGGAGAGGAGAAAGGACACCACCTTGTGGAACGCCAGCTGCAAGTGATAGTGGAGAAGAGAATTTATTATTGAGAGTCACACACTGCCGGCGGTCACACAGATAGCTAGCAAACCAAGAAATAGTGTTAGAGGAAATATTAAAGGCTTCTAGGACAGCTAACAGTAAATCAAAGTCAACAGTGTTAAATGCATTACTGAAGTCAAGTAAAGCAATGACAGAGACAAGTTGTTGGCCCATATTGTCACGGAGATCATCACAAACTTTGACGAGAGCCGTGGTAGTAACATACTATGCCCTTTCCGAAAGCCAGATTGGAACGGACTAAGGATGTTATTCTTAGTTAAGTAAAGGTTAAGTTGCTGGCAGGCAATACGCTCGAGAACTTTAGAAAGGAAGGGTAGAATGGAAATAGGGCGATAGTTAGTATAAGAAGTTGGATTTTTAATCTTTGGAATAGGGATAACGTGAGATATATTTAATTGAAACGTGATATATTTAATTTCATAAATTCACTTAACTTAGAAAACCAAGGTGCGTGCCCGGGATCGAATCTGCGATCCCCCGAATAGGAGACCACAGTACTTACCACTAGACTATCACTTCTTATTCGAATCGATCGCACGACATATCAACAAAACCAAGTGAAACTAGAACTGTAAGAACTGAAGTAGGCCAATAAAGCACCATTAATGGAACAAATCAGTTTTGGCCGGAAATAGCGAATCAATAGCCCACAGGGGGGTGAGTCGCTGCATTTTTAATTGTTCCCGATCAGAGTTCCAAATCTGTACATTGCATTATTGATTTAACCCAGATTTAATATCGGATGCAATGCTTTGAATTTACTTTTCCATTCTAATTTAGGGGCTGCTTTTACTGGAAACTGCATTTAACAGGTCACTTATTTTGTAGGTTGCCTGGAAGAGATCACTATTAGTGATAACACCTTTTGTATTACATTGTTTCTTTACTTATACACTATACTAGCGGATGCCTGCGACTTCGTCTGCGTGGATCTAGTTTTTAAAATCCCTCGGGATTTTTTTGATTTTCCGGGATAAAAAGTAGCCTATGTCACTCTCCAGGTCATCAACTATACCTACCCATACAAAAAACACGTCGATCCGTAGCTCTGTTACGGCGTGCTTGAAGGACAAACCAACAAATCAACAAACACTTTCGCATTTACAATATTAGTCTTCTTCTTTATCAACCTATAGACGTCCACTGCTGGACAAAGGTCTCCTGCATGGACTTCTACAGGCTTCGGTCTTGCGCCGCTTGAATGCAGCGGCTCCCTGCGACTAGTTTGATGTCGTCGGTCCACCTAGTGGGAGGTCTGCCAACACTGCGTTTCCCGGTGCGGGGTCGCCACTCCAGCACCTTGGTACCCCAACGACCATCAACTCTTCGAACTATGTGCCCCGCCCATTTCCACTTCAGTTTCGCGACTTTGGGTCTCCTACGGATCTCCTCATTTCTGATTTGATCTCGCAGGGATATACCACAGTAGAATTATGTAAACAGTACGGAAACTACTTACAAACGTTCGAAACGGCTCACTCACACAAACATGCGCATCGACGAGACCAAAAAGCGGTCCTCGCGGGACTGTCAGTAGTAAGTGCCGCTGTGTGTACTTTTCGTACTGTTTACATAATTCTACTGTGGATATACCGAGCATAGCTCTCTCCATCGCACGCTGAGTGACCCTGAGTCTTCTTATGAGGCCCATAGTTAGCGTAATGTATAGCGTAACAATATTAGTATGATTACATTAAAATAAAATAAGGTACTTAGCGCACGTGGGCCCTGAAAATGATGAACTTCATAATTCACAGACAAAAGGAAAACAATTGGAGTTGAAATATTCAAAAGTAATTTCCCTCGTAATAAAGGGCCCTCTTAATGAAAAATGATATAATAGAGGGCGACACAATGCTTGCATTCAGCGACATCGCGCTGCACACTGGATGACTTTTTAATTAATTGTAGAACGGAAGCTTTTTTTTACGCCTCTTCATAAAATATTCTCATACATTAATTTGTATATCCAGGCATATCATTAGCAACCTATCAACGGCTCACTACTGAGCGCAGGTCTCCTCTCAGAGAAGGGTTATAGGCCATAGTCCACCACGCTGGCCCAATGCGAATTGGCGGACTTCACACACCTTCAAGAACATTATGAAGAACTCTCAGGTGTGTAGTGTAAGAGGTCTCACGTCACCAATGTAAGGGGTGTTGGGTCATCTATGTAGGACCTCTTTACTAATCTGTTTGTAGCGCTGTGTTCTCTATCAAGGTTATAGGAGTTGTTAAAGAAGTTACTCCGTGACTTTAAATATTTAATCAATTTCACATTAATATTAAATTACCTACTAAACCTACAGTGGAACAGTGTGGTGTGGACGGCCGTTAAGGAGCAACGGTCTGACGCCCGTACAAAACGTTTAAACAAAGCAATCGGCAAAAGCCTTGCGTCAGCAGCCGCTACGTGCAGGTTTCCTCACGATGTTTTCCTTCAGCGTTGAAGCAAGTGATATTTTTGCTTAAACGCACTTGAATCCGAAAAGTCAGAGGTGCGTACCCGAGATCGAACCTGCGACCCCCCGAATAAGAGACCACAGTCCTAATCACTAGGCTATCACTGCTACATCCAGGCATATACTCGTACTTAACTCAAAAATCTATGGCGTCTAGAGCTTCTCAGGTGATATGATGGCGATCCCGCAACGTTAAATGCTGAGTTTGGTTTATTCATTTGTTTTGAAAAGAGCAACTGATGAGTTTCTTGCCGGCTCTTCTCAGCAGAATCCGCATTGCACGTTGGTAGAGTCATGACGTCTCATAAGAGCCACAGGTTGACGTACATGAAATAAATAACTTTGGATTTGAATCTAGTATTAAGAATAGAATAGAAATGTTTTTTATTCAAATAAACTTTTTTACAAGTGCTTTTGATTCGTCGATGAGTCTCTACCACTAGTTCAAAATGCCCTTCCTGCCGAGAAGAACCAGCAAGAAACTCGGTGGTTGCTCTTTTCAAAACAAGTTTACAATACAAGAGATACTATGCTAAAGTACGGCCACCGAGAGAATACGTTTTTGACACCTGTCAGTTTGCCATACAAAACAAAAATATCCGGTTGACATAACCTTGTAATAGCGCAGTTTAGATTTAGAAAAATATTGTTTACCAAGTTATTTGACACTCAGTTTGGCACAAAATTATAACATTAATTGATTAATGATATAATAATGTTGTTTTAATGCTCATCAATTGTTAAAACGGTAAACAACCAGCAATAATACACACATCAAAAGTGTCTAGGGATCAAGCATTTTTATGCGGATTTCTTGAGATTGAGATGTGGCTTTGTAATAAATTTATGATTTTATAAATTTATATGGATCCTTTTTGGTGCATTTCATAATTTGAATCAGGAACTGTCAATCAAATTCGAGTAAAAGATGAAAATCAGCTGTCAATATTTTCCCTATAAAAACATACAACGCATTGAAGACATTATTAGTGCTACTGTTTCCCTACTACTGATTAAAACCAACGTTATTATGGAGCGGCGACGTCATTTAAGCAGGGAAGAAATGCTCAGAGCCGTGGGAATGATAGAAGCTGGTTCCCGGCAACGTACTGTGGCTTTAGCTCTGAATACAAGTCGGAGTGTTATCAGTCGACTTTGGACACGTTACCGAAGCACTGGTACCGTGGCTGAGCGCCATGGAGGACGGTATCGCTGCACCACACGGAGACAAGACCGATACATTCAAATCTTAACTCGAAGAGCTCCAACAATAACCGCCATGATGTTAGCCGTGAGGCTTCATCACTCTTCAGGGAACTTAATTAGCGACCAAACTGTCAGAAACCGCTTGCATGAAGTGAACCTTCATTCCCGAAGACCGCTACGGGTACCACCTATAGCAATGCACAATCGTAGGATTCGATATCAATGGGCTCTTGAACACAGAAATTGGGCAGAAGAACAATGGCGTTTCGTGTGCTTTTCTGATGAGTCTCGTTTTGGTATGAGACCGGATACAAGACGTATACGACACTGGAGAACCCCTGGACGCCAACAGCGATTAAAATCCTGGCAGGAAGTCCATCCTTATAGTGGTGGAACCATCATGGTATGGGCGGGTATTTGGATCGGCGGAAGAACTGAGTTGATTTGGATCAGAGGCAACCTCAACGCTCAAATTTATGCTGAGACGATTGTATCAGACGTCATCGTTCCTCTACAAGTGCAAATCGGTCCCTTATTTCAGTTAATGCATGATAATGCACGACCGCACACCGCAAGAGTTGTAAGACAGACTCTCGCCGCAGCTAACATCAATGTCCTGCCCTGGCCTGCTCAGTCGCCAGACTTGAACCCGATTGAGCATGCATGGGATATGCTACAGAGAAGAGCTCTGCCGAATATGGAGGGTATCCAGTGGCAAGAAGACCTTTTTTTGTTGTTGCAACGAACATGGGCGGCCATTCCACAGCGTGATTTGGATGAACTCATTTTGAGTATGCCAAACCGATGTTCTTGTGTTGTTAGTGTTCGCGGTAGAAACACGGATTATTAATTGTTTAAGTTACCCAATAAAATTTTAAAGAAAACTGTTATTTCAGTCTTTTTTTCGAACTTTAATGTTAGTGGTTCAAATGTCAAAAATCCCTTTATTAGGAAAATGGCAAATTTCTTTATTAATGCAAAGGTGACTTGGTTTATCGTTACTGTGACAAACGAAAACACTTTATTTGATGAATCCTTAAAGAAAATTTTAATTAATATCAATCAGGAGAAAAGTTATTGCAAAAATATATGTTGATCCCTAGACACTTTTGATGTGTGTATTTTTATCGTAACTGCAACGCCATTACAAAGTTACGTCCTCAGTTCAATCGCGACGTGTCAGGAACGCATTCTCTGAACGGCCGTAGTTTATGTAGGTATACTTACAGTGTTTTCACTAAGAGTGGAAGTTCCACAAAAGCATACCTAATTATAATTCAACACATATAAAGAAGGGCAGACAGAAAGTAGCCCCATTCCTGCCGGTGGAACCCGTTCACGGGCATGACGTATGACCCAGCCATTGCTTCGCTTTATCGCTTTATTTATTTTTCTTTAGCTGCCAAAGGTAATCAAATCGCAGAAAATGTTTCAGAGAACACGCGACCAACATGGCCGAGCGCTGGACAAAGGTCTCTTGCATGGACTTCCACGGGCCGCGTTCCTGCCCCGCCTGTATCCAGCGGTTCACTACGACTCGTCTGATGTCTTCTTCCATCAAGTAAGGGGTTTGCCAACACTGTGCTTTGAACATCAGCTCTTCGAACAATGTGCACCGCCTATTTCCACTTCAGTCTCGCGATTCGCTGTCTATGTAATGTGTTGTCATCGCTTACTAATTTCTGCGAGAAACCACTTGTTTATCTTTTAAGAAAGATATGGAAAAATATACTATAGACCTTAACTAAGTAGTTCAACAGAACTTGATATACTTCCATTCATACATCGCCATAGTTTCAAGTCGAGATAAAATTACGAGTATTTACATTAGGTACTAGTAAAACATTGATAATATTTTCATTGGTTTCGATAAAAAATTTAATCTTTCTTCATGCTCTTATAAAAATAAAACAATAGAAGCTATGAAACTACTTACTAATTCGGTTTGTTGGTTTGTTGGTTTGTCGGATCGACGTGATTTTTTGCATGAGTATAATTAAGACTGGAGACTGACTTAAACTACTATTTATCCCGAAAAATCAATGAGTTTCCGCAGGAGTTTTAGAAACAAAATCCACGCGGACGAAGTCGCGGGCATCAGCTGGAAAATTAATTATTTTAATTGATAAAGATCTATAGAATATCTAGATCAACTATTAATATTAAAAATGCTAAAATAAGTTTAATTTTTCGTTGGTTTGTCCTATAATCACGTATAAACTGAGCAATGGATCAAGAGTTTTTGCATAGCTATAGTTGATGACTTGGAGTGATATAGGCTACTTTTAAACAAAGATCTCTCACGCAGATTCTGCTGAGAAAAGCCGGCAAGAAACTCGGCAGTTTCTAGTATCAAAACAAAAAGAGTTACAATAATATGTACAACTCTACTAATGTAGGTACATAGTATGAAAAACTGCAAAAATACATACATAATAAACCCTCAAAATATATTACTGTATCATTATAGTTCGAATATATCGCCGAAAGCTGCTATATTGTTCGCTACTTCCACAAAAAATATAGTGAGTTACTTCGAACAATTTACTCTGGATTCTATCCACATTATTTTCAAGAAAATATTTGCGCTAAGTCTTTTGTTTTGAAAGAAACGAAATACCTTATATTATATTATTATAAGCTTGCTCCTAGTAGGTATCGCATGATATTATGTGAAATAAGCTAAGGAAAAAGGTATTTAATATTTATCTTTATCCTCACTTCGAAGGCTTGGAAGGAAGCTTTAATAAAACGATAATCATATATGATTATCATATTATATTATAAACAAGAAGCAGTGATAGCCTAGTGGTTAGGACTTTGGTCTCCTATTGGGGGGGTCGCAGGTTCGATCCCGGGTACCCACCTCTGACTTAATCGGAGTCAAGTGCGTTTAAGCAATTAACTATCACTTGCTTCAACGGTGAAGGAAAACATCGTGAGGAAACCAGCACATCTGAGAGTTCTTCATAATGTTCTCGAAGGTGTGTAAAGTTCACCAATTCGTATTGGGCCAACGTGGTGGACTATGGCCTATAACCCTTCTCTGAGAGGGGAGACCTGCGCTTAGTAGTGAGCCGTTGATGGGTTGCTAATGATAAAAAAAAATGATTATAAACAAGGGCAATTTAAAAAAATTATTTTTAAAAAACAAGCTTTTAGTAGCTGGCTACATCGTCAGACCCTGACTATCACCTAGAACCAGACTACTTGTCAAGACGAATCAAACGAGCCCAAACTCGATGGGGTTACGTGCGTCGTTTTATTGGAGTTGCCAAAACCACCTTCCGGCTTCATCATGAGACCCTGAATATCATCTAGGACCAGACTACTTGTCAACACTAATCAAACGAGTCTAAACTCAATGTTATTACGTCATTTTATTACAGAGTTATCAAAACCACCTTCCGGTTTCATCATCAAACCCTGATCAGATCAAACCCTGGTAACCTTTTAACAACAAAGTACTCGTCAAGACGAATCAAACGAGCCGAAACTCGATGGGGTTGAGTCGTTTCATTACAGAGTTCCTATGACCACCTTCCAGCTCCATCATCAGACCCTGGTTACCATTGAAAGACAAACTACTCGTCAAGACAATTCAAGCGAGCCCAAACTCAATGAGGTTGTGTCGTTTCATTGCGAAGTTCCTATGGCCACCTTCCAACTCCATCATCAGATCAGCATCATGTCATCATAATATTGCATTGTCACGCAATTTACACATATATGCAAAATTTCAGCACAATCGGTAACCGGTAAGTGGATTAAATTTAATTTACAAAATTTGATGACAAACATCGGGACAGGTGAAACTAAAAACCTAACAAACCTACAAACAAACACACTTTCGCATTTATAATATTATAAGTAAGATCTAGTTAAACCTAAAACTTTTATGATAATATTATTAATCATACTAATATTATAAATGCGAAAGTACGTTTGTTTGTCCTCCAACCACGTCGCAATAGAGCCACGGGTTGACGTGATTTTTACATCGGTATAGTTGAGGACCTGGAGAGTGACATAGGCTACTTTTTATCCCGGAAAATCAAAGAGTTGCAGAGGGATTTTAAAAACTAAATCTACGCGGACGAAGTCGCGGGCATCAGCAAGTTTAAAAATAAAGAGAGATTTTGATACTTATATTTATTTAAATATTCTTTTTATTTATTAAAATAAAAGTACAATATTAGGTACCTACTTAGAATGCCCTGGATCCTGGAACTTATAAACCTGGTTAGCTGTGGAATTCTTTTGCATAAAAAAAACATTTTTAAGGAAAATCCTCATTTCAACAATGTGATTTTACAACAAACATTTTGAGCCAGAAAACCTTTTAGCAGACATGCTTGAGTTTTCGTTATATAACTTTTCCATTAAATCATAATATTTTTTAGTAGACAGAAGGTTATATCTGTAGTATATTAATTTATTGAAAACTGTCTTTGCCCGTGACTTTATCCGCGTGACGTTACTTTCAATAAAAATCCCGCAGAAATATTATGGCTTTTTTATTCCATATCGGAAAAACAAGGAGGTTTTTCCGATATGGGATAAAAAAGCCATAATAATAATAATGTTACTCTTCAGTTCCTCAACTAAGTAAGAAAACACGTCGATCCGTTGCTCTGTTGCTTATCCAGCAGACAAACAAAAACACTTTCGCATATCCGAACATATATTATATCCTACTAATGTATATTAGTAGGATATTTGGTTAGTCCCAGACGATGGATACTTTAGAATAATTTTTTTTTTTCAGATTAATGCCATTCTTCACCAGTAAATAATAGTTATGGGTGAAGACATTTGCCAATTTGGCATTCACCCGCTTACAGACTCCTATTTAAGTTCATTGGTTTAAAAAACTGGAGAACGTCCAAAAAACATACTCCATCCCATCCCCCACATGCCATTTTCAGACCAATAAAACAGTTCTAGAAAAACTGGTGGAATTAGATACTCGAAAGGATTCTTAACAAACAGTGATACTTTATGAAGAGGTACTTTATGAAGAGATTTTTGACAATCATAAAGGAGTTTAATTCCAATTAAGTTTTGAGATTGTTACGACCCCCTTGGTGCGTGCCACAGCACCACTGTGAGTACTTTTTTCTTAAAATTGAAAGGTCCCGGTTACGATTCCGGGCGGGGCCAATTGGGACTTTATAATTTTTCAATTGTCTCTGGTCTGGTCTGTTGTGAGGCTTTGGCCGAGGCCAGTTACTACCCTACCGTCCAAGATGTGCCGCCAAGCGATTTAGCGTTCCGGTACGATGGCGTGTGGCGTGTAGAAACCAATTAGTATAGTGAATCAACCCTTGGTTGTAATGGCATTCCGAACCAGTGGTAGATTCAATTGACAATTCGAAAGCAATTTGCAAAAGTTAATTTGAAAAATCATTCTATTCTTTGTATTATATTAGGAGTAACTTGCCACGGCCAAAGCCTCTTACCAGACTAGACCAGAGATACTACAGGAAAGCTAAGCCAAATTACTCCTGGCGAGAATCGAACCCGAATCCCACTTTTATATATATATATATATATATATATATATATATATATATATATATATATATATATATATATATATATTAAAATAATAAAAATTTGGTAAAATATATATATATATATATATATATATATATATATATATATATATATATATATATATATATATATACTAGCTGATGCCCGCGACTTCGTTCGCGTGGATTTCGTTTTTAAAATCCCGCGGGAACTCTTTGATTTTCCGGGATGCCTGTCACTCTCCAGGTTCTCAACTATACCTATCCAAAAAATCACGTCAATCCGTAGCTTTGTTGCAGCGTGATTGACGGACAAACCAACAAACAAACACACTTTCGCATTTATAATATTACTCGCGGCATTGTTAATGATGATTCAAAGAGAAATCATATTACTGATGATATTATCAATTACGTTTAGCTATCATTTTTATAATTGTCAAATTTTTTACCATACTTAACCAAAGACAAAATTACGTTTAGCTGTCATTTACGTTTTGTTATTCCACTGTCATTTGCGTTTTGTTATTCCATGTCAGATGCGTTTTCGTTATATCACGTTTTATAGTGACTTGACGGAAACGCGGTCGAACGGGATAAAAAGTATCCTATGTCCGTCTCCTGGTTCTAAGCTACCTCTCCACCGATTTTCAGCCAAATCGGTTCATCCGTTCTTGAGTTATAAATAGTGTAACTAACACCACTTTCTTTTATATATATATATATATATATATATTTCACCTAATTTTTATTTTCATCATTTATTTATTTTAAGTGTACACCCTCATCCAGTATTTCTTATTAGTTATTACTGTGTCGTCATTAGGTTGCCTGGAAGAGATCGCTTCTTAGCGATAAGGCCGCCTATTGTACAGCTTATATCCTTATATTATGTATGTTTTATGTTCTTTTGTTTTATGTTAATTGGTGTACAATAAAGAATATTTTCATTTCATTTTCATTTGATAACCACAGCGTTCACGGATCACCATAATATATCGCCGCATATTCTTCCATCTCTGGACTGTAATAACGAAAATTTTATCACAAGAACACAAAAAAAATGGAAATAAAAATGTTTCCTCAGACAGTATAAAACTATAAACCGTTACTCATTTGGAATGTGCTCAGATTTTGTAGTAACAAAAACCGTTTGTACCGCAACGACGGCAGCGTACTTTAATTCCACAAACGCAAGAATTGATGAGGTAATGTCAAACGAGCTGAGGTACATTGACAAATGGGCGGCTGTTCGTCGCCACTGTAGGGCTTCTCTTGTGTTTCATTAACGCTACTTCACTTATTATTGACGTTCTAGTTTTACCCAGTGACCTCTATAACTAATCTATGATTAACACTGGATAGGTTGCTGTCATATTTTTTTGACCTACTTCATGTAATGTACATAATATATCGCAGAATCAGATGGATCAATATTTAAATTGTCCTCCGTCATCAATCAGTGCGCAGTGATCTCAAGAATGAATTTTCTATGGAACGCACCACTGATAGATATAACGTTGATTTGTCTTTGAATTATACCACAGAATCTTTGCACAGAACTATACACTTTTACTTGTAGCACAGAGTATGTACCACATCGTATGTTCGTGTCATGGAACTAGGAATGACGACCAAGTCTGTGTAAATTATAGTCTCTTACATGTATATGTAGGTAGAATGAGAAATGTCAAATGTTTGTCATTTCTCATTCTATCTACATATACATTACACTTCATTAATGTCATTTTGGCGCTGTAAACAGTAACGAGTGTCCAATGAACTAACATGAGTATCTAGTTGACCATTTATTATCATCATACCATTAACCTCTCCTTACTGAGCGCAGTTCTCCTCTCAGAGAAAGGTTATAGACCACAGTCTACCACGCTGACCCAATGCAAAGTGGCAGACTTCACACACCTTTGAGAACATTACGAAGAACTCTCAGGTCTGCAGGTTTCCTCACGATGTTTTCCTTCTCCGTTGAAGCTTGTGATATTTAAGTTGACAATTTAGAGTTGACACTTTTCAGCACTTCCTGCATGCATTATTTTAAAAAAAATATATCAGTTCCAGAGACACTCGTATGTCGCATGTGGCGCTTCAAACTGATTCATCTGTATAGGGGCAGCCAGCCCAGTGTTAATCATAGATTAATTATAGAGGTCAGGGGTTTTACCAGACTAGAGCAAAGCCAGACGGATGGGTTTTGATTTAAGCAGTCTATGTATATGTTTCTATTTACGTAAGCTACTGAGCGTATTTAATGAATGGCGATACCAATAGAGCGAATCGTTATTATAATCCAGATGATCTTTTATACGCAGAAAATCAATATGTCCAGTTGTTACATATCCAATTTTCCTTAGTCGGGTCACAGATTTTAAACTTTTATCCTTGTACTATGAAAGTTTACTAACTACCAAATACCTGTACTGCCTGAGGGCTCTCCACAATTTTTTCAAAGATGTGTGAAATATGCCCATTTGTTTAAGCCAGCGTGGTGGGCTATGACCTAAAATCCCTTTTCTGTGAGGTGATATTTTCTGTAGTGAGACGTTGATGGGTTGCTATTAGCAATTCTATCAATTCGATAACTCAGCTCATTAGCAACTTGCTAATAATATTTTAATGTACGAGAATGTACAAATTCTGTATTTTCCTTTCCAGTGTTGTGTTGACATCGTACTTGCTAATGATGATGATTATGACGATGATGATGAAGTTGATTGGCATTTTGTCATTGTATCTTATTCTAATTAAGCAAAGTTCTTGTGCCTTTAAATCCCTCGCTACACTCAGGATCCTAAATTAGAATCCTTCAATTGCGCGGATTCAAACTCGGCACGAACACTATAAAACAAATTTAGTTTTTAACAATTTTGAAAAAAATAACTATTTCTGCCCCTTGAATAATCCCATATCATAGCTTTATTTGAATGCCGAGCAAAGAATGAATGAACGAATGAGAGCCACAAAGAATACAATTGCAGTACAATAAGGTGGTCTTATCGCTAAGCACAAAAGGAGTTGATTCCACAATATGAAAAATGTGTAAGAAATGTTCATCTTGAGCTGCAGTTTATTTTTCCTCAAAATAAGAATGCAAGAGTTAAAAGTTAAAATAACTGACATCAGATGTTGTATTTTCATTTTGAACTTTCGGCAAAGAAAAAACAACAACAAACTTCGGACTTTGGAAAAGAAATAAGGAAGTTAAAGTTTGGCCAATCCACTGTATCCAGATGCTACCTAAGTTTTCATACACATATTTAAGTATCTGAAATATTTACTAAGCGACGAAACCCAGAATTTAATGAAATAATCTAATCACAGGTTAACAATAAATTAGCTATTAAAATTGGACTAAAATAATTCACGCATTTCGAATACGTACTTCAAATCTGTCCACAATTTTCATAAATTATAATTTATGGTATATTAAAAGGGTATAATATTATTAATTAATTTGACCCATATTATGAAGAGAGTTGAATAAAGTGGCTGCTTGAAGAATGCTAAGGACCGGATAATATGGTGAAGCACATTAGAGAAGACTAGCTACTAACTACTAACTCTCTGTACAGATCAAGATAGAGATAAAACGAGACATCTGTGGGATGGACTACAAATTATTGCATCATGCTGACGATCGCAATCACCTCTGATTCAAATTCAAATTCAAAATTATTTATTTCACGTAGGCCTACCTGTGGCTCTTATGACAAGTCATGATTCTACCACCGGTTCGGAAAGCGGATTCTGCTGAGAAGAGCTGGCAAGAAACTCAGCAGTTGCTCTTTTCAAAATAATCATTTTACAATATTATTATGAAGCTATTACATTGTAATAAGTTTTTATACTATCTTGTGGGCAGCTGGATGCCAAGCCGATTTAACCTATGCAACTTTATTAGAATAAAATATAATATTTCCACAATGAGGGGAAGTTCCAAAAAAAAAAATCGTACTGGCTGATGGATGATTGGCTGATACTCTCTCGCTTATAGTTAAAAAGCATTGATGCGGCAAGAACACCATAAAATGAGTCAATCAGAGGTGATAACGATCATAATACTGATGCAATAGTTTTTAGACAACCTGAACTAAGAGATCCCTTTACTATTTTCAAAACAAAAGAATTGAAGCTCTGATTCAACAAAAAAGGGATCATTATTGTTCTTATTAAAAAAATCAAATTTATTTATTCACGTAGGCCTTATGACTAGTCAAGACTCTACCACCGGTTTGGAAAGCAGATTCTGCTGAATAGAGCCAGCAATAACTCTAAAATAATAGCCGGCCACGACTAGACGTCTCCACAACTGCAAATGTCTCTTGTAATAAACCTCGGTCTGAACGACCCTGAGCCTTCATATATAAGGATTACAATAAATGATTTAACCCTTCTCTGAGAGGAGATTTGCGCTCAGTATTGAGCTTTTGATGGGTTGCTGATGATGATGATGATGATGAAATTAAATTATCTCTTGGACAGATATAGCTACATTAGATTAAAAATATGCTGCATGAGTTTGCTTACATAATAAAAAGCGCTTGCTTCAATTAACTTCAATACTTCAAATTGTGACAATTACTAATAAACATTGAAGTTTGAACACAAAGAAAGAAGGAAAATGTATCTTGATTTACCTACGAACTGTACTGAGCCCGTGAATGAATTTCATTCAAGAAAAAGCCTTGACATTTCAATTCATGAACAAAATTATGAACGTTTTTCATCAGAGAATTTACCATTTTACGTAATTTCATATTTAATTTTATAAATTTTTCAAGTTGAGTTTATAGTAACATTTTCAATAAATGTAATGGGTTTTTTTGATCCAATTGCAATTCGTAAATGCTCGACAGGAATAATTGTGCTTGCTGGTCTGAAAGCAATGTGCCTGTTGTGTCTCAGAGTACAGAAGAACATTCATTTTCATCAACTAAAGAAATAATATTTTTCTTAAAATTATTCAATTTTCCGATTTTGAAACAAGAAAAGCATAAAGAGTTCCCTCTCAAAACGAGAAGGATTTAGGCCGCAGTCCACGATGCTGCCCAAGTGTGGTTTGGTAGACTTCACATACATTTGAAAACGTTACAGAGAATACTCAGGAAGGCAGGTTTACTCACGATGTTTTCCTTCACTGTAAAACCAAATAATATTCAATTACTTAAAGAGAAAAATCTGAAGTCTAGGATTCGGAACCCGTACCTTCCGATAACAAGGCGAAATTTTTACATACTAGGTTCACAACAAAAAACGAAAACAACTGAAATCATTAAAATCCACTTTGCAGATTAGATATTTGAATAATTGTTAAATAATTAAAGATCAGATCTAATCTAGGAGACTAGTCTGAAAGGAGAGACAAGCCGTGATGGAAGTGGTGGTGAGTGTGCGCATATGCATAGTATCTCAACTTCTCAAGCTATAAATTCAAAATCTTCAGCAGGACATCTTTACTTCCTTTACTAATGCTTTAAATGCGAAAGATTTTTTTTGTTAGTTTGCCCTTCAATCACATAGCAACGGAGTACCGGATTGACGTGATTTTTTGTAATGAGTATAATTGAGAACTTGGAGAGTGATATAGTATAAGATTTTTCCCAGAAAAATAGGGGATGCCCACGATATATATGAAGAAATGAAGACGATTCCTTGCTCTATTTCTGCATAATTGAAGAGCAAACATACTTTTGCCACAGAAAACATAACAGCATTTACTAAATTGAAGTTTGACAATAGTGTTGTAATAATAGTATATTGTAAAATACGTAAAAACTTGACATTGTACCGGTGTAGGAGCGAAAATGACATCAAAAAAAATCCCAAATTGTTGGATATCATAACAAGTGTTATGGTTCACCTGTTTCACCACTTGCTGATAAAGTGCCTGATATATATCTAACAGATAAAACAGCTGCTGGATAAATCTGTGTGATATCTTTTTGAGTTTAACTGCCAGATAGACATCAGATAAGTACTTATGAAACAGAAATTAAAACGCTATCCGTCAGAAAAGTTGTGGGTAGGCTATCATACATTTATCAGCCAGTGGTGAAAAAGGCCCTTAATGTTATAAAAATGTTTTATAACAGCTGCTGTGTGAGTACACCATTACAAGAAACTAACAAAAGAAAAAAGGTGACAGGTGGGTTTTATCGAGACCAAGAAGCTTATACATATACTTCATCGAGATTCGAGACGCATTGCGGAATAGCGCGCGTTTTCTTCCCGACTCGTTCATCATGCACAAAATGGGCTGTTATGTCAAATTATGTCATAAACGTCAAGAAAAATGTGTCGCGACAATTTAAGGCTTAATTGTAGGCTAGCAGTAACGCTGAAAAGCTGTTATTTTGTCCTTTATTGCTCAAGAAAAACAAATTACATAATTACAAACAATTTTAGCCATACTCGTGAAATTTGAGCATTTATGTGAAGATGGCGAGTTCACTTAGTCTAATAACATACATTAATAAAACTAATTAAAGTAAACTAAAAAATATGACAGTAGTTTAATACAAAGAAAAAAGGATAATTATAACCACGAGTAAGGACTTCCTAGAAAAAATACAGAGCTATGAACCGCATCATTACATCGCCCTAAGAACATTATTTTGATGCTAATGGGATCCCTAATAGATGGTGGCAAATCAGTTAAATGATTCTTTTTGAAATGAGACAAAAAGAACATGGGCAGATATGGGAGACTGAAAACACGTCATAGCTATACAAAATATATTGTTATACTGTTAACTTTAGCGAGTCAGTGACGCGAACTTATAAGATTTTCCCGTCCCAAAAATCGCTCAACGCGCCTAAATGAAGTTTTCACTTCAGCGTGGAATAGAAATTGCAAATGTGTGCGCAAAAATAATGTAGTTTCAGCGTTCTATAAGTACAAGATTAGCTTCTTTATGTCTTATTCATAATTGAATTAGGGATCTACCTATTCAATATGATCTGATAAAACCATTATGACATACTAAACATTTACCTACCTTAGTGTAATAATCTTATATGTATTATGAAGAACATCCATTACTTTGAATTTTAATAGCTCATCCATAATTTCAGGTACACCCTGTACAATTAAGTACTATTTATTTAGTTATAACCTATAATGCACTAAATAAGTAATACTTTTCCTGTCATTTTGTTTGTAAGATAGTTATTTTTGGCATATAATCCATCAATGACGTCCTTAATACTAATTAAATTAGTAGAGCTCTATCAATTATCTCTTCAAATGAATATAACGTACTAAATAAGACTAATACTGCAATTTTTTCCAGGTTAAATAGGTTTATTTATAAGAAAATCTGTCATGCACGACAAATATAATTGTCAGAGTGAGTAAATATTCTGTGTTGATAATAAGAATGGAACGGACTGCAGTCGGAAACACTTTACTTCTGACTCATCATTGTTTTTATCGATCTTATATCGATGTACAGCGGTTAAAATGTGTTAAATAAAGGTTCTAGACTTACCAGGAGCGGAGAAAGGTGTATGATGTTAGTAGGAGACGCGGTCGAATGGTTAGGTTAGTTCGAGTAACGCGATTACGTAACCTTTACACACGTGTGACCCGTCCGAAGGCCGGGCGCCGACTGGCTGCGTCGATCGATACGGCCGCCATTGCTGCGTTGCGTTCCGTTTACACCGATTCCAAATTCAAACATTATTTTCATGCGCGGGTTTATATTTTTCTTTTTTGCTTATTTGCGAAATTAGGTCAATTTTTCAGAACTTGAGTGGCATAATCAATGATATTTATTTTTTTAAATACATTCCACGTTTTATTTGGCTGTTAAAATTAACAATTTACCTGAGTAGGTGTCTGGATACCGAATTCAAACATTATTTTCGTGCTCTGTTTAAGTATTTATTTTTCGCTTATTTGCGCAAATAGGTCAATATTATTATTACCTACAGCCGATCTGATTTTATGTTATTTATTTTCAGTATTTGCTCATTTTATATTGCCAGTTAATATTACTTATACTAAAATTCTTTACTACCACCAGTACGTAGTCGCTACTTACTTTATTTTTCAGTGTTAGCGACAGCTTTTGACAGTTCATCTAATCGTTGAATGGAAAATGAAAAGAACTCTACTTTTTAAAAGCTTTTTAGGGATTAACAAGAAGGGGCAGTGTGTAAGTTATTATAGCTGCCATCCTACCATCTGCCATCCATCAAACCTGCCATCTTAGGCTCACCCCAAGTCCACTGCCAATGAACACTAAACAGATTTGAACCCTGGCTACTGCTGTGGGTGAGTACTAACTGTTGTCAAAAAGTACCAAGTGTAAATTGAAAATTTAAAACAACCCCGACATTTGAATCTACGGCCGGACTATGTACGATATACCTGACATCCTGTTACCCAGTTCTCTGCTCCATCATCAGATCCTCCTCTTCGATCCTCCATCATCATCTGTCTAACATCTACTCATCGCGACCATTCTAATGAGCCCAAACACAAAATATCTGCTGTATAATGCTGATAGGTTGGGTATCCCGCAGACTTCTTGCTGCTGCAGCATCAGTTCAAGGTTACCATATCTTGGAATTAACAGTACACTTCAAAACTATCGCACCAGTGAAAGTTTGATTATTTGATAGACCCTTTAATCAAGTAGGAAATGAGCTGATGATCTTCAAACTCCTAAGCGATCTTCATAAATTATATATTATTTAAAATCCATCTCAATTACGTTAGCTTTTAAAAAGAAAAAACCGCATCAAAATCGGTCCATTTGTTGGGGAGCTACGAAGGAATAGCCAGACACACAGACAGGTCAAACTTATAACACTCGTTTTTATTGTCGGGGGGTTGAAAAGTGCTCGAGTGGTGGCCCCTGACATCAAGCAGCGATCTTAAGCGCGTCGCTGGGTAGTCGCTGGATACAAGCGACAGAAGAGCGTATTCTGTGGCGGTCCTTACAAAAGATCTATGTCTAGCGAACAGTGAACATCTATCGGTAGATAACGACTGAAAAGTTACTGAGTAATAAAGACTTAAGAAGTTATTAAGTTTAGTATTCAATTAATTAATCTCTAAGCCTTTAAGGCTCAGGAACGAATTAATTAACATTGTGAGATGATAAAATAATAATAACAAATAAACACCCGGCGGAATATGGTCTGGAATTGGTTCTGGGCATCTTTTTAGACGGGTGTATTTGATTTTCGATTCCACGATTCCACGATATTTTGCGAAATAGGTGATTCACTTGATGACAATCAATAATGGAAAGCACTAATAGGTCTAGATTGGAGCGCGCTTGCCTGAAAGATGTCTATTAACTCTTGCCTTGAAGGTACTCAAATTATAGTAAACGCGTGGCAGGAAACACTGGCACATATTAAGACACGCGGAAGCATGTCAAGCCAAGTTCAAGCAAAGAAAAAGAACTGGCGACGCAGCGACCGTGTGTTATTTACACGAACACGAAACGAGTATTAATTATCACAAACTGCCTATAATATCATTGCAAATCTCTAATGAAAATTATAGTGCACAAGTGTGTGCGCAAACACAGGCGCACTCTCTATTCCCTCACTCTGTAATAGTCTGATGTCCGAAATCCGACACGACCTGAGAGAGAGACAGGTGAAGGACCGATGGCTTTACGTGCTCTCCGAGGCACGGGGGTGACTCACCGCCAACTTCCTACTACAGAGTAAGAGAGAAATTCACAGTGTAAGGTACCTTATAAGTACTGTGCTAGTACTGAGAATTTCTTGACAGAAAAACCCAATGAGTACACATTTTGGTCTGACCAGGGAAGCGATACCGGGACCTTGTCATCCGGAGACGAATATCCTAACCACTATACCATCGAGGCAGGTATATTGAGAATATCTTACTTCATACTAATATTTTAAATGCAAAAGTGTGTTTGTTTCCTTGTTTGTTGGTTTGTCCTCGATGGAACAGAGCTACGGATTGACGTGATGTGTATTTGAGAATCTGGAGAGTGACTTATGCTACTTTTTGCGTTCTGGACATTATCCATCTAAGAAGTTTGCCTTTCTGATGAAAAAAGTTGATTATGCTAATTGTGATATTTGCCGTTCAATGGATGATGTCCAGCACGTACTGGTGGAGTGTAGCAGATACAGCGTACAACGGCTTGTGTAGAGATATAACATCAATAGATATGACGTAGGTGCTTTTACAAGCCTCCTCTGTCTTCCTCCGACAGAAGACTTTAAATCTATTGTTAATATAAATCTGCACAGGCAGTGAATTCTGCTTCAGTTGTTTCTATTACATTCCACCAGAATTTTATAGTAATTAATTTAAAAAAAATTGTAAGTTAGGTTACGATGGGGCTGGGGTGTCCGTGTTGTTGGACAAAAGTCCCATAAAAATAAAGATATAAAAAAAAATTAAGTGGCACTCGGGGACTGCCGCGGTAAAGCTATTGCATAGCATTTTTTATCAACTTATGCAATTATAATATTTATGCAATTTTTTTTGCATAATAAAAAGTATGCAAAAGAAAAAAACAAACAAGAAAAGCGAACTGTCACTACTTCGCGAGTGAGATTCAAACCTGCGACATCATCAAAGAAAGCGGTCGCTCGCCCACTGCGCCAAATAGAGCTACTTGAACTACTTACTGAACGACGGTGTTAGGTTTATTTTCGTTACGGAATTTCTTGATTCGGTCGCCGCGCTCAAACTGTTTGTCCTAGCTCAAAGCCCGCGATAAAAGCTATGCAATAGCTTAAAAAAATAGAGGATTTTCCTGTGGTTAGTGTCAAACTTAATAAAGTAGTCGTAAACATGTGGAGCATTCTCATGAGCTAAACTGAGGGAAGATGCATTATTTTGGCGGTAAGTGGTCGTAGTTGCGGATGACGTCATAAAGCGAGCTATCGTTTTCAGAGACAACGTGTTTTCAGGACACTCGCCGTCTCTACCGCTAATAAGTTTTATGCAAGGGATTTTCCTTGTTAAGTAACTAACTTAACAAAGAAAACCCGTACTTATTCTTTTGTTCTAAAATAAACTTGAAAATAAGGCTGTCCTCGGCACAATATTTCCTGTGGGAAAAGATAGCATTTATTTTTAAAACCCGTCAAAAAGGTGTTATAAATTTGACGGAGGTGTTATAAATTTGACGTGAGTATCTGTGTATCTGTATGTCTGTGTGTCCCCTGGTAGCAGCCCACCAAATAGACCCATTTTGATGCGGTTTTTCTGTTTGAAAGCTGTCATAATAGAAGTGAATCTTAGTTATAATATATACAGATCTGCTCAGGCGTTTGCTCATTTCCTAATTGTCATGTCTGTGTCATCAGCTCATTTCCTAATTGATTAAAGGGTCTTGCAAGCTTTCATTGGTGCGACTGATTTAAAAATTTGGATTATTTCCAAGGCACGGTAACTTTAAGCTGATGCTGCATCATCAATTAGTCTGCGGTCCCAACTCCTTAGCAACTTACAGCAGATATAGTGTGTGTCATTAGAAAGGTCTCAATGTAGGTGTTAGATAGATAGTGATTGAGGATCAAGGATCGCGGTGCAGGATCTGACGATGGAGCAGAAAACTGAGTAACAGGATGTCAGGTATATCGTAATACACATAACATAATCTGGAAATAGATTCACATATTATCAGGAGTGTTTTAAATTTTCAATTTACACTTTTAGACCTAACAATTAAGTTTCAGGTAAAAAACTAGTACAGTACCTACATCTTTATTAAAAAAATTGCACTCTATTTTTTTTAAATAAGTACTTAAGCGAAGCTGAACTTGACTTACATTCTCCTCTCCCCTCCGAATAAGTAGAGAGCTTGTGTTAGGAATGAGTAGGTACGAACCAACGACCTTTCCGTTTTCAGTTCACCTCTAAGGAGGCTTTAACCATCTTTAACCTTTATACTTCTGAGCTATGCAGATAATATTACAGGCAATTTTAATAGTTTTAATTTAAAAATTTAAAGTTTCAAATTTTAGTTTCCCAATTAATAAAATTATACTAAACTAAAATTTAAAACTAAATAAAATCTTAAACCCCATGTTTTAGATTTTTAAATTAATTAATTTAGTTTTAGTTTTAATTTTAAAAGTAATTTTATATTAATTGTTCATTATTTTAAATGAAATGAAATGAAATGTATTTATTTGCAAGAAACATTGTACGTAATAGATGTTAACATAATATTCAATATCCAGTATGTTTCGTCAATTGACATGCAAAATATAATTATTTTTGATACTACTAAGATACTTTAGACTATACTACTATAATTTAGATCTACTAAGTATATTATCATTATTGAATAACTAAGAATATATTTGTTTCATACAGTTCTGGTAATTTTTATTAGGCTCAAGTACACATAATAGTCATACATAGAAAATAACATTAGATTTCTTATTACCTACCATTAGCTTATTTTATAATACCCAAAATGCAATTCAAAGCAATTAAAATATAAAATGTACAATAAATATAAAAAGTATGTAATTTAATAATCTGTATGTGTAATATTAATAAATTCAATGTCAAAAAAAGAAACTAATTTGAAACTCATTTTGTATTGAAAAATTCTTTTAAACTATAAAAGCATTTATTCATTAACCATTGATGCAGTCTCCTTTTAAATACTTTTAATGGTAAATCTTTCAATTCATTAGGCAATTTGTTATATATTTTAACAGACATGCTATAACAACTTTTGCTAAAAGATGCAGTTCTAGAAGAGGGAAATATGAGTCTGTTATGATACCTAACTTGTATTGAAATTTACCTGTTTTGGGTAATGTATTAATTTTGGGTAGAAATCAGACATATGTTTTTGAACAAATAGGCTTATCTCAAAAATGTACAGGCATGGCAGCGAGAGAATTTTCAATTAGATTAGATTAAATAAAGATTTTGTCATACTAATATTAAACTAAGTATATTTATAAAACACATCAAAACTTTTGAAAATAACTCTGTTTTGTCTATTTGTGGCTTAACCACAGAATCAGAATAATGGCAAATCAGAATCAAATCAAAATCAAAATCAGAAGAACTATTTCAAAACTCACAAACATGGCTTTCCATAGGCTACTGACAAAATCCGGGCCCTCAGTACCTACTACTAAAAATAATTTCAACGCAAAAATACCAATAGCTTAGCAATAATATTGATCCAACAACATGCTTGTAGAAAGCGATTTAGTTCCTTGCCTGGTCTTCAACAGAGGGGACAACATTCGAGCAAAGTATTTTTGAATTTTTGTAAATCAGTACTAAAGTGTCTACAGATTCGTTACGCAAGATATATTTACCTACATTGCCACCTTGACTGTAGGTACCTATTACAAAGATCAGACAATGTGTCGTATAGGTATATAAGCTAAAGATAGTGGTACTTACGTCTTGAGTAAAAAAAATACACTTCTAAGTTAACTCGTTAAGAGATTGGCTCAATAAATAAATAATTAGTGTCCACGCGTCAACTCGTGGTACGTTTTATTTTTACATATCTACAATAATATATCACATAGTTTCACATGTATGTGTAATATTATGTTGTATTCACAAACATTTCTTCATTTGTATGGGCTACCTAAGCTAAGTTAGGTGACGTTTTCTGTCAATTTCGTTTTTATGAACCTTTATAATGAAATTGAGTATGTGATTGTATTTAGGGGCTACCTACGTAAAGAGACTCCTACTTAGGGGATGATTTAGGTATGGTTGGTTAATGGGTCATATAACTTAACCTGATGAGACTCATATCACAGTATAAGGAGAGCTAACCTATCCTTACCCTGTGCTCTTACTTACAGTAGGTACCCGGCGATATATTATATTATTGCACATCGGCCTTTGGAATAAAACGCTATTTCTATTCTATTGCAAGGAAAGCTAGCCAGAAATTCACGTAGTAATTACTGAAATCTCCACAATCGGCGAGCACATCACGTAACATATTACTATATGAAAAAAATGCAGTCGAACTGTGAATAGAATAGAATAGAGTTTTATTCCAAAGGCCGATGTGCAATATATATCGCCGGGTATAACTGTAGTTAGCGAATGCCAAACATATCTCAGTTCTCCTAATATTTGTAGATGAGTTTTCAACAATACTTGGTCCACAAATTCTCCACTTGGAAGCCGCCACCTCCAGCAGTTGAAGAGAGAACGAGTCGCGACGTCACTCTCTCCTTCTCGGCCGGGCCGTACAGCTTCCTGGGCGACCAGCTGCTGTATAGAGTGGAGAAGAAAGAGAAGATTCCACCGTGGGTGTTAGTTTATAGGTGTGTATGTACTATTTACCTTAACTTCATCATGTCTATCCTAGACTTTATACAATTATCCACTTCTTTTTATGTTGTAATAATAGATGTTTGTTACATAAATAGATTTACTTAGTCATTTATGCGTCTACGATCAAATATAGGCCATTTTCCGGCTATTAAAGTATACAAACTTGTTAGTGATTCTCTCAAATTGGTATAGTTTTAGTTTTACATTTAGTTATAATTGAATCAATGAATGATTTTTATGTAATTTGTGTTTACCGATGGGGCTGACATGTAAGTCACTTAAAGAAGCTCCTTAAAATAAATAAGATAAAAAATATATATATAGACCATAGTTCACCACGCAGCCAAATGCGGATTACATAAATATAGTAGATATTATTACTTAGTGAAGGAAAATATCATGAGGAAACCTGGCACGTATGTTAAAATTATGCATACTTATAATGTTCTCCATAATGTTGTCAAACGTGTGTGAAGTCCGCCAATTCGTATTGGGCCCGCGTATGGTAATAGAGCAAGATCCCAGTGCCGCCAGACCTAAGTTATTTTCTCAGCAATTATTTGTGTACGATAGAGTACTGTTCGAATGTTCTTTCAGTATATGCGTACCAGCTAGATTGTGCCGACGGCCAATTTCCAGATACCAGGTGCTAAAGGTAGGTAAAAACTAGAATAACTTATCTTAAATTCTCAGGGCTGATTTTCATATATGTTTTAAAGAATATTGTAAAAATTAATAAATTAATACTGCCAGACGCTTACCGCCGGCGGTTACTTTAGCCAGACGCTTTGAAGGTCCCAAAAAAATATATAATTTAAGTTAATTATTCTCAGTTCTGATTTTTATACATGATACTCAGGGAACTATTGCGATATTATCTGTAAGCTGCCAGACCTATTGGAAGGGTCAAACATCCCCCCAGACACACATTATGCGTCCCCATATGTATGAGCGCTAGAACATGATTCACTTGTTTAAGTGTGTGAGAGATAATATCATCATACTATAATATTATAAATGCGAAAGTGTGTCTGTTGGTTTGTCCTTCAATCACTCTGCAACAGAGCTATGGATCGACGTGATTTTTTGCCTGGGTATAGCTTAGGATCTAGAGAGAGAGAACTATTGCAATATCTTCTGCAAGCTATACCCAGGCAAAAAATGACGTCGATCCGTAGCTCTGTTGCAGAGTAATTGAAGGACAAACCAACAAACACACTTTCGCATTTATAATATTATAGTATGATGATATTATCTCTCACACACTTAACGGTAAGCGTCTGGCAGTATTAATTTATTAATTTTTACAATATTCTTTAAAACATATATGAAAATCAGCCCTGAGAATTTAAGATAAGTTATTCTAGTTTTTACCTACCTTTAGCACCTGGTATCTGGAAATTGGCCGTCGGCACAATCTAGCTGGTACGCATATACTGAAAGGACATTAGAACAGTACTCTATCGTACACAAATAATTGCTGAGAAAATAACTTAGGTCTGGCGGCACTGGGATCTTGGACCATAAGTAAGGCCTATAACCCTTTTTTGAGAGGAGACCTGCGCTCAGTAATGAGACGTTATTGAGTTGCTGATGATGATGATGAGTATTACGGGATTGGCAGACTTCACACACATTTGTGAATATTATGGATACCTCGCAGACATGTTGAGTTTCAGGAATGCAGATTAATTACTCACGATGTTTTCTTTCACCTTTATAACATAATTATACATTACATATTTAATTGTGCGTGTGGGATTTAAGCTCTAAATCCCCTAAGAAAACCAGTCTTATCCTCTATTCTACTATAATGCTAATAAATAGAATAGAAAAGAAATGTTTTTATTCAAATTAACTTTTGTACAAGTTCTTTTGAATCGTCGATGAGTCTACCACTGGTGCGGAATGCCCTTCCTGCCGAGAAGAACCAGCAAGAAACTCGGCGATTGCTCTTTTCAAAACAAGTATACAATACAATAGATACTATGCATGTATGGAGTGTTTCCACAATGAGTGGAAGTTCAACAAAAGCATACCTAATTATAATTCAACACATGTTAAGACGGGCAGAGAGAAAGTAGCCCCATTCCCGCCGGTGACACCCGTTCACGACCCAGCACGCACGCATGACCCAGCCATTGCTTCACTCAACCATATTTGAGGGAACGCGTACAACGTAACAACCTAAATATATTACCTATAGTAAATAAATATGTTATGTTATTCCCGAAACAATTAATGTTATTTATTGCCTACATTATATTGGAGGCATGTATTAAATAGGTTTGCTCTAAATTCGTTATTCATTGACTAATTAATGAGCTGTCGACGCACGTTGATTATTGCCAGCAGGTAATAGTCGTGTTAGCAGCACTGGCGGGTAACTAGTGGCGATACGTGCATAGGTTTCATTAATAGGGTAATTCCCGAAACAAAAGCGTGTAAATTAGGCTCTTAGAGCGATGCTACACAGCGCGTTGCGATTCCGCAGTATGGTGATTTTGTTGGATCTTATGTCACACACTAGATTTAGTTTTTTAAATCCCTCGGGGAACTCTTTTTAATTTTCCAGGATAAAAAGTAGCCTATGTCACTCTCCAGAACCTCAATACCCATGCAAAAAATCACGTTGATCCGTAGCCCCGTTGCGGCGTGATGAAGGACAAACCAACAAACCTACAAACAAACACACTCGCATTTATAATATTAGTAAGGATTTTATTTTTATTCCAATGATGTTGGACCGGCCAAAAGTCAAAATAATCGTACGTAGCTCACAGGAATTCCGGTGAATAACGTTACTCACAGGAACATAGGACGCATTCGGATTTAAACAAAAAATGTAATTATATTATCGTATATAAATAAAAATGTATATTCTCTATATCCCGTGGTAGAAACATCACGCGTGAACGGCTGGACTGATTTTGACGGGACTTCCAATGACAGATAGCTGATGGTATAAGCCTAGCATAGGCTACTTTTTAACTGATTTTCAAAAAAGGATCAAAAAAGTATTGTGTTTTTTAACCTATAAATATCAATATCTCCGTGATTTCCAAGCCGATTTGCCTGAATTTTTTTTAATCGACACAGAAACTTTGCGTGATGGTCCCATAAAAGTTGTAGTTGTAGTAGTTATAGTAGTAGTAGTTGTAGTAGTTGTAGTAGTAGTAGTTGTAGAAGTAGTTGTAGTAGTTGTAGAAGTAGTTGTTGTAGTAGGTAGGACCTGGGAAGTATACCTTTTGAAACATAAAAAGAATTTTCCAAATCGGTTCAGGCGTCTTAGAGTAATCGGTGAACATACATAAAAAAGATTCCGTTGAATTGAGATCCTCCTCCTTTTTTGAAGTCGGTTAAAATAATAATAAAAAAAAAAGCCGGCCAAGTGCGAGTCGGACTCGCGCACCGAGGGTTCCATACTCCAAAAATAAAAGTAAAACGATAATATTATATTAATTTGCTTATGTATCGTTAACTTTGTTTGTAGAGGTTTATTGTCAATATAAAAAAAAACTATGCTAGTTAGAGAGTTGGTTTTATTTTTCCTGTAAAATATACATAAACTTCTATTGACCATAATTATTTCAGATTTTTCGATTGGTAAACTTCGGAGATAAGGGCGGGGGGGGGGGGGGGAACGGTATTTTTTTCGACATTTTGGCCAATTACTCAAAAACTATTATACCTATATAGAAATAAATAAAAAACTGTTTTAGAATGCACAAGTAAAGGCCTTTCATATGATACCCGACTCGGTATAGTTATCTTACTTTGAAATTTCAAACCCCCGATTTTCCCCCTTTTTTAATCAAACTAAAATAATTTTCGCGTTGCTTTTATTTTTCCTGTAAAATATACATAAACCTCTATTGACCATAATTATTTCAGATTTTTCGATTAGTAAACTTCGGAGATAAGGGGGGGGGGGGAACGGTATTTTTTTCGACATTTTGGCCGATTACTCAAAAACTATTATATATAGAAATAAATAAAAAACTGTTTTAGAATGCACAAGTAAAGGCCTTTCATATGATACCCCACTCGATACAGTTATTTTACTTTGAAATTTCAAACCCCCGATTTTCCCCCTTTTTTAATCAAACTAAAATAATTTTCGCGTTGCTTTTATTTTTCCTGTAAAATATACATAAACTTCTATTGACCATAATTATTTCAGATTTTTCGATTGGTAAACTTCGGAGATAAGGGGGGGAATGGTATTTTTTTCGATATTTTGGCCTATTAATCAAAAACTATTATATATAGAAATAAATAAAAAACTGGTTTAGAATGCACAAGTAAAGGCCTTTCATATGATACCCCACTCGATATAGTTATTTTACTTTGAAATTTCAAACCCCCGATTTTCACCCTTTTTTTAATAAAAATAAAAATAATTTTCGATTTTTCTTTATTCCAATGATGTTGGGCCACCATTATACACAATTATGCCAAGTTTCATATCGATAGCTATAATAGTTACTGAAATAATCGACTGTGACAGATGGACGGACAGACGGACGGAGAAAGTCTCACCATAAGGGTTCCATTTTTACCATTTTGGTATGGAACCCTAATTAGTTTAAATTTGAAGAATTTATGGAGTAAAATAGTCAAAATAGTTCAACCCCTATCTCAGAGAACATACATCCATCCATACATCCCATCCATCCATCCATCCGTATACTAAGTACATCTATATGCATACATCCATCCTCACAAACTTTCACATTAATAATATGCATGGATACATATATACATACATGCATACATACATGCATACATACATATATACATACATACAAACACGCATACATGCATACTTGCATACATACATGCATACATACATACACAAACACATACATACATACATGTATGCATGCATGCATGCATATTGGCGCATAATTTAAGGATAAATATGTGAAAAGTAGCATTCGAATATCCCGCGAGAACCGTCTGTTTTCCCGGGATAAAAAGTAGCTTTTGTTACTTTTCCGGTCCTCAACTATGGCTATCCAAAAAACCACGTCAATATGTAACTCCCTTCGCACATAATTGAAGGATAAATATATGAAAAGTAGTATACTAATATCGCGCAGGAACCGTTTGTTTTCCCGGGATAAAAAGTAGCCTTTGTCACTTTTCAGGCCCTTAACTTTACCTGTGCTAAAAAACCACTTCAACCTATAACTCCGTTGGCGCATAATTTAAGGATAAATATGTGAAAAGTAGCATACGAATATTCCGTGGGAACTGTTTGTTTTCCCGGGATAAAAAGTAGCTGTTGTTACTTTTCCGGTCCTCAACTATGCCTATCCAAAAAACCCCCTTCAATATGTAACTCCCTTGGCACATAATTGAAGGATAAATATGTGAAGAGGCATACTAATATCCCGCAGGAACCGTTTGTTTTACCGGGATAAAAAGTAGCCTTTGTCACTTTTCAGGCCCTTAACTTTACCAGTGCTAGGAAAACCACTTCAATCTATACCTCCGTTGGCGCATAACTGAAGGATAAATATGTGAAAAGTAGCGTACAAATATCCCGCGGGAATTATTTGTTTCCCGGGAGTAAAAGTAGCCTTTGTCACTTTTCAAGTCCTCAACTATGCCTATCCAATAAACCACGTCAATCTGTAACTCCGTTGGCCCATAATTGAAGGATAAATATGTGAAAAGTAGCACACTAATATCCCGCGGGAAGTGTTTGTAGGAACAGTAACAGTTACAGTTTTATTATAAGTATAGATAGATAATAATTAAATTTTATGTAACAATGTCAATTTTTGACGTTCATAAGCGTTAGGATATGCAGTCGCTTGTGCTTGAAATTTCAAAAACTGATGCTTGCTATGGTTTTTTGAAACCGAAGCTTGCTTGCTTGCTTGTTTGCTTGCTTGATTTCTTGCATGCTTGCTTGCAGGATTTAAAAAAACCCGAATACCGATGAAAAAATCGATGCTGCGGATAATGTAAGCGTGATTTAAGTACAATCAGCGCCATCTATCTGTGGTTTTTCAAAATCCCGCGGGAACCTTGGATTTTTCCGGGATAATTTATAGCCTATGTGTTATTCCAGGGTATAATCTATCTCCATTCCAAATTTCAGCCAAATCCATCCAGTAGTTTTTGCGTGAAAGAGGAACAAACATACACACAAACTTTCGCCTTTATAATATTAGTAGGATAATATTAGTAGGATTAGCCATAAATTTTGTGAGAAAATTGTATGAATACAATTTTTGATAGCTTAAAACTTTGTCTGATGGGAGGCTTCAGTGGCTAGTTATTACGCGTCAAAGACAACCGACAAGTAATTTTGCAGTAGAACTTCTACCGCTCCGATGGCGTGTAGAAACGTGAATGGTTTTAATTTACACTACCACAACCGTTCCAAGTTAGCCCGCAGTCAAGGACTATCTTGACAACGACAAAACTTAAGTTTGATGCATCAATTAATAAATGAAATCATACGTTTTAAGCTGTCAAATGAATACAATTTTCGTACATAATATAGTCGCATACCAGATGATCGTGAAACGTACAACGCATAGTTCGCAGAATGAAACGATCTACAAACAAACAAAAAATGTGTACTTTAAATATGAAGTGATCTCTTCCAGATAACCTTCTGGACAAAGAAATAGAAACAAAAAAATTGGTTGTCTGTAAAGTCGGTTTACAGACGTTAGTTTTACGTAATAACGTCATAAAGAAACATTGATGAATAAATGTGTCACAAGTCATCGCTTGGGCCGATCGTGTCTCTCTATCGCTTGTATTCTCAGGCGGAACGTGACACTATTTCGTGCGTGCGGCCGGTGTTCATCGATTCATAAGACGTTATCACGTCAAAAATGGGTTAAGGAAAACAAATAGCCTGATAGGGATCCCGAGGCGTTATGAGTAAATCAGTATTGGATAGTTTTTAAAATTATGACGAGACACCGCGTGCCGTGTGTTATCGCCCTTATAATGTAAACTCAGTTTAATTAAACTATTATTGGAACGTAGTTCCTTATCGCGCGGTGCGGAACTCGGAAGGGAGCTAGACGGATCGACACTTTTTTGAAACCGACACTTTTTTGAAGGCATTGTGTTCGGTATTTTCGTGGTACAATATTGGGTCTCCGTAGCCTTCCCGTAGCCGTCTGTCGAGCTGGGATTCGAACCATCGACCTTTGGCTGTAAGGCGACTGCAGAAGCCACAAGGCTACGGAGACCCAATATTGTACCGCGAAAATACCGAACACAATGCCAAATTAATTAATCGAAAGGAACTTCGTTCCATCCGGGTGTCCCTTTGACACCTCTCAAGTTTTTTATATGTATTATTTATTTCAGCGGAGGCAAAACCACGAAAACAATCGCCAACCTAGCGCCGTGCCATCCGCACAGGTTCCGACTGCGAGTGCTGATCAAGTCGACCGCTGTTAACACTTTAGCTGAGAGGTTCATCGATCAGTACGGTCATGAAAAGACGGTCCACGAACTCCTAGAGACATCAGATCAAGGAAAACATCAAACGCAAAAGGAAATTGATTCATGTAACGGTAAGATTTTACACAAAGATAGGTAAATTGGGTAATACCCTGGTATTACCCTGGTATAGTTCTTGCAATTCACGAGGGCGACTGACTTATGGTTGTGTGTGTGTCGTATCTGTATAAGTGTGAGCGAAATGCTTCAACGGTGAATGAAAACATCGTGAGGAAAGCACGCCTGAGACTTTTCCATAATGTTCTCAAAGGTGTGTGAAGTCCGCCAATTCGTATTGGGCCAGCGTGGTGGACAATGCATGGCCTGAAACCCTGCTCTGAGAGAAGACTTGCGCTCAATAGTAACCGTAGATGGGTTGCTGATGATGATGCTGTGAACTTGCTAATGTCAGCGACTTCGGCCGATTGAATTGCCGTCACATAGAAAAAAAACTTGAAAGGTGTCAAGGGTCAAGTCTAAGTTCCTTTCGATTAATTAGTGAAGGAATTGTAATAAAATTTTATTTCTTTTTTTAAGTTATAAAAAATTTGGGAAAAATTCCACATGTAGAAATTATTTAAAATAAAATTGAAAATAGAAAATTCAGTCTGTCGAGCTGGGATTCGAACCATCGACCTGTAACTGTTTAGCGACTATAGAAACCACAAGGCTACGGAGATCCAATATTATTGTGTGAAAATATTGAACACAATGCCAAATTCACATTCAAAAAAGTGTCTGTTCAATTTAGTCTTAATTTTTCCGTCTAGCCCCCTTCCGCACCGTGCGATAAGGAACTACGTTCCAAAATCCAGAGCTACATTCAGAGCATTCAAAAAGATTGACGGTGACTGTTGGTACGAACTGGACAATAGCGCGAAAAGTCGCCCTTAATCGCCTAATGTGCTATTTCATTCAAGAAAACGATTCAGCCGAGGACAAAGCTGGCAGCGGCTCGGCACAATGGAGGGTGAAAGAAAGCCTTTGTCTCCAAATTTCTTTGAGCGGCGACGAAGGCGAGTGTTCCTTGATGTTAAACAAAGCTTTACGAATCGTATAAAGGATTGTTTAAGGCTCTACGCACGCGTTGCTGACAGAACTCACGGTAGGTCAAGGAATGGCTGCCCGTTGTGCTAAGGCTTGTAGCTTATTTGATGCGGGTTGTTACGTTCCCTCAAATATGGTTGAGCGAAGCAATGGCTGGGTCATGCGTCATGCTCGTGAACGGGTGTCACCGGCGGGAATGGGGCTACTTTATGTCTGCCCATCTTAAGATAGTAGTCTTATATCAAATAAATAAATAAATAAATAGTCGGTATGCATTTTTGGAACTTCCCTCATTGTGGAAACACTGCATAATATATAGCATATTATTTACTGTGTTGTACAATTGTTTTGAAAAGAGCAACCGCCGAGTTTCTTGCTGGTTCTTCTCGGCAGGAAGGGCATTCTGAACCAGTGGTAGAGCCAGACGATTCAACAGCACTTGTAAAAAGTTTATTGGAATAAAAAATATTTCTATTCTATTCAATTCTATTCTATTATAATACAGGGTATAAGGGACGTGCTCAGGAAAGCGCGGCGTAGCGAAGAAGCTATACCTATGGCTATAACGAAATACCAAATCCTTACTAACATTATAAATGCTAAAGTGTGTTGTTTGTTGGTTTGTCCTTCAATCACGCTGCAACAGAGCTACGAATCAACGTGATTTTTTACATAGGTATAGTTGACGACCTGCAGAGTGGCATAGGCTACTTTTATATCCGGTTTCACGGGATTTTAAAAACCAAATCAAAAATGATTAGTTACCGATATTGTAATTTTTGAGAACAATTATTTATTTATTGCTTCAGTCTCAGTTCGTTGTTTTAGCCTGTAGCAAGAGAGTTTTGGCCAATCAGAGATGATTGCGATCGTCAAACTGTAACATTAGACAATCCCATGGCTTTATATCAACCCTCGTTTAACGCTCGTTTAATTATTATTTGTGGTACGATTGTCATAGATGTCGTACAATGATGTCTTTCATGTCAACTTTTTCCTAATATTTGTATCCGCTATTTCCAATTCAGGGCATCGATTCGAATCGTATAATTGGATCGCTTGTGAGGTAATAAATCATTTCGGTCGATTACGTACCGATCGGGCCGGCTGGGGTCAAGGTTTGCTCAATAAATTAGTAGCTGTCGGCGGAAAATTATCCGCGTATACCTGGGAGTAGCTACATCTAGAGCAGATGTACTCTTGACGATAATTGTATTAATACTCATTGAAGTAATATAGACATTCATCATTATCATCTCAGATGGGTATCTATCCTAATATTGATTAACCTGTAAATTCTCTTTTTCCTCATTGTGGAAACACTGTATGTGTGCATAGCATAATATCTACTACATATATTGTAAACTTGTTTTGAAAAGAGCAACTGCCGAGTTTCTTGCTGGTTCTTCTCGGCAGGAACGGAATTCCGTACCAGTGGTAGACTCATCGACGATTCAAAAGCACTTGTAAAAAGTTTATTTGAATAAAAAACATTACTGTTTTATTCAATTCTATTCTATTCTATTATATTCTATTCTAACAAAGTTGCATGGGTTAAATCGGCTTGGCATCCAGCTGCCCACAAGTAGTAGTAGTACTTAACATTGTAAAATGATTATTTTGACAAGAGCAACTGCTAAGTTTCTTGTCGGCTCTTCTCAGCAGAATCCGCTTTCCGAACCGGCGGTACCTAGAGTCATGACGTGTCAAAAGAGCCACTGGTTGGCCTACGTGAAATAAAAGGTTTTGAATTTTGAATTTTTTGAACATCGTCGCGGTTCCACTACTGGGCAAGGGCATGTGTCCCCTTTCAGATTGAGAAGGGATAAAGTTATATACAGTCTGTTATTCTGGCTAAATACGGATTTGCAGACTTCACACACCTTTGAGAAAATTATGGAAAACTTTCAGGCATACAGGTTTCGTCACTGTCAAAAACTCCGATAATTTAAAGATTTGCGAGCTGCTTGTCGGCTGAATTGATAGTCACATATTTGTTGAACGTTGAATTTTGAAAAGTAAAGGTATTACAACTGTTTCCAGTACAGATAAAGTGGCAGAGGAAGGGCAATGGTCGCAGTCGCTGTTGTCGCCGGAGACGTGGACAAACACCGACTCCGATGGCACGTCGGCGGTGTGTTTCTGTATGGCGGTGCGATGCGGATACCTCGAGCAGGTAAAGTGGCAGAGGAAGGGAAATGGTCGCAGTCGCTGTGGTCGCCGGAGACGTGGACGAACACCGACTCCGATGGCACGTCGGCGGTGTGTTTCTGTATGGCGGTGCGATGCGGATACCTCGAGCAGGTAAAGTGACAGAGGAAGGGAAATGGTCGCAGTCGCTGTGGTCGCCGGAGACGTGGACGACAACCGACTCCGATGGCACGTCGGCGGTGTGTTTCTGTATGGCGGTGCGATGCGGATACCTCGAGCAGGTAAAGTGACAGAGGAAGGGAAATGGTCGCAGTCGCTGTGGTCGCCGGAGACGTGGACGAACACCGACTCCGATGGCACGTCGGCGGTGTGTTTCTGTATGGCAGTGCGATGCGGATACCTCGAGCAGGTAAAGTGGCAGAGGCAGGGAAATGGTCGCAGTCGCTGTGGTCGCCGGAGACGTGGACGAACACCGACTCCGATGGCACGTCGGCGGTGTGTTTCTGTATGGCGGTGCGATGCGGATACCTCGAGCAGGTAAAGTGACAGAGGAAGGGAAATGGTCGCAGTCGCTGTGGTCGCCGGAGACGTGGACGAACACCGACTCCGATGGCACGTCGGCGGTGTGTTTCTGTATGGCGGCGCGATGCGGATACCTCAAGCAGGTAAAGTGGCAGAGGAAGGGGAAATGGTCGCAGTCGCTGTGGTCGCCGGAGACGTGGACGAACACCGACTCCGATGGCACGTCGGCGGTGTGTTTCTGTATGGCGGTGCGATGCGGATACCTCAAGCAGGTAAAGTGGCAGAGGAAGGGAAATGGTCGCAGTCGCTGTGGTCGCCGGAGACGTGGACGAACACCGACTCCGATGGCACGTCGGCGGTGTGTTTCTGTATGGCGGTGCGATGCGGATACCTCGAGCAGGTAAAGTGGCAGAGGAAGGGAAATGGTCGCAGTCGCTGTGGTCGTGGTTAGAGTCTAGAGTTACTTCTTTTATAATCTTCTTGCTTGTGAAAATCACCTCAAAATTCGTTTGTGTAAATGTACTGCTCCATTAAATCTAGCAATTCAAGCTGCCTCTTGAAAATCAGGCGACCATCCGATTTTCCAGGAAAAAAATTGCTGATCCTCACGTCTACAGAAAAAGATGATCTAGCTGTAGTGTTTAAAGCTACCTCAATCATATGATCACCAGCTTTCGTTATACGAGGGCCAATGATGATGCTAATAAAATTATATTATTAATATATATTTCACGGTTCCCAGGTGCAACAAATGCTAGAAGAGCGTCCATTGCTGATATCAATTATCAACTACAACGGTTACACGCCGCTCGCCACTGCTGTCAGGAAAGGTAAGTTAAGGACTCAAATAGAAGTAGTCTCTTACTGATGATGTAAAAACTCGTGGATATGATTGGCTCCATCAATTCATCATAGAGCAATATGCATAGTTTATAGGAACTGTAAACTATGCATATTGTCTTTTTAAAGAGGAACCGCCGAGTTTCTTGCTAGATCTTCTCTGTTAAAACGGAAATCCGAAAGAGTGGTAGATTCACTTGACGATTCAAAAACACTTTGTAAAAGAACAATTAATATTAAATTACTTCTAAAATTAAAACTAAATTTTACACCTCGATGTCACCGCACCGCAGCATAGTCCCCAAATTCTGGCAGCATTGTCCTTTTGGATGGCCAGACTAATCCTTTGGCAAAGGCCAGCTCTTGGATCCCCGATAAACTCGATATAAGAAACTTTTTTATTCTATTCAACTGTACTCTACTCTTCTCTATTCTAGTCTATTCTCCTCTATTCCTCTCTACTATATTCTATTCCATAGTCCACCACCATACCACATAGACCTGACATAGCTCAATGAGTCACTGACATAGCTCAATGAGTCACGAAACTGAAGTGAAAATGGGCGGGCACAGACTTCGAAAAGCTGATGGTCGTTGGAGTCCCAAGGTGCTGGAGTGGCGACGCAAACGCAAAAAAAAAACGACCTCCCACTAGGTGGAACGACGACATCAAAGGAGTTGCTGGGAGCCCTGGATTCAGGCGGTCCAAGACCGAGGCCTGTAGAAGTTTATGCAAGATACCTATGTCCAGCAGTGGACATCTATCGGTCGATAAAGAAGAAGATATTCTATTCTATTCTATTCTAGGAGACGTGAACATGGTGAAGTACCTGGTGTCGGCCAACGCGGAGTTAGAGCAAGTGTCGTCGACGGGGCAGACGCCGCTGCACCTCGCCGTGCTCTCCGGGCACGTCGCCATCGCCGAGTTCCTGCTGGAGAAGGGCGCTGATTTCCAGGTCTAGTGCCTATTTCCAGGTCTAATGCTTTTTCTAGATCTAATAAACATTTCCAGGTCTAATGCCAATTTCCAAGTCTAACGTATATTTCCAGGTCTATTGCCTTTTTCCAGATCTAACGCCTATTTCCAGTTCTAACGCCTATTTACAGGTCTAATACCTATTTCCAGGTCCAATGCCTATTTCTAGGTCTGACGCCTATTTCCAGGTCTAATGCCAATTTCCAGTACTAACGCCTATTCCCAGTTCTAACGCCTATTACCTGGTTTAATACCTATTTCCAAGTCTAATTCTATTTCCCGGTCTAATGCCTCTTTTTAACAGCAACCTACATCTTGATTCCTATTTATTATACTTTAGAAAACACTTTATTTTTACGTTTCTAAAACGAACCGCTTTGGTGAGGAACGCAATTCCAGCATCCGTATCTGGCGTAGGACCGAGACCTGTGGAATTTTATGCAAGAGACCTTTGTCCAGCAGTGGACTTCTATGGGTTGATAAAGAGGAAGAACAACGAGTTTATCATCTCATTGTTATCTCACGATACCCCTACCGTTAAGTGATAAATGAGGAATACAACGCATTTCTCATACGAACGCCATTATATTCTTAATATTATTATTATTAGGTATATGTATTGATGGTGATGAAAATAATCATGACGTATCCATGGCTACATCATCATCACTTTATTTTGCTATAGCAGTGATAGGCTAGAGGTTAAGACTGCGGTCTCCTATTGGAGGGATCACAGGTTTGATACCTCGAGCGCTTTTCAGTTTTATGTGCGTTTAAGCAATTTAATATCGCATGCGTACGTTGACGAAAACATCGCGAGGAAACCTGCACGCCTGAGAGTTCTTAATGTTATCATAGGTGTGTGAAGTCTGCCAATTTGCATTGGGCCAGCGGCTGTGGACTATATTATACCCTTCTCTAAGAGGAGACCTGCGCTCAGTAGTGGGCCGTCGATGGGTTGATGATGATGATGAATGATATCTGAACAGGCTCGAGACTTGAACCAGCTCCGCGTGGAACATTACGCGGTGGACTCGTGCGAGTTGGAAGTGGTGAGGTTTGTGATGGAGCGAGGAGGTGACGTCAGAGTCCGCGACAGCAATGGGTGGACACCTCTGTTCAGAGCTGGTAATATATATGACATACCTAGGTATATATATTTTTCATCACTAGATACTAGATAGGCTGGCGCTCGACGACAATAGGCATGACGACCGATTTTGACAAACTTTTGGATGATGTTCTGAAGTATTATAATTTACTAGCTGATGCCCGCGATGTGTAAATGATGATTACCATCCAAAAAGGTATTTTATTCCAAAAATTATTACTGAACTAGCTGATGCCCGCGACTTCATCCGCGTGGATTTAGTTTTTAATTCCCTCGGGAAATCTATGATTTTCCCTTGCAAAAAATGAAGTCGAAGTATGAGTGTAGGCCTCCTCCATTTTTTCCACAACTCTCTATCTAGAGGTTTATTCATCCAGTTTTTCCTGCAATTTTTGTAATTTCATCTACCCAGCGTTCCAGTGGCCTTCCTCTTTTTCTTTTGCCAACGGGGCCGGACCAGGCAGATAATTGTTTGGTCCATTTTTTGGCATCCATTCTTGCAGCATGACCTGCCCAAGTCCATTTTAATTTTTGTCTATGTTTTTCCCTTTTCGAAATTGTATATTCATTTCATTGAATCATGCATATATTTTTTTCGATGTTACTCCATATATTATATCCGTTAAATCTATATTTACTCTAAAATTAAAACTACCTACTACATTAAAATTAAATTTATTCTAAAATTAAAACTAAAATAAAAATTAAATAAAATCTAAAACCCCATCGAAGTCACTGCAGTGTGGCATGGTACCCTAGATGCTGGCAGCATTACCCCTTTGGATGGCCAAGCTAATCCTTTGGGCAAGGTAGCTGCCAGCTCTTGGATCCCCGGTAGACTCGATCACCTTTTTAGTTAGCTCTACAAAAAGCGCTCGAGCCTCCGGGCCCCACGGCCCCAGGGTCTCTACACCAAAAGGCACAAATATGAAACCACTGTCAAGTTTTTCATATTTGCGCCTCTTAGCCTGTTCGGCGCTAGTAGCCGCTGCACCCGCCACAGAAGAGGTCGCATGGATGTGGGATGCAGCTAGAGTATCTACACAGGTGGCATCCCACACAAGCGACCTCCCTGTCCTCCAAGGAACAAGCGTCATACCATCAGGTCTCCTGCCATCACTACGTGCCAAACCAATAGGTTCTAATACAGCTGGCACGTGAGCAGTAGCAAGAGACCTGCGGATGATGTCGTTGAGGGCATTGTGGCGGGAGAAACGACCAGCGCTCTTCGAACAGGAGAGTCCGTGATGACCGTAAGCGTCGACGTGGTCACCGCAGTGGCAACGGTGAGGCTGGGTTATTTTGGCGCCGAGCCTAAGGCCAACTACCACTGCAAGAGTGGCGTGGTTTAAAAGAGTGCCTAGATTAGCAGAAGGGAGAGCATGGAGCCAGTGGCCGGATTCTTTCGCAGAGACAGCGAGAAGACGAGCACGGTCTTTAGAATTTGCTTCCATTAACATTGCGTCAAAAGTTTTTTTACAAATAATGTCATCCCACTGTCTCTGGGAAGGAAGAGAAACCGGCAATTGATTTGGGCTAATCGCTGACCATTCATTTCTTGCCTCTGCCAAGTACGACACCTCAATTGATCCCAAAGACTGGGATATAATTTTTTCAAAGAGAGTGTGTGTACTATAAATAGAGGAAAGAAATGCTGGCAGTGAGACACTAGAAATTTTGCGGATTCCCAGACCTCCATACCTGATCGGAAGAGAAGCCTGGGCCCATTCTTGATCATCTATCGGACAATTTAAGATGTCAGATAGAATATTTTGTATAAAATTATCGAAATTTTCCAATAAATTATTAAATTTCCAAAGAGGTGAACATCTAACGAAATAAGTAAATTTTGGAACAAATAAGCAGAATCGAATGATGGTCATTGCCATATGAGGATTAATATCGAAAAGGTGATGGGAAGTGTTTTTGAATTTAGAAATTAAGTCAGTAAAAAATTGAGGAACTGAGGCCTCTAGAACAGGTGCTCCTAGGAGGCGAAGTGACTCATCATTTAAAATTTTAATACCCGGAGCTAAAGTATTGAATTTATTTAATATGTGCAGTTTAGATTCCGCCGAAAAAGAATTAGGAATATAAATTTCACATTTATCAAAGTTAAGTTCCAAGCCAATAGTTTTAAATTTTGATATAATAATTTCTAAATCCTCCAAAACCGAATTCACTTCGCCGCCCAAGGTTCCATCATCCAAATACCAAACATTGAATTTGGAATTTAGAGCCGAAATTATAGGGTGGATGGCCAAACTAAAAATAACTGGTCCAAGCGGATCCCCCTGCTGACAGCCGACAGCGGAGCTCAGAACATTCTTTTTGTGTACGAGCTTTGAAGGTTCCCGGTAGCACTGCGCCAAGTACGGGAAAAACTGTGGAAATTTATTTTTTACTTCTGAGAGGAGGACCCCCCGATCCACTGAATTGAAGGCATTCTTCACATCAATTTTAAGGAGTACCTCCTCCCGGGAGCTAAGGAGGAATGTGCGAGCAGCATGAACAGCTGCTTCACATCCCCCCTTTACCCCAAAGCCTAACTGAATTGGGACAAAATTAGAAGATATCAAAGGAAGAATTTTTTTACAGCAAATTTTGGAAACGACGCGCCGAATCGTTGAACCCACTGCTATGGGGCGAATACCACCATCCTTTTTTTAGGGCACATAAATTTGCTCCATATAAGGTTTTAGTTATTTCATGGGGTACTCGTCCAGATAGCATCAGGTTCACCAGATCAGTGATGGATTTCAGAAGGGTACCACCTACGTGAACAGTCATATTCTGCATATTTCATTATGTTTTAAACACAACATAAAAATCCATGACATTTGTTTTCCTTCTTATATCTGTGCTCCTTTGTTTATCTATACGTTTTATATTTAGAATACTTCGCTCCATAGCTCTTTGGCATGTTTGTATCTTGTTTTTAGTGTAATTATTAAAGATCCAGGTTTGGCACGCATATGTGAGACATGGTAAGATACATGTGTTAAGAATTTTCTTTTTAAGTTTTATAGGAAGGTTTGATTTAAGTGTTTCTTTATAGCTCCAAAACTTATTCCAGGTCATTGCCACACGACGGTCAATTTCATCGCGATGTCTGGATCTTTTTAAATGATATTTGTTTTCCTAGGTAGATATATTCCGTTACATATTCCAAAGTCACATGATTAACCTTAATTGGTATTTTGGAGTTATTTGTCATTACTTTTGTTTTTAAGGTATTTAATTCTAAGCCAATGTTCTTACTCACACAATATAGATCATCAATCATTGACTCTAATTGAGGTGCAGTCTCAGCAAATAAAACAATGTCATCAGCAAATCTAAGGTTACTCAGGTATTTACAGTTGATTTTTATGCCTTTTTTAGACCAATTTAAGTTTTTCATGATGCTTTGGAGTACTGTTATAAAAATTCTAGGTGAAAGTGGGTCGCCCTGTCTTACACCTCTACATATATTTATCTTTTGTCCTTGTTTGTCCAGCATCACTTTACTTATACTGTTTCTATATATATTTTTTATAACTTCAATGGCATCATTTGGTACATTGCATTCTTATAGGGCTCTCCACATACTGCTGTGTGATATAGTATCGAATGCCTTGGCATAACCAATAAACGCTAGGTATAGTGAACAGTCATATTCTGCATATTTCTCAATAATTTGCTCTAGAGCATATATATGATCTATAGTAGAAATTTTTTTCTAAAACCGGCTTGTTCTATTGGTTGATGTTCCTCAGTAAACAGTCTAATACGGTCTTCCAGGCATAATGCAAACAATTTATATAGGTTTGGTTGTAAACTGATGGGTCTGTAGTTTGAAATATCTGCTGGGTTCCCTTTTTTATTTATCAGAATAATGTTGGACTCTACCCATTCTTTGGGTATTTTACCATTTTCTAGGATTTTATTAAATAGGGTTGTCAGAAGTGGTGTTAATAGGGCTTTCCCCGCTTTTATTGCTTCATTAGGTATCCCATCTGGACCCTTGCTTTTATCGTTTTTTAATCCTATTATTTTTTCATAATATCTTGGACAGTGAACCTGTCTAACATACATACATAGACTGCTAAAATCATAACAACATGTCTTGATCACAGTGTGCCAAGGAGCAAAAACAGAAGTGATCGCGGAGTTGGTGCGGCGCGGCAGTGATGTGGATGTGACTGACAGAACGCAGCTCACAGTCGCTGGTGCTGCGAGGCTCTTGCAGGACAGGCAGTGAGTATGATAGCAGAAACAGAAGTGATCGCAGAGTTGGTGCAGCGCGGCAGTGATGTGGATGTGACTGACAGAGAGCAGCTCACAGTCGCTGCAGCTGCGAGGCTCTTGGAGGACAGGCAGTGAGTATGATAGCAGAAACAGAAGTGATCGCAGAGTTGGTGCGGCGCGGCAGTGATGTGGATGTGACTGACAGAGCGCAGCTCACAGTCGCTGCAGCTGCGAGGCTCTTGGAGGACGGGCAGTGAGTATGATAGCAGAAACAGAAGTGATCGCAGAGTTGGTGCAGCGCGGCAGTGATGTGGATGTGACTGACAGAGAGCAGCTCACAGTCGCTGCAGCTGCGAGGCTCTTGGAGGACAGGCAGTGAGTATGATAGCAGAAACAGAAGTGATCGCAGAGTTGGTGCGGCGCGGCAGTGATGTGGATGTGACTGACAGAGCGCAGCTCACAGTCGCTGCAGCTGCGAGGCTCTTGGAGGACGGGCAGTGAGTATGATAGCAGAAACAGAAGTGATCGCAGAGTTGGTGCAGCGCGGCAGTGATGTGGATGTGACTGACAGAGCGCAGCTCACAGTCGCTGCAGCTGCGAGGCTCGTGCAGGTCAGGCAGTGAGTATGATAGCAGAAACAGAAGTGACCGCGGAGTTGGTGTGGCGCGGCAGTGATATGGATGTGACTGACAGAGCGCAGCTCACAGTCGCTGGTGCTGCGAGGCTCTTGCAGACCAGTGAGTAGGATAGCATGGGTGTTAATATCCAGAACCCAACCCAGAAGTCTTAGTCTTGAAGTACTGAGGGAAAAAGACTAAACTCTTCGAACAGTGCGTGTTGCCAGTGATGACTTACGGATCCGAGACATAGTCGCTAATTATGGGCTTCATAAGAAGGTTCAGGGTAACTCAGCGGGCGATGGAGAGAGCTATGCTCGGAGTATCCCTGCGAGATCAAATCAGAAATTAGGAGATCCGTAGGAGAACCAAAGTCGTTGTCAGAAACAAGGATGTCGTCGGTCCACTTAGTGGGGAGTCTGCCAACACTGCGTTTCCCGGTGCAGTGTTGCCACTCCAGTACCTTGGGACCCCAATGACTATCAGCTCTTCGAACTATGGGCTCCACCCATTTCCACTTCAGTTTCGCGACTCGCTGAGCTATGTTGGTAACTCTGGTTCTCCTACGGATCTCCTCAGTCCTGATTCGATCTCGCAGGATACTACGAGCACAGCTCTATCCATCGCCTGATAAGCCTTCTTATGAGAACAATATGACACATTAAAGCAGGCTAAGCCGCCACATTGGTCTGCATCCGGGCTTCGCTAATCTTTCGGGCGCTCTGAATCATTTGGCGTCATTCATCAACCAATAAACGAGCTTAAATTTGCGCATGTAAAGTATACCTACACTCTGATGATACACGAAATTTTTAAAGTGAAGACATACTTCTAAAGGCACGTTGTGCTTTGGTAGAGGTAAATCTTCTAGCCGACCGACTTGCGAATGTTAACAGTACAATATAGCTATGAGTATGACGTTTTCACTTCTGTTGGCTCATGTACATGTTAAGGACTGTAATAGTGTAAACTTCTTCTTCTTTGTCATCCTATAGACGTCCACTGCTGGATAAAGGTCACCTGCATGGACTTCCACAGGCTTCGGTCTTGCGCCGCTTGGATCCAGCGGCTCCCTGAGACTCGTTTGATGTCGTCGGTCCACCTAGTGGGGGGTCTGCCAACACTACGTTTCCCGCTGCGGGGTCGCCACTCCAGCACCTTGGGACCCCAACGACCATCAGCTCTTCGAACTATGTGCCTCGCCCATTTCCACTTCAGTTTCACGACTCGCTGAGCTATGTCGGTGACTTTGGTTCTCCTACGGATCTGCTCATTTCTGATTTGATCTCGAGATGAAATCAGAAATGAGAATAGTGTTATACTTATTCCTAACTAGCTGATGCCCGCAACTTCGTCCGCGTGGATTTAGGTTTTAAAATCCCTCGTGAGTCGTTAACACTGATTTTCCGGGATAAAAAGTAGCCTATGTCACTCTACAGGTCCTCAACTATAGTACCCATGCAAAAAATCACGTAGATCCGTGGCTCTGTTGTGGCGTGATTGAAGGACGAACCAACAAACAAACACACTTTCGATTCCACGATGGCTATATACGATAAAGTTAGGATGCCAGCTTAAGATGAGCCGTATATTCAAAGTATCCTGTAGATTCCGGGGTTCAAGTAATTTGGACCTTCTACTGAAGATTGTGATGTCCATAATTTCTGACCTACTAAATTGATGACCTTGAAATAATTACAGGACAATCTCTAAAGTACCTGCTTTCTAACAAAAAAAGAATGAATGAAATCGGAATACGCCTTAATGAATTACAGCTAAATACACATATTGACTTTCATCCCCTCTCCCAAGGGAACCGTGCTGAATTTCGGGATAAATAGTATCCTATATTATACCTCGTAGTATGAACTTAAATCATGCCAAGTTTCATTTAAATCCGTCCAGTAGTTTCGGCGTGATGCGCGGCCAAGATACAGACAGACAGACAGACAGACAGACAGACAGACAGAGAGACAGACAAAAAATTAAAAAAAAATTGTTTTGGCTTCAGTATCGATTATAGAGTGCCCTCAAACAAAAATTTTCAAAATATCTTCAATGTACAGAATTGGACCTGTTACAGTTTTATTATATTATAGATTATAGATTTTCTGTTTCCGATTGTAAGTGGTCGTCGCCGTGAATCGGTTTTGCGACTGGTGGACTCTCAGTATCAGCATGAAAAAGTGGTCGCCAACTTCACGCGTCTCACCAAGAAAATATCCAGTTTTCACTCCTTGTTGAAGCAATAATGGAGCTAAGCTGTGCCGAAAGGAAGTAAGGAAAGTCGTGGAGGTAAATCTATATCTAATATTTGAAATAAAACATATATTATAATATATTATAAAAAATATTTTAAAAAGGTTCTAGATTAAGTTATACCTAACTCTAGATGTAAGGAAGGCGAAATAAAACAACTATGAAAATTTTACTCTACTTTTATTATTAAAAATAAAAAATATTTACAAAACCTTAAATCTAACAGAGTATCGAATTGCATGATGCATATAAAAAGTGGTAACAGTGAGGTTAGAGTAAAATGTCAAGAAGCAGCCGAACGCGAAGACTTTGACACCCACAGCTAAAAATACTTACATACAATACTATTATTTAAATCGACCAAATGCATTCAATGGCAAGGCACAATAATTTAATCCAATAAATAAATTAATAAATATTCTTGACAGAATTCAAAAGAACTTTAGCAACAGCGAAGTAATCACCAAATATTTTGACATTAAACTCTTAATTTTGGGAGCTGAAGCTGTGACTTCAAATTCTATGTGATTAATTGATTCGTCTTCTTTTTTACTCGTTACTGTTGTTTCTTCATGAACATTATCTCTTTCGAATTGGGCTGCTTTTGTATCTCTTTTACGGCGTCTACTATCTGCTTCTTCTACTCCATCTTCTTCGTATTCTTCTTCCTCTTCGTCATTTTCATCGTAGTCATCATTGCCATTAAATTTCTCCTCCACTTTTTCTTCTTTTATCTCACTTGCTTCTGCTTTCAAGTCGTCTAGTGGAGGTAAATCCGGTTTATGTAAAAACTGTACGTGTTTTAAATGTGTCGTTTTTGTATCCTTATACACGGGTGCAGAAGCGCTTGTTGTATCTTTCTTTATATGTTCCGCAATCACTGGTGGAATTTCTCCTTTAAATGGTCCAAACTGTGGCGTTTTAAGGAGCAACTCTGTATTTGCTGGTAGTTTAGAAGAAAATATTTTAGGATTCGTTTTCACTTCTGGTACACTGGTTAATGAAGCAGCTGAGACAGTTTTGCCATCGTAAGTTGTAAACGTTTGTTCTGATGTTAATTTCTGTGCATGTTCTTTGGAATTCTTTGAAACGGGTGGTAAGTACTGAGGACTAACTTTGTCTGATTCCATTAACATTTCGCTCGGGACATCGCGATTCATATTTATCTTGCCAAATAGAGCGTTTAATTCGCTTTCCGTTTTCACATATACTGGATGTGGTCTGTTTTCTTTTGCGTGGTTTTTAGGAAATACTTCTTTAGTTCTATCATCATTCGATAGTAAGTGATCTGGAGGAGAAGGTATAAACATTGGCTCGAATGTTTCAGTTATTTTGTCGCTGGGATAAGCATGGTTAGAGTTAATAATTTGGGGATTTTCCTCATAGTCTTCCTCTACGTCTGTATCTTCTCTTCTGTTTACGTTATTTCCTTCATATTGTGCTATTTTGTCCTCACTTGCCATCAAAGGCTCTCGAATAATAGGTTTAAAACCACTTTCAATGACAATAGAGTCTGGTTTAAAACCTGTATTCACCGCAGGTGTAAACGTTGATGAATCAGTGGATTGTCCAATAAAATCAGACGATTTTATTTCAGTTTGTGGATGAGTGTAAATTTCATTCTGTTTGGGACGAGCTGTTGACGAATGAAGAAAGATTTCGGATATGGATGGAGTAGTACTTACTCGTACCGTATGGATTACATGTTGTTTGTTTGGTATCATTTGCTGATCTAACGGTAATGGATGATCCATAGGTTTTCCTAAAATGATTTGTCCTGGTTTATTGAAATATACCTGCGGAGCACTTTGCTGCGCTACTGGTTCGTTGGCTCCAGGTAGAGTTATTTGACTTTTCACTACTTGATTAGCAATTAAGTCAGTGTGACCTAAACTCAAAGTCTGACTTTGAGATGGCACTCCATTATGACTTGGTTTGCCCAATATAATCGATTGTCCGGGTGTGTTAGGCAATTTTTGTGTATACTTTGGAGGACCACGATTCAGAATATTTTTCGGTGGATGGAGAGGTGGCATTGTTTTCATGGGTGGAATATTAGACTGTGAAGGCCTGTTCATGTTCGGTGGAAAGCGATTGTTAGGGTATTTGTTTGGTTTCTTTGATCCTCCATAAGGACCATGTGGATTTGGCATTGGCAGAGGATAAGGGTTATTTTGTTTTGGATGCATCGGGTAAGGTCTACGTAACTTTATCTCAGGAGGTGCAGGTCTGCGGAACGGTGGTCGCATATTTCCCATGGGTTTACTTTGGGAATTAGGACGCAGAACATTTTGTAAGGTCTGAGGCGTCAGGCTGGGTGGCAACAAGAAGCTCTCCGGTAGTTTCCCCATTTCAATGTCATATTCGTCTCCTTCTCTTATTGGTTGTTCTGGTACAAATAGCTCCTTGACATCTTCGTGCACTTGGTATTGTGATACTTTTGGGGAATTTGTTGTATTTCTTTTCATTTCTTCTTTCATTTGTTCTTCCAAACTTTCCACTGCTTCGATGACTTCTTTGATTTGGACTTTGGTTATTGGCAATTCATACTCTTGTCCGCCGGGTTGTTGTTGGTGGTTGTGGTTTCTTGGTGGTTCTGGATATATTTCCCCCGACAGGCCGCCGTCACCTTTATTGCTACTGAAATCGTTATAATTTTGTTTCGTATTGATAATTTTCTCAACTCTTTGGCGTTGATTTAAAAAGTTTAAGTTTGGTTTCACACGGTTCTGTACCTGAATAGATTCTTCACCAGCTAGGTCTGTGGGAAGAGCTAATGTCTCTACGACTCTGCTTTCCTCCGCTTCTGTCTCGTCACACTCGTCTACAACGTTAATTTTCCAGCCAAGGTGCCGGTGTGTGAAACACTAGAACAGAAAAAAATATTTAAGGAATGTGATATTTAAATAAAAAAATGTGCACATTAATCTAGCACTGATGCAAATGATCATTAGAAACACAACAACCTCATGCGATAGAAGACTTGAAAGGCTGAAACAGAAAAGATAGAAAGGATTATATACAACAGACACATACAAATGGATTTCATCAACAGACATGGAGCATTAAATAGTATACTAATTAAATGCAAATCAGATAAATACATTGTCGGCAATTTAAGAGACTGTATGTATGTATATAATATATAGGTAATTATTATTGTTATTGTGCGTAGTGCGTACTGCGTATGAATTTTATTAATAAGCTCTAATACTAAACAATGTTTAGTACTAGCAATAATCATTTTCAAACATAATAATATTAATTATTAATAATATGATTCTACTGGACATAAGGTATCATCAAAAATATAATCTAAAAAAGTAATGACTGATCTTTTATCATCGAAGATTGCAAAATTGAAGGATATTATTTTAATAAATTATAAACTAAGATATTTGAACTTAAAAATCTAAGCATGCTAATATTTGTCAATAATATTAAATGATAAATTAAAAAAATATGATGATAGAATCAGGAACAGTCAGCTGCTCAAAGGTAACACATATTTCTCATCACGAAAGTGGAAACTGCGTGACTTGGGGAATTATTGGAGTTTACTCCTTAAGAATCGATTTTAGGCGCCCGGTATGAGAAAAATTCGAAGAGTAAAATCTACTTATCAATGACCTCGTTACGTTTTTCACAACGATGCAAATTTCTACCCTAACGTTGAGTAAATAAGGTTGGTTTTCGCTTGAGTTGTCGAATGCCCTCGTTACGTTTTTCACAACGATGCAAATTTCTACCCTAACGTTGAGTAAATAAGGTTGGTTTTCGTGCGAAAGAGCTTTCCGAGGGAAGCCGTGACCTCGTTACGTTTTTCACAACGATGCAAGTTTCTACCCTAACGTTGAGTAAATAAGGTTGGTTTTCGTGCGAAAGAGCTTTCGCTTCGGGAAGCCGAGCGCGTACCGATTGGGTCCGAGCGGCGCCTAGACGCAGCGAGCGCCGCGAATGCATTACGACGTTGTAAGGAGTAAACTCCAGTCGTGCGTCGGAGCTGACACACACACTTTTTTTTATAACATGCAGTGCATGAGACTTAGCATCCAACTTATTGGTGATATTAGCTAAGGGCCAGCTTAATAATGGAAAGGTTACTGAGTTTGCATGCCCGAAGCGGGAGTGATATCGGAAGGAGCTGGTTGTGCGAAATCGGCGATGGCGACTTAAATATTACAGAATAGAATAGAATAGAAATGTTTTTCATTAAAATAAACTTTTTTACAAGTGCTTTTAAATCGTCGATGAGTCTACCACTGGTTCGGAATGCCCTTCCTGCTGAGAAGAACTAGCAAGAAACACGGCGGTTGCTCTTTTCAAAACAAGTTAACAATTCAATAAATACTATGCTATGTATGGTAGCCCCATTCCGTTCACGAGCATGACGCATGATCCAGCCATTGCTTCGCTCAACCATATTTGAGGGAACGTAACAACCCGCATCACACGACACCACCACAGAAATGCTTAAAGGGAGTGTGACATACTTAGGCTACCCATCGAATTGATACTAATATTCAAATACTCATTTTAAGACATGACTTAAAAGGAGTCATACACAGTACATCTTCCATCACCCCTCTTGGACCATGCTGTTACCTTAGTAACAGTTTCATCCGAACAGAAGGCTAAGCTGTCCACTAAAGCGAAGCAGAGCGAAGATGTTTTAGACGGATCAATTAGAACATTAATAGATGACGTGACAGTTTCATCGCGTCATCTCCTAATTTTGTTATGGTTCCCCGAATACATTTCCGCTGTGGTAGGTACAACTACACCTGTGGTAGGTTTAACGGAAAAAGTTTTGCATCAGGCTGACGATCGCAAGCACCTTTGATTGGCTGGTACTCTCTATTGGTTAAAAGGCATTGATGCAGCAAGAACGCCATTACGTCAGCCAATCAGAGGAGACTGCGTTCACCACACTGATGCAACGATTTTTAGACAATCCCACCTGATGTACTCAACCATACCTGATAGTATACAGTATCGGGGGTGTTCTTGTCAGGGATCCAAGTGACCACTCCTGGGTTCCCCTCATCGCACACCAGGGTCAAGGACCGCTGGTAGGCTCCGAAACTGGGGTACTCGTCGGCTTCAGGGCCGTTCTGATCCGGGGTCCAGTTGCAGAGGCGACCAACGCCAGTCGGAATCAGTTCCCCGGTGCGCGTGCGTCGGACTCCGGCGTAGATTTCAATACCCTGGAAAATTTCATTCATCATTAACAACCCATCAACGGCTCACTACTGAGCCAGGTCTCTTTTCAGAGAAGGGTTATAGGCCATAGTCCACCACGCTGGCCCAATGCGAATTGGCGGACTTCACACATCTTCGAGAACATTATGAAGAACTCTCAGATGTGTAGGTTTCCTCACGATGTTTTCCTTCACCATTGAAGCAAGTGATATTTAATTGCTTAAACGCACTTAATTCCGAAAAGTCAGTGGTCTCCCGGGATCGAACCCGCAGCCCCCCGAATAGGAGACCACAGTCCTAACCACTAGGCTATCACTGCTGGAAAATTTCATTAGGTACTGTTAGTAAAACAAAGTTCAAATTGGTATTTTGCTATATAAACACTCAAAGTTATAAAGAGATCTGCTGTGGAATTGGGTATTTGACTGATATTTTTTTATTTATTTAAAATAACGTTTTTACATATAATAACGCAATGCCATTTCTCTCTTTTAAATATCTTTACTATTATAAGCTCTTTTACTGTGACTATATCTGTCTCTTTCTAAAACGAAATTTTGTATGGAGCGTGTGAGGAGCTGGTGAATTGTGACATCACACTTTACTAGCGCTCTCTCTGTCTAACAGGAAACTTTGAAGCTCTTTGTTTTTGGACCGGTTTATTTTCTGTTTTTAAAAATGTTATTCTTACATGTTACATTTTCAATTATTTTAAATAAGGAATATCAACATTTTGACTAAAGTCAAATACCCAACTGTCTAAAAATGATTGCATAAGTGACTATCGCAAAGATCTCTGATTTCCTGGTAATCTCTTGCTATTGGTTAAAATGCATTAATGCAGCAATAATGCCATAAAATTAGCCAATCAGGTGTGATGCGGTCGTTACATTGATACACTGAACTGATGCATTTTTAGACACTGGCAGAAATAGTGAGGTATATCATAACAAGAGTGAATACGCTTTCTCTAAGCAAATGCCTACAACAACAAGCATTAATGGCTTAAAATGATGACCTAATGGATCTTAAACCACAAGAAATGATGCTTAAGACTTGATGCTCTTTGAGTCACGGGGCATCAACTGCCTAACACCGGCCTGCTAAAAATTCCTTGACAAAAACACAATTTTTTTTGCCCGATCTAAGTTTCGATTTTGAACCACTTAGGCGCTCTTGCAGAAACGTCTTAACCCAGAGTTAGCAGCTAACTCTGGGTTAAAAGGACAGATTTGACAGATTGCGTATACAGCTTCTGTCATAATTACAAATTTATTCCTGGGTTAACTAACTCTGCAAGCGGGCCTTAGAGTTTAGACTAACTTATCTTCTTCTTTAACCGATAAACGTCCACAGCTGGACGTAGTTCTCTTGCATGGAATGTCACATGTCTCTGTCTTGCGACGCCTGTATCAAGTAGCTCCCTGCGTCATCTGATATCCTCGGTTCACCAAGTGGGGGTGTGCCAACACTGCGCTTCTTTGTGCAGACCAACAATTATTAGGGCAAGCGAAGCGAGCCTTAACACTATCCTACAACCTCAGCATTTTTGTGGTACACTTTACTGAAAAACTGTCACGCCTATTTTATAACCATTAAAAAAATGAAATTTAACAATTTTGTATTTATTGGTATGTATTGTACTACCGACGCCATCTGTTAGAAAACCAAAGAGTTAACATCGCTGCAACAGAACTTATTATCTGTTAGAGAAACTACGCGAGCCCTCACAAAGTTCAGATTTTTGCTGGTAAAATTGAAATAGTACTTAGATTTTTCACGAATTTATTGCCAATGGCGTAGTCAGTTGGCCGCACTGAATATAGCTGGCAAGGATGATGAAATTTCCGAAAAGATTCCACCAACCTTTTTCTCCTCATCAGTCTTGTGGTAGTACCCTCCCACGGGGTCGTTGGTGATGTAGAAGGGGTGGTATCGTGCCGGCACGTCGGGATCTGAGCCCCCCTCCACCACAAAGGTGTACTTCTTGCCGCGGACCAGCGTCACCTCCGGGATCAGCAGACCGTTGATGTACCAGGATATTCCCCAACCGACGTGTCCTGACCAACGCAAAATAGCGATTGATGTAAAAGAACAAGGAATACCTGGCCTATTTTATTTATTTATTTTTATTATTGGAATCAAAGCATTATTATTGAAACATAAACAATCTTAAATCTAAATTAATAAATGACTATGCAAAGAACCTCCCCACCCGCCAACAGACTTCAAACCTATCTTAAGTTAATACATCATCGCAGCCTGATGATTTTTGACGTGATAACGTCTTATAAATCGATGAACATCGGCTGCACGCACGAAAAACTGAGCGTGCAAGCGAGAGTGCGGAACAAGCGATAGAGAGGCACAATCGGCCCAAGTGTTGGCTTTAATTTTCGGGAAGTTTCAAAATAATAAGAAATAAGAATCTTTCTTTGAGAAATCTTTATTTGAGAAGCTCGGTACAGTGCATAACATTGGAATCCTGACCCCTAAACTAGGAAAGCCCGTATCTTAGAGGCCAGTGCCATTCCCAACATTGATTTATATTATGATCTCACTGGTGCACATAAAACATTGAATAGAGATGAAGAAAATATAAAAACAATTTTTTTATTAATAATTTGGGAAAATAAAATGACTACAAGCAGTACAGTACGGCCTTATTGAATTGAGTTTCATCCTATTCCATCAATCTATTCTAGAGGAGTCCGCTAGATTGAAATAAATCTAAGGGTGGGAATATAGAATAGAATAGAAATATGTTTTATTCAAATAAACTTTTTTACAAGTGCTTTTGAATCCTCGATGAGTCTACCACTGGTTCGGAATTCCCTTCCTGCCAAGAAGAACCAGCAAGAAACTCGGCGGTTGCTCTTTTCAAAACAAAGTTTACAATAGCATAGATAATATGATATGTATGCAGTGTTTCCACAATAAGGGGAAGTTCCAAAAATGCATACTACTTACAAATTATTCAATACATATTAAGATGGGTAGACAGAAAGTAGGCCCATTCCCGCCGGTAGAACCCGTTCACGAGCATGACGCATGACCCAGCCGCTGCATCGCTCAACCATATTTGAGGGAACGTAACAACCCGCACCACACGACACCACCACAGAAATGTTTAAAGAGTGCGTGACTTACTTAGGCTACCCCTGTATAAAACCTATGTCTACGTGGACAAAGTCGTGGGCATATTTCTCCGTTGTTAAATTACCGGTAATAGCGGGGTAGCCCTGCTTCCCACCGGTGGGCCCCATCTGCGCGTAGAACACTCCGTCGGGCGGCTCGTAGCACTGGATGCCGGGGATGGCCCACGGCTCCACGCGTGGGACGGGCCGCGGCGTGGGCACGGGGTTGGGCCGGATGAGCGCTGTCTGGAATGCACACGGGTGACACGGGACACTCAAACTTTCATACCATAGCTAATCCCACTTCGTGAGCCTGACTATTTTTAACCAACTTCAAAAAAAGGGGATGGTGCTCAATGCGACGAGCATTTTTTTGGCGTAACATTACTCCATATAACTCCGTCAAATCTGAACCGATTTCAATTTTTTTTTTGTCTTAGAACCCTTGAGCGTGCTGATTACAACAAGATTGAAATGTAATCGAATGAGTATTTTTTTTTAAATCTTATTTATTTTTATGGAGCTTTTTTATGTAACCTACATGTCAGCCCCATCGGTACACACAAATTACCTACAAATAACAATCATCATCATCATCATTATCAACCCATCATCGGCTCACTACTGAGCGAGGTCTCCTCTCAGAGAAGGGTTATAGGCCATAGTCCACCACGAATTAGCGAATTGGCGGACTTCACACACCTTCGAAAACATTATGGAGAACTCTTAGGTGTGCAGGTTTCCTCACGATGTTTTTCTTCGCCGTTAAAGCATGTGATATTTAATTTTTTAAACGCACTTAACTCCGAAAAGTCTGAGGTGCGTACCCGGGATCGAACCTGCGACCCCCCGAATAGGAGATCACAGTCGTAACCACTAGGCTATCACTAGGACACTAGGATATAAAAATCATGAGTAAAATTAAAATAAAATAACAAAGGATATCAAACTGAATTCAGAATCTTCTCATCCCGATGTATGCTAATTTTTCATCTGATTCGACAGCGCGTAAGCCCGTCTCTCGTGAGCTCTTCAAATTTGAATAAATCTCTAACACGCGAGGAAGCCTGAACGCTACTGCAGCGACCTTCAGATTTACATATCAACTGCCGATAAATGCTCCATTTGGAGCAGAACGTTGGAAATACCGACTTCGCTAATCATTTTGAAGGGATTTTACTTAATCTATTTTTGATTGAGCCAGAATATTACCAAAATATCTTGTCTCCTAATTATTTTGGCGGGGAGAAATTGGGTATTCATTATTTCTTAAATAAATCTCATCATCATCATGAGCAACCCATTAACGGCTCATTATTGAGCGCAGTTCTCCACTCAGAGAAGGATTACAGGCCATAGTCCACCACGCTGGCTCAATACGAATTGGTAGACTTCACACACCTTTGAGAACATTATGGAGAACTCTTAGGTGTGCATGTTTCTTCACAATGATGTTTCCTTCATCGTTGCAGCGATATTAAATTGCTTAAGTAAACGCACATAGGTGACTTCGATAAAAGTCAGAGGTGTGTGCTCAGTTTCGAACCTGCGACCCCTCGAATAGGAGACCGCAGTCCTAACCACTAGGCTATTACTGCTTCTTCTTCGTCAACCGACAGACGTACACGGCTGGACAAAGGTCTCTTGCATGGACTTCCACCGGCCTCGGTCTTGCAATCACAGCTCACTGCAATTATATCTGCTGGTCTGGTCTACTGGGAGACCTTCGTCGTCAGTCGTGGCTACTGGCGTCTGGGTAGTAACCACTCTACCCAAAAACGTGCTGTAAAGCGCTTCAGCGTTACGGTAGCTGCTGGCGTGTAGAGACCAATTAGAGGTATGGTTTTTATTTACACTGTTGTAAATTGACTGCATCGTCACATCATGTGATATTGCAGTGTCATCGTCACCACATCAGATGATACTGCAGTGTCATCGAACAAACATATGAGTATTTTTATTTTTTTAAAGAATATCACCCACTTTAGTGGGCCGCGCACCCACGCGCTCTACTAGTTATATACAGGGTGGAAAAAAATTATGAGCCCTGGAGGGGAACTACCTTAAATCCTTAAGTTAGATTATTTTCACGATGATGACGAGATGTTATTAGACAAGCGAATTTTTGAAAAACTTTGAATGCAGTTTTGTTTCTTTTTAAAATAAAGGGAATGTTTCCTTTAAGTAAAATGATCTAACTTATGGATTTAAGGTAGTTCCCCTAATTTTTTTCCACCCTGTATATTCTTGACGAAATTACTAAATTAAATTAAAAATCAAATTGCCAAATTCTCAGGAACCTGCAGTTTATTAAGCAGCATACAGGTTATTTTAAAATGATTTAAACTCACATTCTCCTGAGCCCCCGGTCTGCTGGGCGGCCCCCGGTGCACTGCTGGCGCCTTCTGCTCCTCTTCACCTTCAGGCATGGGGCAGTTCCACAGCGGAGGTCGGCCGAACTCGATAAACTTGTCGCCCTGTTCACAGTTACAACATTATCTCCAAGGTATGGTTAATTTCACTAGATGATTCCGTCCGTCCGCATGGATTATAATTTTTTTTTAATTACCACAGGAACTCTTTAATTTTCCGAGATAAAATGAAGCCTATGTGCTAATCCTGGGTATGAGCTATCTCCATTCAAAATTTCAGATAAATCGATTCATTCGTTTTGGCTGTTAAAGAGTAACCTGGGCAGAATTTTTAAAAACTGTGAAACACCCTATTTAAGTAAGTTTTTACGCCCTATTTAACCCCCTTGGGGTGGAATTTCAAAAAAACCGTTTCTTAGTCCACGCCTACGTCATTAAAGGAACCTACTGTCAAAAGAAATTTTGAAGTTTCTTACTTTAGTAGTTTAGGCTGTGCGTTGATACATCAGTCACTTAGGACAAGTCTTTTTATAAGAAGGGGCATGTGCTGTTCTTGTGGACGCAATCGATTCCGTCGAAACTAGCAACTAGCAAATTCTAATTTGAACGCGACTTGTCAACCATTGACATAGCTTTACAGTCGCGTTCAAATTAGAATTTTAGGGCTGCTAGTTTCGAAGAAATCGATTGTATACACAGGTACACAGGTACAGACGTCCATAGGTACACTTGCCCATATGGATAAAAATAAAATGTACCTTGGTAAAGTGGTGATGGTAGGACACTTCCTGCTTGGAGTTGAGGGGTCCGATGGCCCAGATGACGGGCTGGGAGGCGTTGGTGAGGACTGGCAGGTCCAGGCGGTCAACAGCTCGCAGCGGCCGCTGGTAGGTCACGATGGAGTACCCGTTCACGAGCGCCGCGTTCAGCATGCGCACCGAGTTGGTGCCCTCCTGCCAATTCAAATACAAATTCAAATTTATTTATTCTGACGACCTCCCTGGCTCAGTGGTGAGCGCTGTTGTCTTATAACTGGGAGGTCTCGGGTTCGATTCCCGGCGGGGTCAATTTGGGAATTTATAAATTCTGAATTTTCTCTGGTCTGATCTGGTGGGAGGCTTTGGCCGTGGCTAGTTACCACCCTACCGTCAAAGACGTGCCGCCAAGCGATTTAGCGTTCCGGCACGATGACGTGTAGAAACCAATTAGGGGTATGGGTTGAATGTTCACTGCCATACCCCTTCCAAGTTAGCCCGCTACCATCTTAGACTGCATCGTCACTTACCATCAGGTGGGATCGCAGTCAAGGACTAGCTTGTCATCGAATAAAAAAAAATTCACGTAGGCCAACCTGTGGCTCTTATGACACGTCATGACTCTACTTATAGTACTTTTATTTCACGAAGCGACGCGCGCTTTACTTGTGTAACCAAGTATACAACAAGATACGAATGTGTGCGTGAAGACGAGTAGACGGTACTCTCAAGTCTCAGTACTACCGCGCTTACGCATACATTCACAGTGTGTTTGTACACTTGGTTACCACAAGTAAAGCGCGCGTCGCTACGTGAAATAAAAGTACTATACCACCGGTTCGGAATGCGGATTCTGCTGAGAAGAGCCGGCAAGAAACTCAGCAGTTGCTCATTTCAAAATAATCATGTTACAATATTATTATAAAGCTATTGCATTGCAATAAGGTTTTTATACTATCTTGTGGGCAGCTGGATGCCATGCCGATTTAACCCATAGAACTTTGTTGGAATAAAATATAATATTTCCACAATGAGGGAAAATTCCAAAAAAATGTACTACAATTCAATTCATGTTAATACTGGCAGACATCGAATCATTATCATCATCTTTGTCATCAAAGTCACTACTGAGCGCAGGTCTCCTCTCAGAGAAGGGCTATGGCTACCACGCTGGCCCAATGCAAATTGGCAAACTTCACTCCCTTTGAAACTATTGTGGAGAACTCTCAGGCGTGCAGGTTTCTTCACGATGTTTTCCTTCACCATTTAAGAATGTGATTTTAGCTCTCAAATGTCAGAGGTGAGTGCCCGGAATCGAACTTTCGACCCCACGTATAGGAGACTACATTCCTGCAGTAGGCGTTGCTTACACTTGCTTATTGTTATATCGACTTATTTATTAATTCATGCTACCGATTTCAAAATGTTTAATGCATTTTCGCCACTACCTTGTACCATATAAGAGTTACTTTTGAATGTGCACATTAAGGTACGCAATATGTATTATGGGGATGAGACGAGAAGTTCGTTAAGTTTCAGATTATCGGCACGGGGGTATACAAAGTAGTATAGTGACACACAAAGGATCTTTTGTGTCGAGATATTTTGTCTTGACGTATTTCTACGATAAGTCAAATATTCATAATCTAATAAAAAAAAAAATTCTTTTTAAAAAACCGACTTTAAACGTCCACGCCACTACAAAGTCTTTCAAAGTATATATAATAATTTATTTTTGATTTTTAAAAACCATTCGACCGATTTGGATAAAACTTAAATGGGACTACCTGGGAAGTACCCTTCTAATCAAAAGAAGAATCTTCTAAATCGGTCCAGGCATCTTTGAGTAATTGGGGAATATACATAAAAAATAAATCGTCGAATTGAGAACCTCCTCCTGTTTTTGAAATCGATTAAAAATTGCTAAATTCAGAGGAATCGTCATCAACCCTTAGCCTGCCCGCTATTGGCATGTGTCTCCTCTCTGGGCATGTGTCTCCTCTCTGAATGAAAAAGGTCTAGAATTGGGTACGTGAATAGAGCAATGGATGGGGTTAAAAAGGTGTTAAACCTTTTAGTCCAGTCATTTATAGTAAGTACACCTCGGAATTCGAGATACCCAGCTGTAAGTCTGTAAATACTTGTATATTGACACCCTAAAAGTTGTCTCAAAACCTACATATGGTAGGGTGTGCGCAACTATTAAATTTCAAGGTCAAAGGTCACAAAAATCGGTCTTTTGCGCTTTTTTTGTAAATATCTCATTTCCTATGGGTTTTTTGCTATTTGTATTTATTATCAATATTGTAGAATACAAAATTCTCTACAAATTTTGTTAAAATTTTTTTTTATACGGTGAACCGTTTTCGAAATAGAGGGCGGAGAGCGCGAGGTCACAGCATCAGGTCAACCGGTGCCTCCGGTCGAAAACGCGCCATATATAGTTGATGAACTATCGATAATGAAGACCAGTTTGAAATTTACCAGCAGCCGGAAGACGACGATGAAGAGGAAGAAGATGATTAAAATTATATTTTGTAGTGCTTGTATTGTAGTTTTTGTACCCTTTATTCCATTTTTTTACTTTTAATAAAAATAAATGTATTGAATGATATTTTTTAATAAAAAGATTAATTCATAATTTATTCATGTAAGAAGTTATTAATATTAATTAGGTTAAAATTCAAATATAATTCCTATATTTTCATTAACAATTCTGCAATTACATGGGCAGGTAAGTGTTGTTAAATAAATTAATACTGAATAAAAAGTGGATAGGTTAGGAAAAAAATGATAAAATATAATATAATAGTTAATAAAAATTGACAAATATTTATAATCATTGATTTATCGATAGTTCATCAACTATATATGGCGCGTTTTCGACCGGAGGCACCGGTTGACCTGAAGTGATGCTGTGACCTCGCGCTCTCCGCCCTCTATCTCGAAAACGGTTCACCGTATAAAAAAATATTTTTTACAAAATTTGTAGAGAATTTTATATTCTAAAATATTGATAATAAATACAAATAGCAAAAAACCCAAAGGAAATGAGATATTTACAAAAAAAAGCGCAAAAAACCGATTTTTGTGACCTTTGACCTTGAAATTTAATAGTTGCGCACACCCTACCATATGTAGGTTTTGAGACCACTTTTAGGGTGTCAATATACAAGTATTTACAGACTTACAGCTGGGTATCTCGAATTCCGAGATTCTTACCTATGACTGGACTATATTTTTCGGGTTATGTCAGCTCAAAGTTTTGCATACTTACATACAAGGATATTTCCTTGTATGTATGTAAAACTTTCAAGCTCATATCACAAAACTTTGAAATTAGTCAGTAAGGACATTTATTTGCTACAAGCTATACCCGCGGCCTGTACCTGTGGCATGCATTGCAATGCCACGAAAAGTATAAAGAAATTATTTTATAGATTTTTTGGGTCAGAAACCATTGCAGGCGTCCTCAGAATACCCTCTCAAAGTTTCATCGCAATCTGATCAATGGTTTCGGAAAGGATAGAGGACAAACATACAAACTTTGAATTTTATTTATTAAGATCGTTTCGTTACATCAAATGTATCTAGTTCGCGCGATACAAAGTAATACACTGCCATCTAGTTTGCCAAGGTAACAACTCAAAATTAAGAACTTTTGTTTAGCCTCTTGATATCGTTTTCGATCGAACAGGTTGTCTCCTAAAATGATCTTATAATGTGAAGATGCCCTTTACGTTATGCTTCTGATAACAATCTGGGTGTAGGAATTGGATTAGTGTATCGTATAGTATTAGATTACTCCCGGCCTTGTGCAATAGGCCACCACACAGTATATGGGTACAGCGTATCACTGAAGCAACTTTATACGATTGCTATTAAAATTTCATACCCTATTCATGTTATAGTATAAGATTGGATGGTGCTTTGAACTATTACATAGTTATGGGTCCCATAAAATGTTCACGGTCACTCAGCGCAAGATGGAGAGAACTATAGAGTATTCCCGAGGGAGCAAATCTGAAATCATTGAGGACATCCGTAGGAAAACCAGAGTGATACGTGTATCAATAAAAGAGCCGAAACGAGATAGATTGAATAACTGACAGTCGTTGGGGTTCCAAGGTGCTTGAATTGCGACCTCGCACCGGCATACGCAGCGTTAGAGATGGAGGATCTTATGCGCTTTGCTATAATGATTAAGCTGCTAATATTATAATGATTGATGCTATATTATAATAAGCAGGATATAATGTAATTTATTTCGAATTATAATTTATTATAATTTTTTTTTAAACCGACTCAAAATGCCCACGCCACTACAAAGTATATAATTTATTTCGATAAAATTGAAATGGGACCACCTGGGAAGTATGCTTACCCTTTCAAACAAAAAAATAATTTTCACAATCGGTTCAGGCGTCTTTGAGTAATCGGTGAACCTACATAAAAAAAAAGATGTCGATGAATTGATAACCTCCTCCTTTTTTGAAGTCGGTTAAAAATAAATAAAATCCCTTCAGTACACTTCATAAATATTCACTCATTATTTCCAGTCGTCTTTTCATTATAGAGCACAGGTATCCTTTCAATTGAAAAGGGTAAGGGGGATAGTCAACCACACTGGCCAAGTAAGGATTATACAATTTTGAAAATATAAGTTACTTCGACTAAGCTAAGAGACGTAATGGGGCACGCGTAGTGAGCAAAGTTGGTTAAACTACTTAGTATTGTCCTCATCTACATCATGGGTGGAAGAAAAGCAAGCAATCACTTCTTTCATTCCAGTTTCGCTTCATAATCTTCTTTGAACATCACGCTAAAATATACTCCCAATTATCTCCATTATCCCTCAGGAAGTTCAGCGATGCATGCACACTTGAGAGGCTCAACCTCTGTAACCTTTTATAATAACCCTCACTTTGATGTCAAACACCAAAGAATCACTTTAACTGTGGCTTTTATGGCTCAAAGTTAAATTATCCTGTTCTCAAAAGAGGGAATTTTGTTCCACAATTAAGTAGTTTTATTGCGCTAGGTTAGCAACGTTAACCCTAATACAATAACTGGATGGGAGAGAGGAGACTGAATTTGAAGTTACGAATTTTGCCCTTCGTTCCCTATATGCCAAAAAACCTCTACTAATAACATGATTAGAAAAAGTTGATGTTCCGGTATCGGAATGGAACGTACATCAAGTGTTAAAAGATTAATAATTCTCACATCAGCCAAACAGAATTATTTTTTAGTAGAATTCGCTTTCCGAACCGGTGGTAGAGTCATGACGTGTCATAAGAGCCACTGGTTGGCCTACGTGAAATAAATAATTTTGAATTTTGAAAGGTATATTAATTATTGTTTAAATTCATTGCCCAGAAGTCTAGCGGCGGATACAGAAGAAGTAAGAGACTTACCGCAATTCTCTCGTCAGGACAAGAGCCGTGCACGCCGGCGCACTGGCTCTTGGCGTCCAGGTAGTAGTCCTCCGCGAAGCCCTTGAGCGTGGCCTTGTCCACCCAGCCCACGGCCACGTCGCCGCCCACCATCTGCGAGTGGTCAGGGCTGCCCGAGATGCCGAACGACATGTATTCGCCGTCCTCTGCAACAAATGAGAGATAAAGCGTTATTTACATACTGCAAAAGAACCAAAGTTACCCGCGTAAGTCAAGGGGTCGCGAAGCTGAAGCGTGGGGCACATAGTTCGAAGAAATTATGGTTGTTGGACTCCAAGGTGCTGGCTGTTGGCAGACCCCCCACTAGGTTAACCGATGACATCAGAGAGTAGCAAGGAGCCTGGATTCCGGTAGCTCAAGACTGAAGCCTGTGGAAATCCATGCAAGATACCTATGTCCAGCATTGGACAGTGGACAGACAGGACAGACAGAGGTCAGATATTTTAGTTACCATGAAATTGCATATAAAATCTAATCGTCTAGAAAATTGCGCTTTAATTTCCAAAGCAAAACCGCACTAGGTACAATACGAAGTCCCTCATCGCGACATAAACTCAGATGGCTTATACAAATTCCAATTAATGTAAAGCAGACCAGTCGTATCCTGGGCGCTGCATTGGCCTGGAGGAAGACTGTAACAAACTGTCGCCGGCGACGGCCCAGCGCACCTCGAAGGCGAGCTCGTCGTGCAGAACCTCGCAGTTCAGCTTCGACTGTAACAAACTCTCAGCTCACCCAGTTTGGCCACCAGCTGCAGCACGACGCTGTCGCCGGCGACGGCCCAGCGCACCTCGAAGGCGAGCTCGTCGTGCAGCACATCGCAGTTCAGCTTCGACTGTAACAAACTCTCAGCTCACCCAGTTTGGACACCAGCTGCAGCACGACGCTGTCGCCGGCGACGGCCCAGCGCACCTCGAAGGCGAGCTCGTCGTGCAGCACCTCGCAGTTCAGCTTCGACTGTAACAAACTCTCAGCTCACCCAGTTTGGCCACCAGCTGCAGCACGACGCTGTCGCCGGCGACGGCCCAGCGCACCTCGAAGGCGAGCTCGTCGTGCAGCACCTCGCAGTTCAGCTTCGACTGTAACAAACTCTCAGCTCACCCAGTTTGGCCACCAGCTGCAGCACGACGCTGTCGCCGGCGACGGCCCAGCGCACCTCGAAGGCGAGCTCGTCGTGCAGCACCTCGCAGTTCAGCTTCGACTGTAACAAACTCTCAGCTCACCCAGTTTGGCCACCAGCTGCAGCACGACGCTGTCGCCGGCGACGGCCCAGCGCACCTCGAAGGCGAGCTCGTCGTGCAGCACCTCGCAGTTCAGCTTCGACTGTAACAAACTCTCAGCTCACCCAGTTTGGACACCAGCTGCAGCACGACGCTGTCGCCGGCGACGGCCCAGCGCACCTCGAAGGCGAGCTCGTCGTGCAGCACCTCGCAGTTCAGCTTCGACTGTAACAAACTCTCAGCTCACCCAGTTTGGCCACCAGCTGCAGCACGACGCTGTCGCCGGCGACGGCCCAGCGCACCTCGAAGGCGAGCTCGTCGTGCAGCACCTCGCAGTTCAGCTTCGACTGTAACAAACTCTCAGCTCACCCAGTTTGGCCACCAGCTGCAGCACGACGCTGTCGCCGGCGACGGCCCAGCGCACCTCGAAGGCGAGCTCGTCGTGCAGCACCTCGCAGTTCAGCTTCGACTGTAACAACAACATATATTATTATGTATAGATATAAACCAGCATCCAACTCGATTGGGCAAGCTCCCTGATGTATTCTCGTCCAACATGGCCGCTAAATAAGGTTCAGGATCACTGAACGATTGACGAACGAGGTGATCGATAATGTGGAACATTTCCGGGATAGTTTGGAAATAGTTATTTATTCAACAAGATAGCAAAGTTTTTTTTGTTGCGAGTGCCTAGTTTGAATCCCGAGCAAGCGAAGGATTCTTATTTAGAATCCTGAGTGTAGTGAGGGATTCAAAGGCACAAGAAACAAAAAACTTTGCTATCGTGTAATATATACAACTTTTCACCTCAATAGCGAAAAATACAAGATGTAAGAAAATTGAAACTAATTGTTGAAACTAAAAACATTTTAACAACAAAAAATTATTGAACTATTTATTGAAACACTAAAAATTTTACATTCATGTATATTACGTATTTAAATAGGCTAAAACCATAGTTTCTGAGCTGTTCTTCACACCTTCAGCAAGTCTCTAATCGTTAAATAATTCATAGGATTTCAAATATTTTTCAAGCAACTTTTCCGGAAGAAACTTTAATTCAGCGTTAGACACTGGTGTTGAATTATTATCCCTAGAATCACTCATTTTGTTACTTTAAAACTTTTATAACAATTATCTTCAATGTAGGTACTTAATTATTAAGATAATAGACAATTTTTCTTTTGTTTTCTCGCCATGTTTTATTCCTTTTTTTGTCTGCGTTTGGAATTGTCATCCATAAAAAATAAGTAAGTAAATTATTAATTTTAATTCTTCTTAAATCTTCATCTTAAATCTTAAACGTTTCATGTTGTTTTACAGATTTATAAATTCTAAAACACATTTTGACAAAAAATCAATAGTTTAAACAATAAAATATAAAATTTTGACGAAATAAAATGTACCCATACAATATTTTATACAAAATTTCCGAACTTTTCTTGAGACGATGAATTGAAGAAATGACAATCCAAAGTGTTCTAAATTCAAAACACTTTTTCTCACTGAGTGAGCAAAAACGACTTTTGCTCACTGATTTTAGGCAGCAAAGGCGCCCTTTTTGAGCTAGTGAGGTGAAAATGAGGTTTGCACTTTGCCCTGCTAGGTGCTAGTGCTAGGTAGAGTAAACCTCAAGTTATGTACAGTGTCTTCAAAGCGGGTTCATAATATAATTGCGTAAGAAATAATCGACTTTCACATTAAGTATCATTTTTGCGTGCGACAACGCGTAATGGAGGTTTCCACGAGCCTGCCTGGCAATAATGCGGAGTCATTGACCCTAATTGTCGAGCTCAACTCGTCACACTTTTTATTGTAAACCATTAGCCCGAGCCCAGAGTTTGAAAAACTGATGGACGCTGGGGAGTTGGGGACCCAAGGGGCTGGAGAGGTGACCCCGCACCGGGAAACGCAGTGTTGGCAGACCCCCCTGTAGGTAAACCGACGACATCAAATGAGTCGCAGGGAGCCGCTGGATTCAGGAGGTGCAAGACCGAAACCTGTGGAAGTCCATAAGAAGCATAGCTTATATTCTTTGAAATAAACACACACTATATAAGTGTTCTCTGGCTAACTCTCTTGTGGACAGGTGCTTAATAAGCTATCAAGTTACTGGATGCACTCCAATCAAACATCGACCAAAGTCGCTTGAAATATCAATCCCTAACTTTATAGCTCACACGGGAGGGGCCATTAAGAGTTAAAGCCCAGGAGAAAATACTGGTCCGATCTACCTCTACATGGATTGCCAACGGCATACGTATCTAAATATAAATCTAGTTATTGTATATTCTTCAAATGTTACGCCCTCTATAACATTTATCTGACTCCTTTTTTGCCTAGAAGGTACTCAAATTATACGTGACCGGAAACACATACGACGGAGGTGCGTTCCACACCTTAGCGATTCGTTTCAGAAACGTATGTACAGTACCCGGCGATATATATTGCACATCGGCCTTTGGAATAAAACGCTATTCTATTCTATTGCAAGGAAAGCTAGCCAGAAATTCACGTAGTAATTACTGAAATCTCTTCACAATCGGCGAGCACATCACGTAACATATATAAAAAAAATGCAGTCGAACTGTGAATAGAATAACGTTTTATTCCAAAGGCCGAAGTGCAATATATATCGCCGGGTACTGTATGTATTTTTGTACGAAGTTTCTTTATGAAACTACTTTCACTGAAACAGTTGATATAGGTTGAAATTTTTAAATAATTTAGGTACAGTTTGTTTTTAAGTAAGTAGTTAGATTTTATGAAATTTTTTATTTTGATCGGATATAAATAAATGAGACAAACCAGAACAATCAAATACGGTTTTCGTCGATTACAACACTACCATTTATGACAAGCCAACGTCATCCTGAAAAAATTTAAGAGCAATTTGATCTATACCGTGTCTATAGCTAAGCAATCTATTTAAAAAAGTATCTAGCAATGATTCCGAGTCGCTACATTTTTGAAATAATATGGGTGTAACTTGTAAGAGCCAATGAAACTGTTTATTTTAATATCTCTTTTTAGGGTTCCGTACCCAAAGGGTGCCAACGGGACCCCATTACTAAGCCTCCGCTGTCCGTCCGTCCGTCCGTCCGTCCGTCCGTCCGTCTGTCAGCAGGTTGTATCTCGTAAACCGTAATAGATAGACAGTTGAAATTTTCACATATTGTGTATTTCTATTGCCGCTATAACAACAAATAATAAAAATTAAATTAAATTAAAAAATAAAGGGGGCTCCCATACATGGAAAAGGAGTCGAAATAAAATTTTATTTTTTACCCTGGGGTGTCATTGTCTAGAGCTCATTAAGTAGAGTTATTTTTTAGCTACAAAAATGAAGAAATAGGGGACCATCAAAGTTGTCGGTTTTAGACCAATTTTGTTAGGGGGTCTATCTCAAAAACTAAACTAGTTAGGTGTATTTAAACAACAAATACCGAAAACACCGATTTATAATGTGGTTTGTAAGTAGGGCTTCCAATACCGGGATCCCGGTATTAGTCAATACCGGGATCCCGGACTTTTTCAATACCGGTATTGAGGGCTTCCAATACCGGGATACCGAAATTGGCTAATACCAGGATCCTAGGCCTTTTTCACATTTTTATCAATATCTGCAGAAATGCCTGCAGCCCAATATTGAGTTGATTTGAACTGAAAAACAACTGGAAGCAGAAATGGAGGTTAAAACTAAAAAAAAAGTATCTAAACCCCAAGCTTCCTCTAGCATTCATAATGAATCTATTGTGAGAGTTGAAAAGGTAATTAATTATTAAGCGTTTTAAGGTGTAGAGGCGTAAAGAGCGTTTTCCTCAGTCAACATATTTATGGGATTCCATCAATCAATCAATCAATCAATTTAATCAATTGATTGATTCAATTCAATTAAATTAAAATTAAAATTAAAATGGATTTAATTAAAATTAAATCCATTAATAAAAGTAGCCTATGTCACTATTCAGGTCCTCAACTATCAGATGTACGTATATTAGTATTCATAAGACTTTCATCCAACATTCCAACCCTCACTTTACCCCTGTTGAGGGGGATTTTCGTAAAATCTTTTCTGAGCTGATCCCTTGAAATAACATACCACCTAAACAAGTAAATAATTATCATCATCATCATCATCAACCATTTCATCATCATTACCAACCCATCAAAGGCTCACTACTGAGCGCAGGTCTCCTCCCAGAGAAGGGTTATGGGCCATAGTCCACCACGCTGGCCAATTGGCGGACTTCACACACTTTCAAGAACATTATGAAGAACTCTCAGGAGTGCAGGTTTCCTCACGATGTTTTTCTTCACCGTTGAACCAAGTGATATTTAATTGCTTAAACGCAATTGACTCTGAAAAGTCAGAGTTGCGTACCCGGGATCGAACCTGCGACCCCCCGAATAGGAGACCACAGTCCTAACCACTCGGCTATCACTGCTTAACAAGTTAATCTAATAGGTATATAAAATTCTCATGTCGCGCTGTTTGTTATCAAACTCCTCCGAAACGGCTGGACCGATTTTTATGAAATTTTGTGTGCATATCGGGTAGGTCTGAGAATCAGCCAACATCTATTTTCCATACCCCTAAATGATAAGGGTATCCCAACCCTACATATATTTGCTGGCGGTACGAAGTTCGCTGGGTCAGCTAGTAGTATCAATAAAATCAAAATATTCCCATACAAATTTTCACCCCCTATTGTACTACTCTGAAAGGGTGATTTTCTGAAATAGCTTATACAGGTTCTTAATACCTAAAATTAATAACTGAATTGCCGATTTTTCATTTCTTACTTCAAAAGATATGACTTTCATATAACTCAAATTAAATCCCATTTCAATACCAGGATCCCGGGATCCCGGTATTGAAAAAAATATTTCCGGTATTAATACCGGTATTGAAAAAATCCGGTATTCGAAAGCCCTATTTGTAAGTTGTGACCAAAACAAACGAGCATTTTTTCCCCATATGCTAATTTAGTACTTTCTAAGAACTAAGATATCTAAATATGTGACTAATTTTAAAAAAAATATTTGGTCATATTTACGGAACCCTAAAAGAGCGAGGCCCGACTCGCACTTGGCTGATTTTTTTTCTTGTGGAATTTTCTGCCTTGTCATTGTTTCTGCTTCTTCTTACTATAATAATCTCAGGTATCTCTACCGTCTCATCATCATCATCATCAGCAACCCATCAATGGCTCACTACTGACCACAGGTCTCCTCTCAGAGAAGGGTTATAGGCCATAGTCCACCACGCTGACCCAATGCAAATTGGCGGACTTCACACACCTTCAAGAACATTATGAAGAACTCTCCGATGTGCAGGTTTCCTCACGATGTTTTCCTTCACCGTTGAAGCAAGTGATATTTAATTGCTTAAACGCACTTGACTCCGAAAAGTCAGAGGTTCCCGGGATCGAACCTGTGACCCCCCGAATAGGAGACCACAGTCCTAACCACGAGGCTATCACTGCTTCCTCCTGCTTACTATAAGCTCAGGTATCACCACCGTTAGCAACGTACCTGGTGGAAATACCTAATTAATCTCAGGCTTATCGCTACCCGTCATTAATCAGGCACCCGGCCGCGTAACGCCGCTAATTACATCATCTGCGAGCCAGCGATACACTTGCAATTGACAGATATCTCGCAGCATCTCCATGACATAATATCATATTATGTGTTCAATTACCATAATACTAGTGGTTCGCCCCGAACTGAGACCTCGCGGTAACGGTATCCCATGATTATTCATTCAATCGATACATGGCGACCAAAACTGACATTATTATTATTATGCCCGTTTTCACCAAACATACCTAAATCATCCCCTATGTAGGAGTCTCTTTACGTAGGTAGCTCCAAAACACAATCCTAAGTCCTAACATCCGTCCCAAAGTCCTTTTAGGTGTCCCGTACAGGATCGTGATAAAGAAGTTGACAGTAATCATCACATAACTTATCATAGGTAGCCCGTAAAGGTTAGGGAACGTCAGTGAAAACATTGAATTATTATGTAGGTACTAACGAGTGAAAACGGGTTAGGGGCATCTGTACAAATCGTCATCTATCGACGCGAATAGAAAATATACAAAATGATATTTAACGAAAGAATAATTTTAATTGAATAATATGTTATTATATTATGTACCTAAATAATAATGGTCGACGCAAAACTGTTTTTGGGATAAATCGTAGTCGTAACTCCTAGTTCAATGGAATAGTTAATGACTGCGCCATCTATTAGCATTATTGTGAAGCTATGTGAAATTTACTGATGCTCATTAAAAATTAAATAATCTCGTTTTTTTATAATATTCATATAATTTTAGTATTTGTTGTTCAAGTACAGGATACAAGTGAAGTAAGAAAATAAGTACAACTTGAAAATATATAGAAAATTTTCCCAGAGAGCGTCTTCAAGCGAGCGTATTAAATCGCCACTTTGGAAGCCCCCCATTTCGTCAATTTTAGGAAAAAAATTAAAAAAAAAATACGGTTGTACTCTGTTCCAAATTGTCTTTAAAATGATACACAGAAAACCTATGAATCGCAAATAAAAAAAAATTTCTTCGCATTCGCTTCTATGAGAGCCCCCCTGAAATAAAGATTTTTATAACTTTTTAAGCCATTTTCGGCTGGAGGCCATCGGTTTACATATTATATCTAAATTTGAAGTAATAACGTTCAGTAATTCAAAAGTTATAAGGCTCTGACAGACGGACGGACGGACGGACGGACGGACGGACGGACAAGTGCAAATCGCTCTAGTAAACTCAGATTGACCGAGCGAAATTATATTTAGGTTGCCCGCATATTACATAAATCTCCTCTCAGATAAGGTCATAAGGGTTATACTTATAGGCCAAAGTCCACCTCCACCACGCTGGCCCAATGCAAGTTGGCAGATTTCACACACCTTTGAGAACATTATGGAGAACTCTCAGGCGTGCAGGTTTCCTCACGATGTTTTCCTTCACCGTTGAAACATTGCTTAAAAGAACAAAACTCCTAAAAGTCAGAGGATCGACGGATAGGTGGATCGACGACATCAAACGAGTCGCAGGGAGCCGCTGTATTCAGGCACTGCAAGACCGAAGCCTGTGGAAGTCCATGCAGGAGACCTTTGTCCAGCAGTGGACGACTATCGGTCGATAAAGAAGAAAAGAAATCGAAGACAAGAGCTAATATTAGGGTAGGCTGGTCTAGGAGCACGCACTTAAGGTTCAAACTGTTTTGAAATAAAATTCACTAACTGTAGATTATCAGCTTAATTTTTATTTGGTACTCAATTTATACAGCTTTCATAAAGTAACATGAAATGTAACAGTAATGTGCCATATATTAGAGAAATAAAAAAAATAACAAAAGTGGTAAATACTTACTCTTACACGAGCTATTGGATAGGAGTGCGCATGTAAGTTGATAAGAGTACGCAGGAAAAATTATCTCATATTTCTTAACTCATTCTCATTCGTGTCCATGCTACTTGCAGATTTCACAATTATACATATTTTCAGCTTCATAGATCATACAGGCTTCATGCCACCTCATCATTTGGAACATCCTATTCAGTCTTCATTTGGAGGTACCACGTCATGAGGGACATCCCCACATTTTCTTTTTGGGTTTATTCTTTGGAAGTTTTAGTTTTATATCTCCTTTAGTAATAGATTTCGCAGTCTTTTTTTCACTGGTGCTTATTTTGAGGCCGAATCCTCTTCGAGAGCCAACTAGAACGGAGGTCAACTCAAAATGTCTAACTTTGCTCTTTTGCGGTTCGATCTTGAGATTACTTCAGCTCGTGGTAGTTGAGCTATACCGGAAAGCGGATTTAAACATACAAATAAATATTAAAATACATGTGAAAAATATAAAAATAAAATAATGTGTGTAAGAGTACGCGCGTACTCTTGTAACATACACAAGTGCGTATTCTTTCACACATTAACGATTTTATAATCGAGCGAAGTGTAACGTCATCTATTAGCATCGACCGGAATCATTGTCGCTGTGACCTCTAGGGGAATTCCTTGCCGATCAAGCCGTATTATCGTTTTTGTTTAAAATTTTGTAGTTTTTTCACAAACATAATCCCAAAACGCTAAAATTATTTAAGAAAATAGGTAAAAATGTTTAAACTTAAGTAATTTTTGTGTTTTTGCATGTTTTTTGTTATTTTTTCGCACAGCACTTGCCAATAGCTTGCACTTGAAAATAACTCTGAAGTTAGCCGCGTATCGTTAACAGCGTCACGAGTGTTGGCATTGCGTACTCTTATCGGATGCGTGCTCTTAGACCAGCCTACCAGCCTATAACGCTACCTCGAGGGTTCTGTGGCTGTTGATCACACATTGATCAGTTGATTAGCTCTAACACAAGAGCAAGGCACAGTAGGGGCTGTATATATGGAGCCTGTACCTACTTAGCAAGTGTACAGCTTGTCGCTCTGTACGGGTAGGTACCTATTGTAGCACGGGCAGTTAATCCAATGAATTGTAAGTATACTGCATTTCGGCCATAGATGTTTGGTTTAGGGTCTGGTGAGTGGCACAAGAATTATGAGGAGCGAATCGAAATACTTACTTAAAAAATTGGTTGTCTGTAAAGTCGGTTTACGGACGTTAGTTTTACGTAATAACGTCATAAAGAAACATTGACGATTACAAGCCAACGCTTGGGCCGATCGTGCCTCTCTATCGCTTGTTCCGCGCTCTCGCTTGCACCCTGAGACTCAGGCGGAATGTGACACTTTTTCGTGCGTGCACCCGGTGTTCATCGATTTATAAGACCTTATCACGTCAAAAAACGGCCAACTGAGCGTCGGGCCACGCGTAATTTTGATAAACTCATTTGAGGGAATACCATAGCAAATAGTTTTCCTTGAATCATACTTTGAAATATTACTCAGGCGCATTTTGTAAAATGTCACAAATGATTATTTTGTGATGAAAACTACATAATATTTCCACCTTTGTCCACTTCATCTATTATTATTTTTAAGATTTTTTTTGTTCATAAATAACCTTCTTCTTAATCAACCTATAGAGTATAGACGTCCACTGCTGGACAAAGGTCTCCTCCATGGACCTCCACAGGCCTCGGTCTTGCCTGAATCCAGTGGCTCACTGCGACTCGTTTGATGTCGTCGGTCCACCTGCACTGGACTTCCCGTTGCGGGGTCGCCACAGCACCTTGAGACCCCAACGACTATCAGCTCTTTCAACTATGTACCCCGCCCATTTCCACTTCAGTTTCGCGACTCGCTGAGCTATGTCGGTGACTTTGGTTCTCCTACGGATCTCCTCATTTCTGATTTGATCTCGCAGGGATACTCCGAGCAAAGCTCTCTCCATCGCTCGCGGAGTGACCCTGAGCCTTCTTATGAGGCCCTTAGTTAGCGACCATGTCTCGGATCCGTAAGTTATCACTCGCAACACACGCACTGTTCGAATACTTTAGTCTTTAGGCACAGAGTGATTTTGGACGAGATAAAAAAGTCATAAATAATAAAAATAAATTAATATTATGTGTTGCCTTCTACGTACGGACATTATTGCGACGGGCACTAAACGGCACCCTACACTTGACGTGTTTTTAGTTTTCCTACAACGCCCTCTCTCATAGTTTACATCGCTCCTCCCAGAAGAGTAAGTAATGCCTACTCTTGCAGGCAAATTCGGATCCGTGCTATAGGTAATGAGGCTACACAGGCGTTTGCGTAACAGTCTTATTTGCTGAACCTGTACTTCGCCCCTAACCCTTATCACGCAGGACATAAGGACTTAAATCTTACTCACAGCACTCAAGAGGTCAAAACTATACAAGCTATTTTAGTTTCTAAGTGAAATACGTTTTGAGGTGATTATTGAATGGATGTGGAAATAATGGTTCAGAATTATCCGCTAAGTCTGCTATCGAAGTATAAAGTGGCTCGGTTCGCTTACATTCGGTTAAGTGGATTGTGAATCCTGCCATCGCGTTTTAATGAAACTCATATATGATGCCAAGTAGTAACATCAATGGATGCATTTGTAATAATATCCCCTACCAGGCAGCCTCTCTTTGCATCGTATAATCCTCATAGCTGAGGGTTGTGATTCCATTCCATGTATAATGTTATCACAGATTTTCCTTTTGAAGTTAGGCTTTGTACAATCTTGCGAGAAACCTCATTCTCCAGGAATTTAGGTCTCTAGGTCTTTATCTAGAAGTGTCATATAAAGTGTCTTTGAAAAGTCCGAATCATCACGATATTATAAATGTGAATGTGTGTTTCTTTGTTAATTTGTCCTTCAATCACACCGCATCAAAGCTACGCATCGACATGATTTTTGAACCATGTCGATGCGTATTAATTTAGGGACTAGAAGAGTGACATGGGCTACTTTTAACAAATGTTTCCAGCGGGTTTCTAATAAACGATTACCTAATATCTTTTTTTTAATAAATAAACCAAATTCATGTGTTTTTCAACCGACTTCAAAAAAGGAGGAGGTTATCAATTCGTCGGAATCTTTTTTTTTATGTACTCGTATGTCCATCGATTACTCGAAGACGCCTGAACCGATTTGGGAAATTCTTTTTTTGTTTGAAAGGGTATACTCCCCAGATGGTCCCATACAAATTTATCGAAATTGGTCGAGCGTTTTTAAAATATCAACAATAAACTTATATACTTTGTTTGAGTTGAGTTTGAAGTCGATTGTTTAAAAAGATTTTTTTATATTAAATTAAACTAGTGGTTCGCCCCGAACTGAGACCTCGCGGAATTCCCATAAGGTAGTTTTAACTATATTATATTGTAATTAAAACGCGCCGAATCTGATGACGTCAATCGTCATCTGCTTTCGTGGATGGGATGCGTATGCCTACAGTATTTTACTAAAATTCAGCTGGTTTGCTGAACGGGTGTTACGTATACGATTTCATAATAAAAAAAATTATAAACTGCCATGACTGCGCGCTTGCGGCTTCTGCGGCGAGCATGTCTAGATGCGCGCTCATCTTTACATTCATAGACACAGTACCATCATACGGTAGTAAATAGGTGCTAACGTCTAATTATTGTAAATAGAAACGGATTTACTTTTGCAAAAACGTGGTACTTTTATTGATAATAATTTGCTAATTGAATAACATAATTAGTAATAGACATAATAAGAATAGCTGACGCAAAACTGTATTTACAATATTAAAGACAGCGCCATCTATTAACAGTATAGTGAAGTTTTGTTAAAAACATTGATGCCCATTAAAACTTAAATAATTTCGTTTCTTTATTATATTTATCTAATCTTAGTATTTGTTGTTCAAGTACAGAATATAACTCAAATTATGTGTAAGTTTCAAGTTTTAAAATAAAGTGGTTTTAGAGATCTAGCCTCGAATACAATCTCCACTTTGAAAGCCCCCCATTTCCTCAATTTTAGGAAAAAAAAAATAAAAAATACTTTTGTACTCTGTTCCAAATTATCTTTAAAATGAGGTACTGCAACCTTATGAAATGCAAAAAAATATATTTTACTTCGCATTCGCTTCTATGATAGCCCCCCTGAAATAAAGATTTTTATAACTTTTTAAGCCATTTTCCGCTGGAGGCCATCGGTTTACATATCATATCTAAAATTGAAGTAATTACGTTCAGTAATTCAGAAGTTATAAAGCTCTGACAGACGGACGGACGGACGGACGGACAAGTGCAAATTCACTCAAGTAAACTCAGAGACCTTCGCTTCGCTCGGTCGATTAATTATGTTTAATAGATTTTGAGTTATTAAGGGGGCAAAAGTGGCTCTAAATGGATCGTGTAAATAACACACGGTCGCTGCGTCGCCAGTTCATTTCTCTTTGCTTGAACTTGGCTTGACACGCTTCTGCGTGTCTTGATATTCTGAATTCGATTAGGTGTAAGTATACCTTGGTAGGTAAAAATTGATTTAAGCCTTCATCTAGGCCGCCTTAAGTCTATGCAAAATTAAATAAACTGAAAAGGCAGAGCTCAAAATGTAAAATTACTAGATAATGCCCGCGACTTCGTCCGCGTGGATTAAGGTTTTTGATACCCACGAGAACTCTTTAATTTTCCGGAATAAAATGTAGCTTATGTGCTGTTCTGATCAATTAATTTTTATATTGTGAAGATTCATCAAAATCCGTCCAGAGATTTTGCGTGAACGAGTAACAAACATCCATCCATCCATCCATTCTCACAAACTTGATTCTGCTGAGAAGTGTCAGCATGAAACAGCCTACTTAAAGTGACTTCCTTATTCCCTTACCCACGTAAGTTAAAGCAATAACTTTAATTCCCGCCGTAATATTGTCCCCTGGGCATTACGCGCGCAATATTTCACGCCGACCTGTCCCCGGGGACCTGAACAATCGTAAAAACTCTCTCCAGTGAAACTCTGACGCGACTCATAACGAACTTTTACTTTGGGCGTTACATCACGACCGTTAATACCCCAGCCTCCGTCTTTTTTTTTTTATTCGATAACAAGATAGTCCTTGACTGCGATCTCACCTGATGGTAAGTGACGATGCAGTCTAAGATGGTAGCGGACTAACATGGAAGGGGTATGGCAGTGAAAATTCAACCCATACCCTATTCGGTTTCCACTCCATCGTGCCGGAACGCTAAATCGCTTGGCGGCACGTCGTTGACGGTAGGGTGGTAACTAGCCACGGCCAACGAAAGCCTTCCAAAAGATCAGACCAGAGACAATTCAGAAATTATAAATTCCCAAATTGCCCCCGCCGGGAATCGAACCCGATACCTCCCAGTTATAAGACCACAGCGCTCACCACTGCGCCAGGGAGGTCGTCAAAAATCATTTATTTTGTATCCCGAAAACTTCTATTACTGTCATGCCCGTTCACCAACCATACCTAAATCATCCCCTAAGTACGAGTCTCTTTACGTAGGTAGCCCCTAAATACAATCCCTTACCTAATGTCATTTTCACCTTCAAAATGTTCCCTAAAGGTTCGTGAAAACTGAATTGACAGAAAGCATAACCTAACTTAGGTTAGGTAGGCAGCCCTTAGAACTTTGGTGAAATCTCTCTAACTTTTAACGGGCATTAGTCTGGATCCGGAATTGTTCCTAAAATTATGAGCACAACTTTATTTATAAGCTAGCTGACGCATCCTGGCTTCACACATCAGCAACCCATCAACGGCTCACTACTGAGCGCAAGTCTGCTCTCAGAGAAGGGTTATAGGTCATAGTCCACCACATTGGCCCAACGCAAATTAGTGGACTTTACACACCTTTGAGAACATTATTCTGGTGTTTTTCTTCAACGTTGAAGCATAATATGATATTTAATTGCTAAAGATTGGATCCCGCAGGAAGCCGCAATTCTAACCACTAGACTATCAAAGCTTGAAATTTTTTCATCATCTTAGTCTTATCCCATCGCTGGTCCATCGCTGGGCGTGGACCTTCCCTCAGAATGAGACCAGGCTTCTCTCATATGTTTGGACCAAAATTAACCACACTGGCACACTTTGAGAACATAGGATTTCAACCAAAGATTTTTGCTTATTTTAGGATTTTTAAAAACCGATCTCCACGAGACGAAGTCGCAGACAAAAGCCATAAAAGTTATAACATCGCTGAAAAAATTAAAAGTACTCCTGAATAAGTTAAATACTGTCAAAGTTAAGTGAAATATAATTCGACGATTACGACTATATTGGCACTGAAAGACCTTTATAGGGGTAAAAAGCAATTCAGTGGGTGAAATTAAAGTCGATATATTTGGCAAGCTTTATTGCTTTATGAGTATTCATGTATCTTATAGGAATAAAAGGTTTATATCTTACAAAAGTATAAAAGTATATGAACTATCCGATTAAACGAGAACAGAAATTGGCAGTTATGAAAATAACGAGGAATGAATAGAAGATCAACATCGTAGAAGTAAATAACATTAAAATTAACTTAGCTGTTTAAAGTATAACTACAAGGTTTGATGTAAGGTATCAGTAGCTCTTTACTGGCCGAATATAATATTATGATTATGATATACAATTTATATTAAATCGATCGTAGTAAAATTGTATAAAACGTCTATCACAGTTTCTAAAGTTGTATTAAATCACATAAAATACAAAATAATATATTAAAAAAAATTCAATCTTATAACCAAAATAGTTTGATTCTATAAAAGCGAGGGTAACATCACAGTTTGAACGAGTAAATTTTTATTATAATATAAGATATTGCACATATAATATGAATAAATATTAATTAAAAATATCACAACATAAAAAGGCATAGAAACTATGAATGAATAATGCCATTGTATGTTATTGAAAAATATTTGATTTCAACATCAGGTGTGACCTATGATAGAGAACATTAATATTTCTCATTTCATTGATTGAATAAAACTTAAAGTGGCAGTGATTTAAAAAAATAAGTATTTATTATATTAATAAAAGTTATCGTTAAGTAAACTAATTATTCTAAAGAAATGAATTTAGGTAAATAACTGGCTCTCTTAAAAACAGTCTATCGAAAAATAAAACTAAACATCTTGGCAGTGATGGTCTTGGCAATAACATTTAAGACAAAAGAATGTGGTCTGTCAAAAAAATATTGCAATCCAGTAGATAAAATAGGACCTCGCATTTTATCAACCTCGAAAGGCAATAAAAATAACATTGTATTTTATCAATAAAGACCTCGAAAGGAAATAACATTTTTCAAATAATTTTAAATATAGAGGTTTTATATACCTGCGAATAATTTCGTAAAACTAATCCTTCGTAAAACTTTTCATTTATCAAACACAAAACTATACATCACTGATAAATATTCGAAGGTAAACAATATATTGCATAAACATCGAAACATAATTTGAGTGTTCTCGCATCTAAAATGCAAATATATGCTAAATACATGGGAAGATTCTTTAAAGCGTTTTATGCATACTCGTACCTCGAGTGCAGATGCCTCAAGGTTTCTAGTGAGAGGAGATATTATTAAATATTAGAAGGGCACGCTTCACTAGTTAAGTTTGTTTATTTCGATTGGCCAATCACACATGTCGAAACATATAATTGTTTGACCACAATCTTGAGTGCGAGTGCGGGAGATGAAAGGATAGGTTATTTCACAAGATCGTGATGATTACGCAGCATCATTGCCCAAACGTTCATCGACCGCTCAGTTCGACCCCGAATTCCCAACTGGGTCAAGGTCAACTTGTCGATAGTTCCTCCGGCTGGCGGATGTCTGTTCGTAATTGTATGGAAGCAGTCGGTACCGCGACGGTGCCAATTGGTACTGTTGCGTCTGTTGTCTATACTGTTGCAACTGCAACTCTAGAGCCCGACGCTGTTGCTCGTACAACTGCTGTTGGTACAACAAATCTTGCGTCGATATTACCTGCCCATTCTGAAGATATTGATTTTGGCTCAGTACATTTTGAGGCTGATATACGTTTTCCTGGTTTAGAAGTTCATTTACATATGATTTTGGATTTAGCTGTACATTTGCTTGAATGTATTGATTTATGTAGTTCAGTTGTTCTTCTATTAGTCGATTTGGGTCAATTGCACCCTCATTTTGTGGTTGGTTTTCTTGGATTCCATGATTATTAGCGTGTTGATTTAGCAGTTGTTGATTAACTGAGCGTTGTTGTTCCAAATTTTGATTTTCCTCGTTTTGAGATTGGATACTTCCTTTGTCTTGTTGATTATAGTTTTGACGTTCTACCTCTTGCTGGTTTACGTAGCGTTCTTGTTGCAATTTTTGATTTTGTCTTGACTGAATGCTTTCTTGGTTCTGGTGATTACCGACATGCTGATTCGCCTGCTCTTGAATAACTAAGCGTTGTTGTTTCAAATTTTGATCTTCCTCATTTTGAGATTGGATACTTCCTGTGTCTTGTTGATTATAGTTTTGACGTTCTACCTCTTGTTGATTGACGTAGCGTTCTTGTTCCAATTGTTGATTTTGTCTTGACTGAATGCTTTCTTGGTTCTGGTGATTATGGACATGCTGATTCGCCTGTTCTTGAATAATCAAGCGTTGCTGGTTTAAATTTTGATTTTGCTCATTTTGGGATTGAATACTCCCTCGATCTTGTAGACTATAATTTTCACGTTCAGTCTCCTGATGGTCTGCATAGCGTTGCTGTTCTAATTGTTGATTTTGGTGGGATTCGATATTCCCCGGAACTGATTGGCTATTCGCTTGCGTTTCTACATTTTGGTTGTTTTGGTGGTTAGGTTCATTTTGGACCTGGAACCTCCCTTGAATTTGTATGTTATACTCTTGGCTTTCCATCTGTTGTTGATTGGGTTCGCTTTGGGGGTGATCGCTGCTCGGAGGCTGGTGATAGGATTGCGGTTCGTGTTTGAGCTGTTGCGTGGGGTCGGTGAGGAGTTGCTGTGGAGGCGGGGCGGGGGCGTCGGCGCGGCGGTGCTGCGCGTGCGCCGCGGGCAGCTCCTGCGTGGCCGGGGGCCCGGGCCGGAGGTGAGGACGGTAGGTGGTGGCGTCGAGGCGCGCGAGGGGCTTGCGGGGGCGGGGGGGTTCTCGGAAGGCCTGAGCCTCGCCCGCCAGCGCGCTGTTGCGACTCTGCAACAGGAAACCCGGCTCAGTCCGAGCGACAAGGATGGGTGATGGAGATGATTGGTGATTCGTTTGGATGATACGTCATATGAGTAGGCACTCTTAAGACTAATGACAACTTTTTTTAACAGCTTCCCTGTCCAGGCTGCAAACAATTGTTTATACAATGACTATGCTCACGTGTGATTCTTGGGACAGGAAAAGGGTTAAATATATATACTAGGACTAATATTTTAGCGATAGAGTTATAGTGCTAAACGATTCTTCCTATGATCAAAGCTGTCGTATGCGTAAAATGCAGAAATCCTTTCCGGGGTTAAATATACGCTTTTATAACTTGATTCTGACAGAATTGGTAGCTTTCATCATTAGCAACCCATCAACGTCTCACTAATGAGGACAGGTCTCCTCTCAGAGAAGGGTTATAGGCCATAGTCCACCACGCTGGCCCACTGCGAATTGGTGGAGCTCACACACCTTCGAGAACATTATAGAGAACTCTCAGATGTGCAGGTTTCCTCAAAATGTTTTCCTTCACCGTTGAAGCAAGTGCAGTTAATTGGTAGCTTTACCACTGCAGAAACTTAAACAGTGTGCAAAGACACTATTTAATTAGTAGAGGTCATCAATCAAGCGACCAAGGAAGTGACGACCTCCCTGGCTCAGTGGTAAGCGCTGTTGTCTTATAACTGGGAGGTCTCGAGTTCGATTCCCGGCGGGGTCAATTTGGGATTTTATAATTTCTGAATTGTCTCTGGTCTGGTCTGGTGGGAGGCTTTGGCCGTGGCTAGTTACCACTGTACCGTCAAAGACGTGCCGCCAAACGATTTTGCGTTCCGGCACGATGGTGTGTAGAAACCAATTAGGGGTATGGGTTGAATGTTCACTGCCATACCCTTTCCAAGTTAGCCCGCTACCATCTTAGACTGCATCGTCACCTTCCATCAGGTGAGATCGCAGTCAAGGACTAGCTTGTCATCGAATTAAAAAAAAGAAAAAGTGTTAAGTCAAGCATCAAGGTCAAGCAATCGACTTTGCTTCAGCTGTCCACAAGATAGATAATCTACATAATATTATAGTAACACTTTTGAAAAGACCAACTGCTGAGTTTCTCGCCGGCTCTTCATTGCTTTCTGAACCGGGGTGGTAGAGTGGTGACGTGTCGTAAGAGCCACAAATGCCCACATGAAATTAACTTTGTACTTGATTTATGGTGGTCCCTCAAGGTATGTGATAGGTCGAACTGTTATAAGCTTTACCTAATAACTTAGCTTACTTTACACTCTAAATTAGAACGTCTATGTCAAATGTCCAAAGCCTCTCAATAGAAGAAAGGTCATAACCGAGTGTGTGTTTGAATCAGCCTCGCGGAGAGTGATCACGACTGGTCCAAGTGAATGGATGTCGGACGCAATGTTTATCATCTAAGTGTTTACAATTATATCGCAGTTGCAGAGGCGAAAGGTGTTGTGTTTGTTGAGCAATTGGCATTAGATTTGGAGGCTGTCACACTCATAAATATAATTGAAGTGTCCATCTGTTATCTCGTGATCTCGAAATAGCTGCCTCTCATAAATCATGAGATTTTTAATTTAAATAATATAATTAATCAAGCGGTCATAGTTAAGGTGGAAGACAAGGGTCTGCCCGCGAAATTCAAATTTAATTTGGTTTTTCGCAATTTGTAAACTAATACGACAAAGTAGGCTTATGGCCTTCTAATTGCGCCAGTGGAATTATCATCTTCACAGGTTTACATAAAAATCTTTACTTGAAAGTGACCAGTTTAAGAAATTAATCAAAATACTGAGTTGGACGTGAGTTACTCACAAATTAGTCGATATTTTGATTAATTTCTTAAACTGGACACTTTCAAGTAAATCTTTTTATAGAAAACTGTGAAGGTGATACTGCAATGTCGCAATTAGAAGGCCATAAGCACAGATCACGGAACCGTGATCTGTGGCCATAAGCCTACTTTGTCGTATTAGTTTACAAATTGCAAAAAACCAAATTAAATTTGAATTTCGCGGGCAGACCCTTGTCTTCAACCTTAAGTGGTAATACTTCGGTGAGATTTGTGTTTAAGCAATTAAATACCTAAGCAGTGATAGCTTAGTGGTTGACTGCGGTGTCCTATTCGGGGGGTCGCAGGTTCGATCCGCGGGCTCTGATTTTTCGGAATTATGTGCGTTTATCTATACGTATATTTATATTTGAATTAAATTGTAGTACTTTTTTTTTTGGTACTTTCCCTCATTCTGGAAATATTATCTATATTTTATTCTAACAAAGTTGCATAGGTTAAATCGGCTTAGCATCCAGCTGCCCACAAGTTAGTATAACAAACTAATTACAATGTAATAGCTGTATAAAAATATTGTAAAATGATTATTTTGAAAACAGCAACTGCTGATTTTCTTGCCGGCTCTTCTCAGCAGAATCCGCTTTCCGAACCGGTGGTAGAGTCATGACTTGTCATAAGAGCCACAGGTTGGCCTACGTGAAATAAATAATTTTGAATTTGAATTTGAAATTATCCTGTTAAATATGTTTCAACGTTGAAGGAAAACATCGTGAGGAAACCTGCACACCTCAGAGTTCTCCATAATGTTCTCGAAGACGTGTGAAGTCCGTCTATCTACACTCGGCCAGAGTGGTGGTGTGAGCCTGGCCAGAGTGGATCTCAATTTTTTTTGAAAATACATTATAGCCTAGAGATGTTACATACTGATAGCTTTCTATTGGTGAAAAAATGGTTAAAATCGGTTCAGTAGTTTCAGAGCCTATTCGGTACAAACAAACAAAAAAGATATAGATTAGTATAGATAGTATAGATAATACTATATTATTCGGAGTAGCATTTTTATAATGATCTCGTGAGTCTGCAAACATTTGGACCGCTCTGCCGTTTGTTGGCGGCTGGATCTAGTTCAAGCACCCCCCCCCCCTCCCACCCTCCCCCCCACCCCCCCCCCCCCCCCCCCGGCCTCTCCCCGGCTACAGTAAATGCGATTTAATTAATCGCACCATTGACATAGCGCTGCCGGAGATTTATAGTTCTTTAGAAATGTAAAAAATTAAAAAAAATCGGCCAAGTGCGAGTCGGGCCTCGCTCTTTTAGGGTTCCGTTAAAAAAAATTAAATTAAAATATTTTCATGTACTTACCCATGGAAATATTTTAATTTAATTTTTTTAATTTAATTTAATTTTTATTATTTGTTGTTATAGCGGCAATAGTAATACATAATATGTGAAAATTTCATCTGTCTATCTATTACGGTTTACGAGATACAGCCCGCTGACAGACGGACGGACGGACGGACGGACGGACAGCGTAGGCTTAGTAATAGGGTCCCGTTGGTACCCTTTGGGTACGGAACCCTAAAAATAACTAAAATAACATAAAAAACTACATAATTTAAGTCACCGTATCTATTCATCTCCCATTTATATGCACACCTCAAAGAATATTTTCTGAATATTTTCATATCGCAGTTCGAATTAAATGACTATTTAACGGGATCTATGTAAATAATAAACGCACACTTCAATAAGTTCATGCTCATTGATTGAGCATTGTACGCCAGATGTCATTTACCAAACATCACTCCATTTCGTAAAAGTAAATTCCAATACTTATCTAAAAGTAAAATTTATTTAAAAAAATATTTTTTTCTATGTGTCAAACCATTTTAAGAAATATTTGTTCATTGTATAAAACCATTTTCTTGCTTATTCTTAACTAGCCTTTGCCCGCGGCTTCACTCACGTCGATTTCAAATTTTTTAAACCCTTATTTTACCCCCTTAGGGGTTGAATTTTCAAAAATCCTTTCTTAGCGGATGCCTACATCATAATAGCTATCGGTATGCCAATTTTCAGCCCGATCCATCTAGTGGTCTGAGCTGTGCGTTGATAGATCAGTCAGTCAGTCAGTCACCTTTTCATGTTATACATTTAGATTTAGATTATAATCTAAACAAAGCAAATTAAAAGCAGTGATAGCCTAGTGGTTAGGACTGTGGTCTCCTATTCGGGGGGTCGCAGGTTCGATCCCAGGTACGCACCTCTGACTTTTCGGAGTCAAGAGCGTTTAAGCAATTAACTAACACTTGCTTCAACGGTGAAGGAAAACATCGTGAGGAAACCTGCACACCTGAGAGTTCTTCATAATGTTCTCGAAGGTGTATGAAGTCCGCCAATTCGCATTGGGCCAGCGTGGTGGACTATGGCCTATAATCCTTCTCTGAGAGGAGACCTGCGCTCAGTAGTGAGCCATTGATGGGTTACTGGATTATAATCTAAACGCGGTCAAAGGCTTCCTTAATAATATTCAGCCTGATTTTCCTTCAATATCATATCATTGAAGTCTCTCAAAGCGCACGCAAATACGCAGTGCATTCGGTAACGGTGAACACTAATGAGAATGACCTATCCTTTGAAAAAAATGTTCTCCTCGCTTCAATGAACCTCTAAACGAGGGTATAAAGTATAAACCTTATTCATTTCAGAGCCAGCCTAACTTTTATTTTCATTTTATTTTAACCTACTTATTTTGCTTGACTTGCACCTAAATGCTTTAGTTAAATATAAAGCTCTGAAATTTTGTCAAATTTATTAGAGTCGAAGAGAAAAAGGCAGTTCTAGATAATATTTAATAACTAGCTGATGCCCGCGACTTATTACGCGTGGATTTACTGTTAAAAATCTCTCGGAAACTCTTTGATTTTCCGGGATAAAAAGTAGCCTATGTCAGGTCCTCAACTATAACCATGTAAAAAATCACGTCGATGCGTAGCTTTGTTGCAGCGTGATTGAAGGATAAACCAAAAAATAAACACACTTTCGAATTTATATATTAGCTGTGATATTAGTATGATTATGTGTATACCTTTTAAAAAAAAAAGAATATTAGCCAAATTGAAGTTGACTCATATCTTCCTTTCCCCTCCAAATAAGCGGAAAGCTTGTGCTAGGAGTGGGTACGACAATAGTGCAACGGGTGGGATTCGAACCCGCGACCTTTCAGTTTTCAGTCCGCAGACCTTTAACCGTTGGGCTATTGAGGCTTAAACCTTGTAAGATTGATGTTAGATACAGCATCCAACTTGAAATGTATGCTATTCGGTGACTGAAACGGGGCAGTCTATAACTAGAGAGTTTCTATAGTAGCGATTTAAAGCAGTCGAGTGCTCTGACTGGCATTAGCTATGGGGTGTTTTTGTATAGATTTGCTGCCTGCATGCTAGACAGTTGACACGTGGTTGACACAATGCTCTCAGAGGATATGTGTGAAGTCTGCTCATCGGCACTTGACCAGCCGACTGGTGGACTGTGGCTTAAATCCTTCTTATCGAGAGAAGACCTGTGCCAAGCCACCAGTGGTGGCTAGTGGTAGGATGGATGGTATGAAGAATATTCGTTTATAACCTAAAACAGCAGACGAATCCGTACGCATCAGCTGGTTGGGTATAAACGTAGACGAATGATAATAAAATGGTAATCATACTTTATTATTACTAATATTATAAATGCGAAAGTGTGCTGGTTTGTCCGTTAATCACGCCGCAACAGAGCCACGGATCGTCGTGATATTTTACATGGGTATAGTTGAGAACCTGAATCAAAGAGTTTTTAAAGAGATCGTAAAAAGATAATTTAATATAAAATAATTATTTTTAAACTACCGACTTCAAACTCCCGCTTTACTACATTACACACACACACTATACAAAGTATATAATTTATTGTTGCTATTTTAAAAAACACTCGACCGATTTCGATAAAATTTATTTGGGACCACCTGGGGAGTATACCCTTTCAAACAAAAAAAAGAATTTCCCAAATTTGTTCAGGCGTCTTCGAGACATACATAAAAAAAAAGATTCCGACGGATTTATAACCTCCACCTTTTTGGCTGTTCGATTAAAAATCCACGCGGACAAAGACGCGGGCATCAGCTAGTAATAATCTAATATCGCATGTCTAATCAATAATTCACAGTGCTAATTAATAGAGGCTCGCTACAGACAGATACACGTAGGTACGCGACCGTGAGCCAGATAGCAGATTAATATAATGATAACCGTGGCCCGCTGCGGCCGAGACATAACATACATAATAGTACAAGTACAAAATATTCACTTCTCAAAATCATCTAGATAAACAGCGACTCTTGTTACCACACTTCATCATCATCAGCAACCCATCAACGGCTCACTACTGAGCGCAGGTCTCCTCTCAGAGAAGGGTTGTAGGCCATAGTCCAACACGCTGGCCCAATGCGAATTGGCGGACTTCACACACCTTCAAGAACATTATGAAGAACTCTTAGGTGTGCAGGTTTCCTCACGATGTTTTCCTTCACCGTTGAAGCAAGTGATATTTAATTGCTTAAACGCACTTGACTCCGAAAAGTCAGAGGTGCGTCCCGGGATCGAACCTGCGACCCCCCGAATAAGAGACCACAGTCCCAACCACTTAAATAGTACTTTGGCGCATTTTCACTCCGAAACCGTAGTATGGAAATTGTCTTGTATGACCAACTGGCTGGTTTGTATAGTAGTAGTGATTGAGTACTTAGTTGTAAATTGTAATTGTAGTATAAATCAGTTGTAGCCTAGTGGTTAGGACTCGCGGTCTCCTATTCGAAGGGCCGCAGGTTCAATCCCGGGCACCTCTGACTTTTCGGAGTTAAAATATCACACGCTTCAACGGTGAAGGAAAGCATCGTGAGGAAACTTGCACGCCTGAAGAGAGTTCTTCATAATGTTCTCAAAGGTGTGTGAAGTCTGCCAATTCGCATTGGGTCAGAGTGGTAGACTATGGCCTATAAGCCTTATCTGAGAGCAGACCTGCGCTCAGTAAGAGTGGGTACGACAATGCAACGAGTGGAAATCGAACCTGCGACCTTTCAGTTTTCAGTCCATGACTAACTTTGGCTATTGAGGCCTTAAAATGATGTGTACCATTGGGGTTTTGTGTCAAGAAATTTTCTGTGCTTTGTTTACGTTTTAAGATAGCTTCAGCCTTTGCTAGATAATATTATGAGTAGTAGAAGAGCTGATGGTCGTTGGGGTCCCAAGGTGCTGGAGTGGCGACCCTGCACCGGGAACCGCAGTGTTGGCAGACCCCACTAGGTGGACCGACGACATCAAACGAGTCGCAAGGAGCCGCTGGATTCAGGCGGCGCAAGGCCGAGGACTGTGGAAGTCTATGCAAGACACCTTTGTCTAGCAGTGGACGTCTATCGGTTGACAAAGAAGAAGAATGCATTATGGAATGCATTGCCCGATTCCATAAGGAGTGCAAACTCAAAATTTTCCTTTAAACGGCAAGTGAAGGATCGTCTGCTCAAAACCATGTAACCCCTGTCTGTAACTTTTTTCTATATTTATTATATTTAATACTAATTTTATGTTTCACTAGCTGATGCCCGCGACTTTGTCTGCGTGGATTTAGTTCATAACATCCCGCGGGAAATCTTTGTCACCCTCCAGGTTCTCAACTATAGTCTATCCAATAAATCACGTCAATCCGTAGCTTTGTAGCAGGAAACATTTGATCGTCTTGCTTGCGGCATTGTTAATGATGATTCAAAGAGAAAACATATTACTGATGATATTATCAATTACGTTAAACTATAATTTTTATAATTGTTTTTACCATAATTAACCAAATACAAAATTACGTTTAGCTGTCATTTACGTTTTGTTCTTCCACTGTCATTTTCGTTTTTTTATTCCATGTCAGATGCATTTTTGTTATACCAGGTTTTATATTGACTTGACGGAAACGCGGTCGAACGGGATAAAAAGTATCCTATGTCCGTCTCCTGGTTCTAAGCTACCTCTCCACCAATTTTGAGCCAAATCGGTTCATCCGTTCTTGAGTTATAAATAGTGTAACTAACACCACTTTTTTTATATATATATATAGATAATATAGATATGTACGGTATCATGTTACGTAATGTATTTTGTATCATGTAATATATTATTTAGGTATCTATTTGTATATAATTATGTATATTATATGTATATTATTATATATTTATATATTATTCTCTTTTTACCCTACTCTTTTGCACACCTACAAGTGTTGTCTCACATCTCAAGGTTGACTGGTAGATAATGCTTTAGCATTAGGTCCGCCTCTTGTACTTTTTTGTGCAATAAAGTGTTTAAAAAAAAAAAGAAGAATATGAGTACTTCCACTTTTCTCAAGGAAATGTGACATGAGACGGAGAGACGAGGAGAGATATCACGGTCACTCGCTCCACTGGCCACGAGAATTCAACTGTGATTTGCAAATTACTATTTAACTGATGATTCTACGAACGATAAGTGCACTTTCGACGACCGACAGACCTGAATACGAATCAGTATAGCTATAGTGTAAACATTTCGACGACCTCCCTGGCTCAGTGGTGAGCGCTGTTGTCTTATAACTGGGAGGTCTCGGGTTCGATTCCCAGCGGGGTCAATTTGGGAATTTATAATTTCTTATTAAATTAATTCATCTTGCAAGATTTGACCCAAACAAACAAATAGATAAACTGGTCAAGTTAAATAAAAGCTTGTAAAAAAGAGCAACCGCGTTGCTGGTTCTTCTCGGTTGGGACGGCATTCCGAACAAGTTCGTCTGATGGGAGGCTTTGGCCGTGGCTAGTTACCACCCTACCGTCAAAGACGTGCCGCCAAGCGATTTAGCGTTCCGGCACGACGGCGTGTAGAAACCGATTAGGGGTATAGGTTGAATGTTCACTGCTATATACCCCTTCCAAGTTAGCCCGTTACCATCTTAGACTGCATCATCACTTACCATCAGGTGAGATCGCAGTCAAGGACTAGCTTGTCATTGAATAAAAAAAAAATTGCCGTGACAGACAGACACAACACATAACCACACTATGTACACTTGTATAACGATTATCTTCTTCTATATAAAAGGAACAGGTGACTGACTGACTGACTGATCTATCAACGCACAGCTCAAACCACTGGACGGATCGGGCTTAATGGCATACAGATAGCTATTATGACGTAAGCGTCCGTTAGGAAAGGATTTTTAAAAACTGAACCCCTAAGAGGTAAAATAGTGGTCTGAAAAATCGAACTTAAGGTGAGCGAAGACGCAGGCAACCTACTAGTGAAAATATAATATTCTGTATTAAGAGTATAATCATCAGAATCTGTAGTGGTATTTTTGCCTATTCGGGCGAGTTCACTTTCATTCTACACTACGAATGTGTGACTTTGTATTACCTACCCAGTTCAGTTTTTACTACATAGTACAAGGGCAAGTAGGCTCAGGATCGCTCAGCGGGCGATGGAGAGAGCTATGCTTGGAGTGCCCCTGCGGGATCGAATCAGAAATGAGGAGATCCGTAGGAGAACCAAAGTCACCGACATAGCTCAGCAAGTCGCGAAACTGAAGTGGAAATGGGCGGAGGTCGTTGGGGTCCCAAGGTGTTGGAGTGGCGACCCTGCAACGGGAAGCGCAGTGACAGACCCCCCACCAGGTGGACCGATGACATCAAACGAGTCGCAGGGAGCCGCTGGATTCAGGCGACCCAAGACCGAGGCCTGTGGAAGTCCATGCAAGAGACTTCTGTCCAGCAGTGGACGTCTATCGGTTGATAAAGAAGAAGACAAGGGCCGACGTGATTTTCTTCGTAGTAAACCAATACTAACTTACAAGAAGTGAATTAATATTTACAAGAAAGATATTAGTATATATTATAACTTATTAATAATATATTAATTCTGGTGAGACATGCTTTTTCTGGTTTTCTTAGCCTTCCGTCCACAACAGATATGATATCTGGATTTCTTATTTTTATTATTGTAATGTTTACGTAAAGATGTGCTAGACGAAAAATAAAGTGAAAATAAATAATGCTAGGTACACACCTGCGGCGAAACGCCGAGCATCTTGAGGCTGGGCGGCACGTTCGCGAGCGCGGCGCGCGGCAGCACCACGTGGCCGAAGTTGACCGTGAACGCCTCGCACCACACCGCGAAGTGGCCGATGTCGAACACCGTCAGCTCCTGGACCAATCACAAGTGTCAACATATATCCGTTTAATCCGTATTAATACATATTTAAAGAGAAAAGGAAGAAAAAGCATTAATTTAAAAGTTCTGTGACAGCATCGAACTATAAAAAACAAGCATTAGGAGCATTAAGATTGTTATACGTCTAGATACTATTTTATTTTTTGTTTTTGGATGTATTTTTTTTCGATTTTATTCATAGACTTATGTTTTTATTTTCGTTCACAGTTTAAACTTTTACTTCTTATAGTTTTGTATTTAGGTATATTATACTTTTTTTTAATTTCTGTGATGTGACCCCTTAGATAAGTTAGACATTTAATGATGTGTGTTTGTATAGTTTATAAGTAATGTATAATATAATGTATAACTTTTGAAGTCCTAATAAATAAAATTATTAAAAAAAAAATTATGACGAAAGGAAGTTTCTAACAAAGTTTCGCCTTAAAAGTAGATTCTAAACAAGTAATGAATGTGTGAGTGCCATGTAGGTAATTATTTTTTGTACTAGTACTGATAATTACGTTTTTGATGGTTCTTGTTTTGAACCCTTTCACAGCACAGTGCCTACTTCATTCTTTAATAATTTTCTGCGAGTTCGATGTGCGACAGTTAAGACTAAACACCCTCAAATAACAGAAGCGCCAAATTGATATGTGTCATGTGTGGCACAACCCGAAGAAAAGTCCAAGCTCAGCAAGTATTTATGCTTGTACATACACAGTTTAAATTGCAGTGTCCGTGTGTCTGTCTGTCCGTTTGAATAAATGTATTTTCTTTCTTGCAGGATTGGATCATGGATTGGAATAAATTTATAAAGACATATCAAAAATTCCGAAGCCAGCGGGATTCGAACCCACATCTCTTGGGAATCGCGCCCGAGTGTGTTAGCCACTTACACCATGGCTACGGTCGAACTACACGTCAGCATCGAAAAAAACATGGATTATTTGAACAATACATCCGGGATAAAAACTGCGACCTTCAAAATTCAAAAAAAATCAAAATTATTTATTTCACGTAGGCCAACCTGTGGCTCTTATGACACGTCATGCCTCTACCACGAATAGGAGACCGGAGCTGTGCCTTAATCATTGGGTTGTTAGTGCGTAAGTGAAATTGTTGAGTGCAAGAGTCCATCGCACTATGACACCCCCCTAACACAAGCTTTACATTTATTTAGGGGGATAGGTATTGAGCTCTATAACTAATCTATGATTAACAGTAGAGGCTGCTGTAGTATTTTTAGGATATACTTGATAGACGCCATTTTGGCGCTGTAAGAGGAGTCGCAGGGGGGTCGCAGGTTCGATCCCGGGTACGCACCTCTGACTTTTCGGGGTCGAGTGCGTTTAAGCAATTAAATATCACTTGCTTCAACGGTAAAGGAAAACATCGTTAAGAAACCTGCACATTTGAGAGTTCTTCATAATGTCCTTGAAGGTGTGTGAAGTCCGCCAATTCGCATTGTGCCAGCGTGGTGGACCATGGCCTATAACCCTTCTCTGAGAGGAGACCTGCGCTCAGTAGTGAGCCGTTGATGGGTTGCTGATGATGAACTAATTGTAGAGCTCGGTGTGCCATTTATTAGTTCCAGAGACACTCGTGTGTCAAATGTGGCGCTTCTTTCAAATTGATTCACAAATTATGGTGTCATTTGTATAGTATACAACGTGTACTGAAAGTCCGAAAAACCACTGCAGGGTACCTTTGTACCTTTCACATAGAACTCTCCAGCACAAGTATTGGACTCGAAGCCTTATAGTTTTTGAGTAAACGACACTGAAAGTTTTCGCCAATACCTACCAATCTTAGCACAACCCTAGATTATTTTAAACTAGATACATTTTAAATGAGATACATTTTTAGATATCTATATAGATATACTTAGATAATATAGTTCTTAGAAAGTACGAAATTAGCATATGGGGAAAAAATGCTCGTTTGCTTTGGTGACAACTTACAAACCGCACTATAAATCGGTGTTTTCAGTATTTGTTGTTTAAATACACTATATAGTACATAATATACCAAAATTTCAAATTCCTAACTAGTTTAGTTTTCGAGATAGACCCCCTGACAAAATTGGTCTAAAATCGACAACTTTGATGGCCCCCCATTTCTTAATTTTTGTAGCTAAAAAATAAAAAAAATATATATTTGAACTTTACTTAATGAGCTCTAGACAATGACACCCCACATGCCAGGGTAAAAAAAAAATATTTCGACTCCTTTTCCATGTATGGGAGCCCCCTTTATTTTTTAATTTAATTTAACTTTTAGGGTTCCGTACCCAAAGGGTACCAACGGGACCCTATTACTAAGCCTACGCTGTCCGTCCGTCCGTCCGTCCGTCCGTCCGTCCGTCCGTCCGTCAGCGGGCTGTATCTCGTAAACCGTAATAGATAGACAGATGAAATTTTCACATATTATGTATTTCTATTGCCGCTATAACAACAAATAATAAAAATTTAATTAAATTAAAAAAATTTAATTAAAATGGGTACGTGGGTAGATGGAAATCTTTTAATTTAATTTTTTTTAACGGAACCCTAAAAGAGTGAGGCCCGACTCGCACTTGGCCGATTTTTATTATTTGTTGTTATAGCGGCAATAGAAATACACAATATGTGAAAATTTCAACTCTCTATCTATTACGGCTTACGAGATACAGCCCGCTGACAGACGGACGGACGGACAGCGGAGGCTTAGTAATAGGGTCCCGTTGGCACCCTTTGGGTACGGAACCCTAAAAATGTGCTTATTTCAATATTTTTATAGATGATTCTTTATTAGCTACACACACGTACCCTGCAGTCATTTTTTGGACTTTCAGTACACGTTGTACAGGTGCAGCCAATCCAGTGTTAATCATAGATTAATTATAGCGATGAGAGGGGAGGTAGGGGACGGAGAGGAGGTAGGGCTCACCCCGGGCAGCGTCAGCACGATGGTCTTGCGGTCGTACTTGCGCAGCGGCGTCTCCTTGCCGTTCTCGTCCGGGATGCGGATGCCCTGCGGCGACGGCTGGTCCCCGCGACCCACCCAGAACTTGGCGTCTGCGGGGCAAACGAAGGCAATGAATGAATCATAATATTATATTCTTTATTGTACTTACACCAAAAAAAAATTGGTTGTCTATAAAGTCGGTTTACGGACGATAGTTTAACATGACAACGTCCTAAAGAAACATTGACGATGACTGGCGGGCGGCGGCGCGGTCACAAGCCAACTCTTGGGCCGATCGTGCCTCTCTATCGCTTGTTCCGTGCTCTCGCTTGCACGCTAAGGCGCAGGCGGAACGTGACACTTTTTCGTGCAACCGGTGTTCATCGATTTATAAGACGTTATCACGTCAAAAAAACGTAACACAAGTAACTTAAAAAAATTAAAAGAAACAGAGTACAATAGGCGGCCTTATCGCTTTGAAGCGATCTATTCCATGCAACCCATGGTTGGAGGAAAGAAAATAAAAATAAAAACACAGATTGTGGGTGTTCACTAATTAATTACTAGTGATTCGCCCCGAACTGAGACCCACAATCATTCGTTAAATCGATATAGTAATTAATTATATTGATGTTTGATAATTGATTAACATAATTAGTTGTTAAACAAAATAATAATACTTGACGCAAAACTGTTTTTAGCCAATGACAGCGCCATTTGTTTGAAGCTGTGTTGAAAATACTGATGCCCATTAAAAACTAAATAATTTCGTTGTTTTATAATATTTATCTAATTTTAGTATATTTTGCTGTTAAAGTAGGTACAGGATATAACTGAAAATAATTTCTATAAAATCTTTTTATATCCGTGACTCTGTGTAATTTTTTGCAAAAACAAAATATACTTATGTATACTGGTAAAGTAATCAGGTAGTTCAAACTACAATACTCAAATTATAACATTCGCTACAGATAAATCTTCTTTGCATTTAAAAACTAACTCTACAAACGAATTTCCTTTACAAGGCGCCCCTTAAAACTAACTGCCAGCTTTGAAAGATTCACTTCAAGAAAAACTGGAGCGTTTATGAAAGTACAGTCGGAGCGAACTCTAGCATCCTCGAAAAATGTCTGCGAGTAGCGAGCGCTGCAATTGATTTATATTAGCGATGACCTCCGGAACATGTTAGCTTAGCCCACATACCTAGCTGTAGGTACATAGTTTCATACCGCTGCAGAGTCGCAACCAGGACCATGAGTGGCCGGGCACGCCTTAATTACGAATACACGACTTAGCAGATTTACTTCTCCCTTTAATTCTTCAAAAAGGAAATCTAACAGACTAAGGAGATATATCATATACCTATTTGTTAGAGTAAGACAGTTTCATTAATTTTAGAGAGTTAATCTAACTTTTTTCGATGATGCTGTGGCTGTTACCACTCTACCGAGAAAAACGTGACGCCAAACGTTTATTTAGAGTTCCGGCACGATGGTGAATTGATCAGGAGAAGAACTTTTTGGATCTAAGTGCATTTAAATCATGTTTTATACTTAGTAGGTTTACTATTTGCTTTAACGATGAAGGAGAAGACATAGTGAGGAAACTTGTACGTGAAGTGACGTGAAGTAACGTGAAGGTGTGTGAAGTCTGCCAATCCGCCTTTGGCCAGGGTGGTGAACTATTATTGATCCCGGAAAAATAAATGGTTCTTGCGGCATTTATAACTCTAACTCCACGCGGACGAAATAAATGGTTCTTGCGGGATTTATAACTCTAACTCCACGCGGACGAAATAAATGGTTCTTGGGAGATTTATAACTCTAACTCCACGCGGACGAAATAAATGGTTCTTGGGAGATTTATAACTCTAACTCCGCGCGGATGAAATAAATGGTTTTTGCGGGATTTATAACTCTAACTCCACGGGGACGAAATAAATGGTTCTTGCGGGTTTTATAACTCTAACTCCATGCGGACGAAATATTTGGTTCTTGCGGGATTTATAACTCTAACTCCACACTGGCGAAATAAATGGTTCTTGTCGGATTTATAACTCTAACTCCGCGTGGACGAAATATTTGGTTCTTGTCGGATTTATAACTCTAACTCCACGCGGACGAAATAAATGGTTCTTGTCGGATTTATAACTCTAACTCCACGCGGACGAAATAAATGGTTCTTGGGAGATTTATAACTCTAACTCCGCGCGGACGAAATAAATGGTTTTTGCGGGATTTATAACTCTAACTCCACGGGGACGAAATAAATGGTTCTTGCGGGTTTTATAACTCTAACTCCACGCAGACGAAATAAATGGTTCTTGCTGGTTTTATATCTCTAATTCCACGCAGACGAGATAAATGGTTCTTGCGGGATTTATAACTCTAACTCCACGCAGATGAAATAAATGGTTCTTGCGGGATTTATAACTCTAACTCCACGAGACGAAATAAATGGTTCTTGGGAGATTTATAACTCTAACTCCACGCAGACGAAATAAATGGCTCTTGCGGGATTTATAACTCTAACTCCACGAGACGAAATAAATGGTTCTTGCGAGATTTATAACTCTAACTCCACGCGGACGAAACCGCGGGCAAAAGCTACGATGAGCATGTTATATACTCAAACCTATTTATCTATGACCTACATTAAATGATTTCATTCAAGAAACCGCACGAGTGGATTCACAAGGTTTAGTATTTTGTGGTTAGGTTCTGCCGCAGTGACCCGGTTTGTGCTCCAACTGTAACGCAGATAATAAAGTGCGATCGAATCGCCACCGTGACACTGCAACTGAATATAAATAGGCTTATACGACCTTCTATTATTTATTTTACTTAGAGCAGTGACAGCTTAGTGGTTAGGTTTGCGATCATTTATTTTGGAGGTCATGGGTTTGATTCTGGGCACGCACCTCAGACTTTTCCTAGCTACGCGCGTTTAAGCGATTAAATATCACATACTTCAACGGTGAAGCGAAACATTATGAGGAAACCTGCACAGCGGAGAGTTTTTCATAATATTTTTAAAAGTGTGAAGTTTGCCAATTTTCATTAGGCCAGCGTGGTGGACTGTGGCTTATTAACCCTTCTCTGAGAGGAGACCTGCGCTCAGTAATGAGCCGTTAATGGGTTGCTGATTATGCTGATCATGATTTACCTTATCTTCCCATAGTATTTAAACAACTCGATTTACGTTTATAAAGTTGCGGGCACCTTAGCATTTTCAAATGAACTTCTGATTCCTGACTGATTGATTATGAAGATTATATTATATGAATGATAATATGATGTTTCATCGTTATTAGTATTTATCGACCGAGCGAAGCGAAGGTCTCTGAGTTTACTAGAGCGATTTGCACTTGTCCGTCCGTCCGTCTGTCCGTCCGTCCGTCTGTCAGAGCCTTATAACTTCTGAATTACTGAACGTAATTACTTCAATTTTAGATATGATATGTAAACCGATGGCCTCCAGCTGAAAATGGCTTAAAAAGTTATAAAAATCTTTATTTCAGGGGGGCTCTCATAGAAGCGAATGCGGAGTAAAATAAAATTTTTTGCATTTCATAGGGTTGGAGTACCTCATTTTAAAGATAATTTGGAACAGAGTACAAAAGTATTTTTTTTTTATTTTTTTTCCTAAAATTGACGAAATGGGGGGCTTTCAAAGTGGAGATTTTATTCGAGGCTAGATCTCTAAAACCACTTTATTTTAAAAATTGAAACTTACACATATTTTGAGTTATATTCTGTACTTGAACAACAAATACTAAGATTAGATAAATATTATAAAGAAACGAAATTATTTAAGTTTTAATGGGCATCAATGTTTTTAACAAAACTTCACTATACTGTTAATAGATGGCGCTGTCTTTAATATTGTAAATACGCATCCCATCCACGAAAGCAGATGACGATTGACGTCATCAGATTCGGCGCGTTTTAATTACAATATAATATAGTTAAAACTACCTTATGGGAATTATGGGATACCGCGAGGTCTCAGTTCGGGGCGAACCACTAGTTATACTAAGTAATAAAATGTGTGTGTGTCAGCTCCGACGCACGACTGGAGTTTACTCCTTACAACGTCGTAATGCATTCGCGGCGCTCGCTGCGTCTAGGCGCCGCTCGGACCCGATCGGTACGCGCTCGGCTTCCCGAAGCGAAAGCTCTTTCGCACGAAAACCAACCTTATTTACTCAACGTTAGGGTAGAAATTTGCATCGTTGTGAAAAACGTAACGAGGTCACGGCTTCCCTCGGAAAGCTCTTTCGCACGAAAACCAACCTTATTTACTCAACGTTACGGTAGAAATTTGCATCGTTGTGAAAAACGTAACGAGGTCATTGATAAGTAGATTTTACTCCTCGAATTTTTCTCATACCGGGCGCCTAAAATCGATTCTTAAGGAGTTAACTCCAATAAACTCCAATAAACTCCAAAAACTGAACTTATACTAATTATACCTCTATTATATTAAACTAAACTTCAATTACAGACGTGTATTATAGCCATTGACAGCTTAGTTATCGCGACATGTCCCTTTCAAGAGTAGATAAGAGCGTGTTTCAAGGTGTTCTACTTGCTAGTTAATAGACCTCGGGTGTAGCAGTACATATGAATGGTAAATCATGATAGCTTAAGATATCAGGGCCCCAATACAAATACAGGTTTCTCGTGGATACAAATTAATATCTGTATTAATCTATATATATAAAAGAAAGTAGTGTTAGTTACACTATTTATAACTCAAGAACGGATGAACCGATTTGGCTGAAAATTGATGGAGAGGTAGCTTAGAACCAGGAGACGGACATAGGATACTTTTTATCCCGTTCGACCGCGTTTCCGTCAAGTCACTATAAAACGTGGTATAACAAAAACGCATCTGACATGGAATAACAAAACGCAAATGACAGTGGAATAACAAAACGTAAATGACAGCTAAACGTAATTTTGTCTTTGGTTAAGTATGGTAAAAAATTTGACAATTATAAAAAGTGTTATAATAAAGCTTTACTGATATTATAAATGCGAAAGTGTGTTTGTTTGTTGGTTTGTCCTTCAATCACGTCACAACAGAACAGCGGATTGATGCGATTTTTTGCATGGGTATAGTAATGGATGTAGTAGTGGTTCCTCAGACTGGGAGAGCTACTTTTTATCTCGGATAATGAAAGAGTTCCCGCGGGATTTTTAAAAACTAAATCCATGCGGACGAAGTCGCGGGCATCAGCTAGTTAATGTATATCTTAAGACTAGCTCTGCCCTCATTTTTTTATCTTTTGCCCGCGGCTTCACGTTTAGTTTATAAACCCCTTAGGGGTTTAATTTTCAAAAATTCTTTCTTAGCGAATGCCTATGACGTGACGTCCGTCCAGTGATTTGAGCTGTGCTTGTAGATCAGTCATTGAGTCAGCTTCCCCTTTTATTGACCGAGCGAAGCGAGATCTCTGAGTCTTCTTGAGTGCATTTGCACTTGTCCGTCCGTCTGTCTGTCAGAGCCTTATAACTTCTAAACTACTGAACGTAATTACATCAAATTTAAACATAATAATATTATTATGTAAACCGATGGCCTTCAGCCGAATATAGCATAAAATGTTATTAAAATCTTTATTTCAGGTGAGCTCTCATAGAAGCAAATGCACAGTAAAATATTTTTTGTTGCGCTTGCGACGTATTTTTTTAAAGACGATTTAGAACAGAGTACAAATTATATCTTTTATTTTTTCCGAAATGGAGGGGGGGTGCTTTCAAAGTGGAGATTGAATTCAAGGATCTATGTCAAAAACGGCTGTAAATTAAAAGCTGAAACTGCTGTATAATTTTAGTTATATCCTGTACTTGAACAACAAATACTAAAATTAGATAAACATTATAAAGATACGAAATTATTTCATTTTTAATGGGCATCAGTGTTTTTAACATAACTTCACAATTATGTTAATAGATGTCATTACTATCGTAATAACAGTTTTGCGTCGACTGTTATTATTTTGTTTAACAAGACAACTATGTTTTATTATGTTATTCAATAATTAATTATTAAACACGAATAAAATGCTATTAAATAACTTCACGTCGTTGTTTTTGCACCAACAAACCAACAGTATGGGTCTCGAGGCTGAGCCTCCTTACCCGGGCGCGTCCTCACAGAAATAGCTGCCGCTACCTTGACTATTTGTTTCAGCTCTTTTAAATGGAGCTGAGGCTGCGCCGGTCTGGTGTCAGCCTGGGGAGATCGTGGTGAAAAATATATAGGTCATCATATTCGGTGTGTTGGGTGTCATGTCCAATGGCCCACCTTGGCCGGCCGCGGGAACTGCAGGCTGCGCGGGATCTGCGACCAGAAGCTGCTATGTCACACTCACCCGGAGCCTCTCCGTCGTACGAGAAGTTGGGCACCAGCAGCGTCTGCGCGTCCACCACCACGACGGGGTCCGAGGACACGCCGTGCACGCCGCGCAGCGCGCCCACCTTGGCCGGCCGCGGGAACTGCAGGCTGCGCGGGATCTGCGACCAGAAGCTGCTGTGTCACACTCACCCGGAGCCTCTCCGTCGTACGAGAAGTTGGGCACCAGCAGCGTCTGCGCGTCCACCACCACGACGGGGTCCGAGGATACGCCGTGCACGCCGCGCAGCGCGCCCACCTTGGCCGGCCGCGGGAACTGCAGGCTGCGCGGGATCTGCGACCAGAAGCTGCTGTGTCACACTCACCCGGAGCCTCTCCGTCGTACGAGAAGTTGGGCACCAGCAGCGTCTGCGCGTCCACCACCACGACGGGGTCCGAGGACACGCCGTGCACGCCGCGCAGCGCGCCCACCTTGGCCGGCCGCGGGAACTGCAGGCTGCGCGGGATCTGCGACCAGAAGCTGCTGTGTCACACTCACCCGGAGCCTCTCCGTCGTACGAGAAGTTGGGCACCAGCAGCGTCTGCGCGTCCACCACCACGACGGGGTCCGAGGATACGCCGTGCACGCCGCGTAGCGCGCCCACCTTGGCCGGTCGCGGGAACTCAAGGCTGCGCGGGATCTCCACCGAGCCGAAGTTGATCTGCGACCAAAAGCTGCTGTGTTCACTGACTGTATAATTAATCAATTGAATACAAAGCCAGTTCGTACAAACTTAATCCAAGTATATGCGCCAACTGCAGATAGTACGCAGGATGATTGTGAGAAGTTATTTATTACGATGATTTGAATCTCGTAATGAAAATGACAAAAAAGCATGATCTTAATATAATAATGGGTGATTTCAACGCTAAGGTGGGGGAGACACCTGGTACACAATATTATCGGGCAGTACGGTCTCGGAGAAAAGAATGACCGAGGTGAACGCCTTATAGAGTTCTGTGCAGAGCACACCCTTACTGTAATTAATACATGGTTTAAATTTCCAAAAAGGCGTTTGTACACATGGGAATCCCCTGCTCACACGAGCTCAAATATTGTTACAAACCAAATCGATTACATATGTGTAAATAGACGTTTTCGTAACGCCATTACTAGCGTTAAAACTTATCCGGGCGCAGATATAAAATCAGATCACATTCCGCTTGTGTCTAAAGTAAAAATTAAATTAAAGAAGCTCGACAAAGCTGAACCAAAGAAAGTTCTCGATCTACATAAACTTAAGAACGATGAAGTTGCAAAATCCTTCAGAATAAAGACTGACGAAGTAATTGCTGCGTGTCAAGATAAAGAATACACAGAAGAGGACTTATGGTTGCTTATAAAACACAAGGTATTAGTTACTGCGGAAAATACGCTTGGTTTTAAGGATAGGATTTGTAGGAAACTTTGGATTACAGATGAAATAATTGACCTTTTTAAGAAGAGAAAAGATAATAAACATAATACTAGTAAATACAAAGAAATAAATGAGGTATTGCAAACGAAAATAAAAGAAGCCAAAGAGGCAGATTTAAAATAATACAGAAGTGTAACCACATAGAATATCTTGCAGCGACACATCAACATGGTGCATTACACAAGGCAATCAAAGATACTCCAACCAAACAAAACATCTCAATGTCAAATGCTGTAGCTGACTCTAAGGGCAATATAATCATAGAGCTGGTCGAACGTTTACAATTATGGTCAAAATATATTGCAGAATTATACCACGACGATCGACCCAGCCAAAACAGTTGTGGAACCCCCACTATGTGGTCACTCCATCCTTCCTGCTGAATTAGACCATGCGTTACAATCACTTAAACACGGAAAAGCGGCAGGAGAGGATGGTGTACCGGTAGAACTTTTGACTAATATGGGAGACCAGCGCAAAAATTTGTTGCTACAACTGTTTAATAAGATTTACGACTCCGGACATATACCAAAAGATCTTCTTCGTTCTACCTTTGTTACAATCCACAAGAAACCTAGGGCGACTAAGTACTCCGACTATAGAACTATCAGCCTAATGAGCCATACAACGAAGATTTTCCTTAAAATCATTTATAATAGAATTATAGGGAAATGCCAGGATAGTATATGCCAGCAACAATTTGGCTTTAGATCCGGAGTAGGAACGCGAGAGGCTATATTCACCTTAAATGTCTTAGCAGAGAGGGCCATTGAAATGCAACAGAATGTATACCTCTGCTTCATAGATTATGAAAAGGCATTTGATATGGTCAAACATCAATTCCTTATGGATGTGCTCAGACAGAAGGACTCTCTACTGGAACCAGGAAGCGGCCATAAAAATAGAAGGGAAGCTCTCGGACTGGCAGCCAATCACTAGAGGTGTCCGACAGGGCTGTATACTGTCTCCATTACTCTTCAATCTGTACTCTGAAGAGATCTTAACAGATTTACTAAACTCTATCCAACAAGGAATTACGATAAACGGAGTGTGCGAGAATAACATCAGATATGCCGACGATACAGTATTGATTGCTAGTACTGCCACCGGGCTACAAAAATTACTAACCGAAGTAGCAAGAGCTGGAGAAGCTAAAGGCTTATCAATCAACGTCGCCAAAACCAAAGCCATGGTTATTTCAAATAGTCCGGAAAGTCCTTACCATCTGAAATTAAAAGATCAGTGCATTGATGTGGTCCCGAAGATAAAGTACCTAGGTAGATATTTCACTTCAGATCTAGATCACCTACAGGAAATAAAATGCCGTATTAGCCAAGCTAAAATGGTGTTTCACAAGATGTCCAAGACCCTCTGCAGCCCTAAATTGCAGGTCGAACTAAGATGCCGCCTTGTGAAATGCTACGTCTGGTCCACTTTCTTGTATGGCTGCGAAACATGGGTTCTCAAAAAAGAAGCAACAAGTCGATTGCAAGCTTTTGAAATGTGGATATATAGGAAAATGCTTCTAATCCCATGGAACAGCTTTACACCAAATAGCAGAGTACTGGAATTAGTCCACAAAAGGAGAGAACTCATGTCCACCATCATACGAAGAAAAGTATCTTTCTTTGGACACCTACAAAGAGGAAACCAATTCTCATTCCCAAAACTAGTGTTGGAAGGGAGGATTCCAGGCAAAAGAGCTCCAGGTCGCAAAAGACGCAAGTGGTTGGACGATATAAGGGGGTGGACTGGGCTGACTTATCCAAAATTAAAAGATGCGGCTTTAAATAGAGAAGCTTTTCGCATGATGACCGCCAAACTTCAACACGAGGAAGGCACACGATGATGATGATGATAATTAATCTAGGATTAACACTGGAATGACTGTTCCTATACAAATGACGGTTTAAATTATGAATCAATTTGAAGCGCTACACATTGGACACATATTGGACATACGAGTCTCTGTGGAACTAATATTATTGCAAATGTAACACCAACCTCTATAATTAATCTATGGAATCATAAATTAAGCATAGAGGTCGGTGCGCCATTCGCAATATTATTACTTATTAATTTCAAAGACACTTGCAGCGCCAAAATGGCGTTAATTAAGTCCAAAATGGCGTCAATCAAGTAGGTCCAAAAAAATAAGATGACAGCCTCTCCAGTGTCCAGACCTCTATAGTTAATTTATGATTAGTCATATTTTTTGGCCCCACTTGATTGACGCCATGTTGGCGCTGTAAACAGTTACGAGTGTCCGAGGAACTAAAATAAGTGAGTGCACTAGTTGACAACTGATAGTAACTAGTGGTTCGCCCCGAACTGAGACCTCGCGGTAACGGTATCCCATGATTATTCATTCAATCGATACATGACGACCAAAACTGACATTATTATTATTATGCCCGTTTTCACCAAACATACCTAAATCATCCCCTATGTAGGAGTCTCTTTACGTAGGTAGCTCCAAAACACAATCCTAAGTCCTAACATCCGTCCCAATGTCCTTTTAGGTGTCCCGTACAGGATCGTGATAAAGAAGTTGACAGTAATCATCACCTAACTTATCATAGGTAGCCCGTAAAGGTAAGGGAACGTCAGTGAAAACATTGAATTATTATGTAGGTATACTAACGAGTGAAAACGGGTTAGGGGCATCTGTACAAATCGTCATCTATCGACGCGAATAGAAAATATACAAAATGCAGCAATTAATTTGGCCCAAATTAATTGCTTAATAAATTGGGCCCAACTTAGCTTAACGTAACTTAACTTGGTAACAGCAGTCAGACGACACGAAATCGTGCCGAACCCATCAAGTTTTTATTTAAATCCTTTATAATCACATAATTTAATGAACCCGAAATCTCAAATTATTGAAGTTTGATATTTAACTAAAGAATAATTTTAATTGAATAATATGATATTATGTACCTAAATAATAGTAGTCGACGCAAAACTGTTTTTGGGATAGATCGTAGTCGTAACTCCTAGTAGTCCTAGTTCCATGGAATAGTTATGTGTGTATGGAGTGCGCCATCTATTAGCATTATTGTGAAGCTATGTGAAATTTACTGATGCTCATTAAAAATTAAATAATCTCGTTTCTTTATAATATTCATATAATTTTAGTATTTGTTGTTCAAGTACAGGATACAAGTGAAGTAAGAAAATAAGTAGAACTTGAAAATATATAGAAAATTTTCCCAGAGAGCGTCTTCAAGCGAGCGTATTAAATCGCCACTTTGGAAGCCCCCCATTTCGTCAATTTTAGGAAAAAAAATTAAAAAAAATACGGTTGTACTCTGTTCCAAATTGTCTTTAAAATGATACACAGAAAACCTATGAATCGCAAATAAAAAAAAATTTCTTCGCATTCGTTTCTATGAGAGCCCCCCTGAAATAAAGATTTTTATAACTTTTTAAGCCATTTTCGGCTGGAGGCCATCGGTTTACATATTATATCTTAATTTGAAGTAATTACGTTCAGTAATTCAAAAGTTATAAGGCTCTGACAGACGGACGGACGGACGGACGGACGGACGGACAAGTACAAATCGCTCTAGCACAGACCTTATAATACTGACGGCTCTAGTAAACTCAGAGACCTCGCTTCGCTCGGTCAAATACTTTGTGGCACTTCCTGCATCCCTATAATTATTATTAGTTCCAGAGGTACAGTTTTTGCAATTCACGAAGGTGAGCTTTACTTGTGGTTACTTCGTGTACATGCACATTGCATTAGTGTGCGTACCTGTCAAAGCCTAGTTGGGAGCGGGCAGGCGCGAGCATTGCGATCGCTCACACTTATACAGATACGACACACACACAGCCATAAGTCAGTCGCCCTCGTGAATTGCAAGAACTATACTCGTATGTCCAATGCGGCGCTTCAAATAGATCCATAATTTAAGCTGTCATTTGTGTAGGGACAGCCAGTCCAGTACAATGTTAATCATAGATAAATTATAGAGGTCAGTACATGTAAGTCTGTACGTTTCTGTTACTGGTTCTACACGACAATTGTAAGAGCCATTCTTAACATTTTCAAATGTTCATTACAATAACGCCTACTGATCAATTAAGTTGAATAAAAAATAGTTGCGCTATAGAGCATAAAATGTTTGGTAATACAAATTATGTCCTACTACTCAACTGCTCAACTAGTTGAGCAATCTAGTTGAGCAGTATGTAAGAAGTGTGCCAGGGAGTTATCTAGTAATTGGTTTTCAGATTGATCCTAGATCTGAAAAGGAGTTTTATGGCTAACCCCACGTTCGGCCTTATTGAACACATTACTTTTCCGATAACAAAAGAACAAAAGTGGATTTAAATCGCATCTATATAGTTGCGCGAGACTGCAATAATCGTCGAACAGTTAATTTTGTTTAAGTTATTAAATATCACTTGCTTCAACGGTGAAGGAAAACATCGTGAGGAAACCTGCACATCTGAGAGTTCTTCATAATGTTCTCGAAGATGTGTGAAGTCCGCCAATTCGCATTGGGCCAGCGTGGTGGACTATGGAACCCTTCTCTGAAAGTAGACCTGCGCTCAGTAGTGAGCCGTTGATGGGTTGTTAATGATGATACGATGATACTTTTATTTTAGGACGTAAAAATCCCAACGATTAAAGGTGCGGACTGAAAACTGGAAGGTTTTCGGTTCGATCCCCGCCCGTTGCACTATTGTCGTGCCCACTGATGAAACAAGCTTTCCGCTTATTTGGAGGGCTAAGAACAATATTGGTCACATACAATATTACTTATCCTACCCTCCTTCCTACTAATATTATAATGCGAAAGTTTGTGAGGATGGATGTATGGATGGATGGATGAATGGATGGATGTATGTATGGATGAATGGATGGATGTATGGATGGATGAATATTTGTTAGGTACTCTTTCACGCCACGCGCCACAACGAATAAACCGTTTTTGCCGTGATAGCTCATACCCAGGATTAACACACTAGGCTACATTAGCCCCGAAATTAAGCAATTCCCGCGGGAATAAAAACTTTAATCCACACGGACGAAGTCGCGGGCATCATCTAGTAATTAATATTATTCTTGAAAAAAACTTTTATTATGCTATTATCATCATTGAGTAGGTATGCTTAGACGACTGAGTCCTCATGCCTATAACGGTATACAAAACAGTCGCTTGAAGTTTGAAGTCATGAAGATCACGTGAAACATAGTTAAAAGCTCAGCACTGAAGGCTATCTATCGCTTGCACAGGTGGCAGGCGGAGTTATGTGTTTGTTTGTTTGTTCTGCTCGCATTGTTTGTGTTCGGGCCTCAGCCTTTATTGGGTATCAACGTGTGGGAAGTAGGTATTTGGGAGTGAGTATGACGATGGTGTGACGGGTGAGGTGACGCCAACCGCTGCGCTATCAGACTATTCAGGCTATTTTGTATGTTGAGAAAGATTCGACGCATTCGTGACGCAGTTTTTGGATTTTCTTTCAAGAAAATAGTAACAGCTTGAAGGTGGCAAAATGGCTATCATAGATGCAACAAAATGCCTTGGAGAGAATGTTAAGACGACGTTTCCAACGCCTGATATATTTTTGGTCGTGTTGGATTGACGTCCCATCGCAAAGTGAGAATGAAGAAATAGAGAGTGCATGTCTGTTTCTGAGTTTTGCAATTCGCTTAGCTGATGCGACCAGTCAGTCACAGCCATCAATTTTATAGAAGTTTGTTTCAACAAAATCGTCACATCCTCATACTTACAGGAGCTAGTAAATGGGAATTTAAATTTGCATGTAGTATTGTTTCTTGTTGAGGTTGAGAGGCGGGAGTTGCGCAATAACTTGCTCTATTGTTTGCTGCAAGTTTCCCATGCCTCAGCAAGGGACAGTTCTCAGCACCGGCGACAACACGACAACCACAAACAATGGAATCATAGCGTACATAATTTGCGCGGCGCAAACTGTCATAAGTAAAGTAAAGTGTTCCAATTAAGGGGCGATATTATCACTAGGTGATAAAGCCCCGGCACAAAATAAAGATAAAAAAGTGTTGCAATTCTATTTGTATGTATTAGCTGGTAACTGGCATAAGTTATTACGTTGATACACACACACACACGCACACGCACGCACACAGACGCACACACACGCGCGCACGCACACGCACACGCACACGCATAAGCACACGCACACGCACACACAGACAGACACACACACACATTTTCGCTTTTATAATATTAGTGTGATACCTAATAATGTACAATACCGATATTTCTATTACAATTTTAGATTCGTAAGTTTATCATTGATATTGTGAAGATATCACCGAACCAGCTAATGCCAACGCTCGCAAGGATTAGAGTCGTCGCTCACAAGCCGGCAACCGACCGTCACCCTCTCGCCTCGTGTTGTTTTTCTTGTATTATTAACTTCCACTATACTACGGCCGTTCAGAGTATGCGTTCCTGACACGTCGCGATTGAACTGACGACGTAACTTTGTAATGGCGTTGCAGTTACGATAAAAATATTATTGCTGGTTGTTTACCGTTTTAACAATTGATGAGAATTAAAACAACATTATTATATCAATAATCAATTAATGTTATAATTTTGTGACAGTTGTCGTGACTAACTGACAGGTGTCAGGAACGCATTCTCTGAACGGCCGAACTGCGAGTTGACAGCTCGGTGACACCCGCCGCTCGCCCGCTTGTCCACTCGACCTGTTCGGAGACCTAGTGGACACTGTACGATGCATCGCACCCCAGGGGCTCACAGACGATGTTGCCAACTGTGCTTGAGGTACTACATCTAGGACATTTTCGTTTGGCGATTGACTCGTTGATGTAGTTTACACCCTTTGAACCATTAGTCATAATTCCTACTTCAATACTTTGACCACTATACCCTGTCCAACCTTTTATTTTCTTTTAGCTCAGTCAGTGAGTGAGACAATATTATATTGTCTCACTCACTCTCACTATGTGAGAGACTGAGCTGTCAAAAAGAAAATAAATGGTTGGACAGGGCATAGGCGTCCGCCGGCCCTCATCAACAGAGACGACAACGAGTAAACGCCGAGCGAAGAGGTGCATCGTCATTGCTTTGCCGACTTTTTAGAAGTTTGTCGATCCTCCCCTTGAGTAACCCCACGTTAAAATCTTGTGGGAGAACCGCGGAAAAGTGTCGGTCCTACGGTTTAAGGCGACGCATTGATAAACTATTGTTTCAAAAAATCGAGTACCGCTCTCTCTCTCGCACTCCCCGCTCACCCTGACTTGTTGTACGCGTCGCACTCGACCGGACCGTGCCAGCGGGTGACTTTGACTGGGTTTTTATTTAATTAATAATTACTCATAACATAAGCAATAATAGGATGTTGTCGCTGGTAATTCCAAGCATTTGAACTTTTTTGGTGTGAAGTTTGTACTTTTTTAGGGTTCCGTACCAAAATGGTAAAAATGGAACCCTTATGGTGAGACTTTCTCCGTCCGTCCGTCTGTCACAGTCGATTATTTCAGTAACTATTAAAGCTATCGACATGAAATTTGGCATAGTTGTGTATAATAGTGGCCCAACATCAATGGAATAAAGAAAAATCGAAAATTATTTTTAGTTTTATTAAAAAAGGGGGGAAATCGGGGGTTTGAAATTTCAAAGTAAAATAACTATACCGAGTGGGGTATCATATGAAAGGCCTTTACTTGTGCATTCTAAAACAGTTTTTTATTTATTTCTATATATAATAGTTTTTGAGTAATCGGCCAAAATGTCGAAAAAATACCGTTCCCCCCCCCCCCCCCCCCCTATCTCCGAAGTTTACCAATCGAAAAATCTGAAATAATTATGGTCAATAGAGATTTATGTATATTTTACAGGAAAAATAAAAGCAACGCGAAAATTATTTTTAAATAAGTCAGACTATTTTTAAAAATTGTGTCCGGTTTAAGAAATTATACAGGTTTTCTTCTTTTTTACGATATTTTTAAAATTCTAATTATATCATTCGTTGCACTCACACTACGCATTCAAAAGTACTCGTTTTCGTGTTTTTTGGTCCAAGGCGTCATCTTAACTTACCGAGTACTCGTCGCACCAGACGGCGAACCAGGCGACGTCGCGCAGCGTCTTGCCCTCGGGCAGCGCCAGCGCGACGCCCTCGCCGCGGTAGCGCCGCAGCGGGCCCGCGCCGCCGCGCTCGTCGCGCAGCCGCAGCGCGCCCGCGGCGCTCGGCGTCTTCGACGTGCCCACGTAGAAGTACGCCGCTAAGGACAAACACGCGGGAGTTAGTACAACACTATTTTTTTTTACAGAATATTAGTCAAATTGAAGTTGACTAATATCCTCCTATCCCCTCCAACTAAGCGGAAAGCTTGTGCTAGGAGTGGGTACGACAATAGTGCAACGGGTGGGATTCGAACCTGCGACCTTTCAGTTTTCAGTCCGCATCTTTAACCGTTGGGCTATTGAGGCTCTATAACTCTATATTCGAACAGTGCGTTGCCAATGATGAGTTATGTATGCGATCGATCGTTAACTATAACGGGTCTCATATTAAAATTCAGAATTATCTACATACCAGGTGATGCCAGCGACATCGTCCGCGTGGGTTTAGTTTTTAAAATCCCCCGGGAACTCTTTGATTTTCCGGGATAAAAAGTACCCTATGTCACTCTCCAGATCCTCAACTATACCCATACATAAAATCACGTCGATCCGTAGCCCTGTGCGGCGTGATTGAAGGACAAACCAACAAACAAACACACTTTCGCATTTATAATATTAGTAAGGATTTCACGTAAGCCAACCTGTGGTTCTTATAACACGTCATGATTCAACCACCGGTTCGGAAAGCCGAAGAAAAGCCGACAAGAAGGCGAAGGTCTCTCAGCGGGTAATGGCGATGAAGATTATCGAGCATAATCTTATCCCTCAGATCACGATCATATCAGTATCCCTGCGAGATCAAGTCAGATATGAGAAGATCCGTAGGACAACCAGAGTTACTGGTTGGCAGCTCGAATCACAGAGCTGAAGTGGTTATAAGCAGGACACATTGTTCGCATTTATTAGGACGAGTAAAGCGAGCTTTAAAACTATCCTACAACCTGCGCATTTTTGTGGTACCGAGCTCTAACACTATCCCACAACCTGAGCATTTTGTGGTACACTTTACTGAAAAACTATCACGCCTATAGATTTGTGCTTTAACATATTAATTTAAGTTCATATCCAGATGATTTATCGATTGATGATTTATCTGTCAAATAAAAATATAATTTTATAACCATTAAAAAAATGAACATTAACAATTTTGTATTCATTGGATAGAATATTACCCGTTAGAAAAACTACGCGAGCCCTCACAAAGCTCTAGTTAGTACAGATATAATAATTATGCTTCTGTGTCCCCATAATTCAAAATTATTTATTTCACGTAGGCCAACCTGTGGCTCTTATGACACGTCATGACTCAACCACCGGTTCGGAAAGCGGATTCTGCTGAGAAGAGCCGGCAAGAAATTTAGCAGTTGCTCTTTTCAAAATAATCATCATCTTTAATATTGTCTCTAATTAATTTCCTTTTGAAAATTTTAGGAATACATTTATTTGTCAGCAGTGCCTATAGCATCATCGTCGTATCAACCCATCGTAGGCTTGAGAAGGGTGTTAGCTATTTATTAGACGCAACTAATTCCCACCACCAAAACACCAGCTTTTGAAAATATAGTTTTTGGGAATATGAACACATATCCTTAGATACTCTGTGATATTAGCTAGTGACTAGATCATAGATTTGTTTTAGATAATTAATAATTATTACTTACAAGTTGTAACATCTAAAAACTAAATAGTTTTAGCCTATTTTAATTGTCTTATTGCATATCTGCTTTATAATAATCTTCCACGTTCACCTTTACTGCAAATGTCAGACGAATTACTTCACTGGAAACCTGCCCACGATGTTTATCTGAATATGAACTAAAATGATCACGCATTTAAAGATCAATTACATTATTTTTAACAATGAAACACAGTAAGAAGAACATAGGCTCCAAATGATACCCTCGTATAAAACATAAAATCTTCTAAACAAGTAATAAGTAGGAATCAATAAAGTTTTTAAACAAGACAATCAGTAAAATCTAAGGATTACGTTTTCGCGGCGCTTGCTTTTGAGACTCTGGGCCCATGGTCATCGGACACGAAGAATTTTATAAATGTCGTGTCCCAAAAACTGATCCACGCCTCTGGTGACCAAAGAGCTGGTGCTTATTTCGCCCAAAGGTTTAGCCTCGCTAT